>JAUYWG010000044.1:18005967-18017970 GCA_034779775.1 Enteromius afrohamiltoni
ACCCACACAATCTTCCGTCCATCCATCCATCCATCAAATCAATCAAATCAATCAATCCAACCATCCGTCTGTCCATCCATCCATCCATCCATCCATCCATCCATCAAATCCATCCATCCATCCATCCGTCCGTCCATCCGTCTGTCCATTCATGCATCCATCCATCTGTCTATTCATCCATCAATTAATTCATCCATCCATCCAACCAACCAACCCATCTACACATCTATGTATCCATCAGTCCAACCATTTATCTAAAACTTCATCTATCTATCTATCTATCTATCTATCCATCCATCCATCCATCTATACATTAATTCATCCATCCATCCAACTTTTAAAAATCACACCAAAAACTGCTTTTTCAGTGATTTATATGAATTTCTTTGAATTCTACTTCCTTACATTCAAATTCAAAATGCAATTCTGCATCAGCTTGCCACCTCAACTCCCATTAGGAGCTGAACCGGAACTGAAGTCATTCCTCAATTCAGTTGTGACCGGTGCACAACACAAGTGTGAGTAAATGATGAAGTGTTTTCCTTTCCATCTGAACTGTTAATTTACAGCAGCGTCCAGTCACACTCGAACGGCCCGTCCCAATACCCTCTAAACCCATCACAGAGCTCAAGCTCACGGCGCAAACCAGAGAGTGCTTATAATTACATCAGCTTCACGACGAGCAAGAGAAGTCAATTTATTACAGCGCAGGAGAGGAAAACATCTGCTTGCCAGATCTGGGATTGTACCTGTAGGGAAAACAGTAAGCGGTCGCAGCAGGTGGGCTGTTTCCACTTGTTGAAGAGCTCCTAAAAGACTCGTCTGCGCTTTACCGCGACTTCACAAACCATCAGCCTCGTGAAAGCCTTGGGTTTGCATTCAGGGGGAAAAAGTTATTCTTTCAACACTCAAAGTGGCGGCAGCGGCGGTGGGTTAAAACGCTTCCAACTTGTCAGCGCGGCTTTCTGTTCTTAAGAGGAACATTTTCCAGCTCCAGGGATTTTCACGGCAAGATCCAACCAAAAGAAACTTCAGAGGAGACGGACTGCGGCGCGCTGAAGAAAACGCAAGCTACTAGAGCAGATGGTCAAAGTTTTGCATGAGTTTCAGACGTGGACTTTGGCTTTATGCTATCAAAGCATAGGAAATATGATCAGGATTTCAAGGTGAAACACTAAAACCAGTTTCAGTGCACTTGTTACAAACCACTCCGAGATCTTAGCTTATAAGGAAATCCAACCAAACAAATAAATAAACAAGCAAACACCTGGAAACCACATAAATAAATAAAAAAACTAAAAACAATAAAATTAATTGTAATAAATAAATAAAATAAATAATAAATAAAAACACAAAACTTTAAATTAAATAAAATATAAATATAAAACATTTTAAATAAAATGGAAATAAATAAATAAATGACCTGAAATCACCCTAAACACTTGAACTATAATGAACTATAAAGCACTTTAAGAACATTAGCCAATAAAGAAAAGCAATTTAACAAATGCAAACGAATAAAAATAAAATAAATAAACAACCAGCAGCCACCTAACACCACCCAAACACTTCAAACCAGCATAAAATATTAAATAAATATAACATAAAAATAAAAATAATTAATATTACAACTTTAATAAATAAATAATAAAATTCAAAATGACTAAATAAACAAAAAACAACCACCTAACAATAGCAAACCACAAAAAAACCTTAGCAAAATAAAACAGCCTAAATACATAAAACATAATATTAAATAAATAAATAATACGATTAAAATGACTAGTTAAAAAACCTTACAACCACAGAGCAATGCTCTACGAAACTCCACTAAAAACTCTACTAAAAACTCCAGCACGAGAGCCACACTTCCTTCATAAAACACTGAAGTCTAGTAGAGTGAGCACACTGACTGTCTGAAGTGAAAGTGAAGTGCTACACGTGTTAAATAAGCTCATGCTTGACTGACCGTAGACGATGACAGTGGCCGTCGTGCTGCGGCGTTTGGCCACGATGTTCTTGGCGACGCAGGTGTAGTTGGCGGTGTCGGACAGACGGGCCTGTTTGATGATCAGGTTATGGTCGATGGTGATGTAGAAGTTCCTGTCGTCGGCAGGGTCGATGATCTCCTCGTTCTTCAGCCACTCCACCTGAAAACACACAGACCCGCCTCCATCGGTAACTCACACATTTACAGAGCGCTGCACGGTAAACCGCGATGAAATCAGCAGTAGGCAAAAGTTGCAATTCAGTGAATCAGTAGTAAATCTCCATCCGAAGTTGAGAAAGTTTAAAGCAACTGTTCAGCCAAAAATGAAAATTCTGTCATCCTTTACTCACCTCAGGTTTGAAACGGTGACCCAAAACAGCCTGGTTTCCTCGAGAGTGAGTAAATGGTGACAGAATTTTTATTCCTTTATGACAACCAGCTTCAGGAGTTTTGTAGGACATTTTTTTTAGTTTTCCCAACTTTTTGTGTATAAACTGAATACAACAAGTTGAGAAAACTCAAGCTGGTTACGGCTGATGTTATGAAGTGAGTCTGGAGAAGAAGCAGCAGCGTTCACTACAGAGCTGTAGTTCACCGAGAAGCTACTCAAACGTGAACGATTTCCAGCTTTACTGACGAGATGCACATGATTATTGCGTTATTGTGATTAATCACGCATCCCTACATTTACTGGCAGCTTTCCGCTTATTACACTTCAATAAAGTCAAAAGCAAAAGCTTCATAAAGTCTCGATATCCTTCATGATATTCCCTCTGAATCGCTGGAAGTAAAAAGGGATGCTTTAAGGATCTTTGACCTTTATTACGAGCTTCCTGCTTCTAAATGGCTTCTGAATCGAAGGCGAGGTCACATGCGCAGAGAAAGTGACTGTTTTAGAGCTGCTTGACTGTAAATCACACAGATCAGTGTGTCAGCAGATGATCTGATGCTCTGCTTTCACTGCTCTCAGGAGAGCCATCGTACAGATCTGAGATCAGCAGAGGAACTGAGACCACCGGCCAATCACGAGGGACTCAGACACCTAGCAACCAGCCAAAGCACCCTAGCAACCACACAGAAACACACCACACTGAACTCCAAAAACCCTAGCAAGCAAACAAATAAATCAATTAAGAAATTAATTAATGAATAAATAGGGAACAAATAAGTTCATGAATTAATTTGATTGTTTTTGTTGTCGTTTTTATTGTTTTTTTCTCGTGTAATAATTTTTTTTTGTACAAAACTAAATATACTGCACCTCGTAAACCATGTATAAAACACATAAATAAACACATATGACTACAGATAAACATAAATAAATATGTTGATTAAAAAAATTAAATAAAAGATTTTAATAGTAAGAATTGACAAGAATTGTAATAATAAACAAGTAAATAAATGGAAACCCCCTAAAGCACAGATTATAAACCACTCCAAACCCTTAGCAAATAAACCAAAGAAATATATAAAATAAACACTTAGCAACATAGCAAAAAACTATAAACCACTCCTAAATTGTAGAAAAAAAAAAATTAACTTTTAAAAAAATATTTAGAAAATGTAATAAACAAAAGAAAAATAGAATTAAAATGAATAATAAAAATGAGATTGTGTCAATGATTCCAGCAAAGACAAACAAACCCACCTGTCTTTATTAACCACACAAGATCAAATCCTGACTGTGTGAGGTCAAAGTAAACCAAACACAAACACCTTAAAGAAGTTAAGTTACTCCAACACAGACTTCAGCACACTCTGAATTTATTCGCTGAAAGTCTTACTAGAGCTGAAATCCTCATCAGATGAGCAGAAAGACATAAAAAACAACAGAGACATACCGACGGGCGAATGAGAATTAAGATGCAGAATGATGAATTATTTCTCATAATTTGATTTATTCTGCCTCTAAAAATAACTTGATGGCTTCCTGCTCTCATTAAAGGACCCGTCTGCTGATAAAAACTAAGTATTGCATATGATGTGCAATTTTCCTTTTTATCGTCTTCCATTACGGTTTATTAATATTTAATGAGCGGGCCGTATGTGTGTGTGGCTGAGGGTCGAGCGGTCAGACCGGCATATGCTCAGATATCTACAGTAATAATCGCTCTGATATCAGCAAAGAGACAAACGCAAGAGAAGCGCTGTGAACGCCGTTCAGTCTTTATCATCAATCCTGTGATGTAATCAGAGAAACGCTGCCATTGAGAAGCGCAGAAGACAAAAAAATCAATGCGGATTACCCACAAATCCACTGGGCTCTCGGCCTGCCAAGGTGATTATATGTGGCCCTCAAATTACTAAAGCAAACAGGCAAATAAAAGCCCACCGGCGGCTGCAGATGCGTTGGGATCGGCCCCGGAGGGACAGCAGTGTGTGTGTTCAGTCCACCATTACTGTATTAAACTGATGAGAGAATCAGTTCTGCGTGAGGATGAAGACATTCCTTCAGGTTAGTATTACTGTAATCAAAACATTTACTTTCTTTCTATTATATATATATATATATATATATATATATATATATAATTTCTATTATTATATTTATTGTTAATATTAGAAGAAAAAAAAAAAAAAGAATGCCAAATAATTCAAATAATAATAATACGCTCATTCATATACTAAACAAATACTAGACAATTAATAATAATAACATTTATTAAACAAATAATAATAAACACATTGATTGTAATACAGGCATTATTTAAATTGCAAATAATAATAACACCACATTCTAAAGAAGTGACATAGACAGTGATTTCTAATCACTTCTAATAACTAATATCACTAATTTGGAGAAAAAAAGAAAAAGAAAAAAAAAAAGTATTATTTTAAATATTTTTTAGAATTTTAATTACTTTAATACATTTCTGAATTACCATTATACATGATATGTTCTATAAAAATAAACTTGCCCTACTTAGTTTTTTTTTTTTTTTCTGGTTGTAGTTTTAGTCAGCGGTGAGTGAGTGTGTGTGTGAGTGTGTGTGTGTGTGTGAGCTCAACGCTCCTCTAATAGCTGCGGTTCATGTGTGTTTCTGTGCTGAAGTGTTACGATGAGCTAAACATAGAGCTGAAGATCAGCCAATCCATACAGACCAAACACACTGGGAACCTGTCTCTCTCTCTCCCACACACACACACACACACACGCTTGTTATTGTCTGATTGACAGCGAGACATTCAGAGCAATAATTGGCACTTTTATTAACAAAGGCAAATTGCCACATGTCAGACGTCAAAAGTGCTTTTCTCCATCTCTCTTCTGGATAAGGTACGTAGAAAGGAGAGACCTAGGCGAATGTAAAAGCAAGGTAAAAGAAATAAGAGAGGTTGCTATGAGGTTGCTAGGGTGTTCTGAAGGAGGTGAGAGCAAACCCTTGGAGGGAGATTGGAGACGTCCTCAAAGAAGTCTGTTCACTAAGGCTGCGTTTATTTGATCAACGATATGTGAATATCTGTAATTGATAAGCTTTCAGCATCATTCCTCCAGTCTTCAGAAATCATCATAATACTCTGATGTGCACTTCATAGAGATACTATCATTTATAGTCTAGTTATTAGTAGTATTTTGGATGAAATTTATTTAGATTCTTTTTATTATTAATTATTTTTTATTTATATTTATATTTTTAATTATTATTTATTTTCTGTTTGAATTTATATTTAATTTATTACATTTGAATTTGTTTTTAGCTTTTTTTTTTTTTTAAAGTTGTAATGTAATTCAATATTTACTATTTAGTTTGAATATTTTAGCTTTTACTTCCACTTCAGATAATTGAACATTTTTATGTTTTGTTTTGTTTTTCAAGCGTATTTTATGATAATAATCCCGGTTAAAAACAACCGCCTTTAAAATACATTCACGGAAACTGTTTTTCAGAATTCACAGAAGGTTCAAAACATCCTTATTTATTTGAAAAAGAAATCTTTTGTGACATTATAACTGTCTTTACTGTCACTTTCGATGCTGAATAAATATGTCTAAGGTCTGAGCAGACGATAGACGAGTTCATTCAAAGCTGCACTTTTGCTCCGTTCGAGGACAGACAGCAGCCGCTGACTCTGATTAGCAGCGACTCCTGCGCTCATATTCATGAAGGAAATTAATACAAGTGGTCATTATACAAATAGGCAGAAGCATTAGGAGCCAATTATTGTTTGTGGCTCCATCAAGAGAAGCTGACATCAATTTAATTTGGAGCAGCTGTGTGTGTGTGAGACGGTTAGATGTCTCTGTGTGATTGAGGATGAAGGAAAAACCTGCATTAATATTTAATGGAGCGCAGTAATTGCTTTAAATGACGGCTGCGTTTAAATAATCTTCAGTCTGATCAGAACAGGAAGACTCGATTCTCCTCGCACAAACCGGTCAGCTGCTGAAAACTAGTCCTGATGAACTAGTTAGCACACCAGCAGCGCCGAGATGAAGGATGAAAGACGTGCAAACAAAGAGAAGAAATAAAACCTTGTTCACAATGCTCAGATTCAGAGGCACGAATGCAAATGCGAGCCAATCTCTGTGAATTATTCACATGCCAAAGACATTATTACGCTAATTGGGAAGCATTTCGCAGAAAAAACAACCTCATTTGAGTCGTGAGGGCTCAGATCCATTCTGCAGCTAAACAATAATACAAGAAAAAACAACAGAGATAAGCAGTGCTGTCGTTCTGTAGACAGGACGCCACGACCGGCAGACGACAAATCACACACAGCTCTGTACAGCTATCTCTGTGAGGACATCTGTAGCTCCTGACCCTAACCCTACCCATCAGAACTGAGCGCTTCACCTTTACCCAACTATAACCTGACCCCTAAAACCAAGCCTTGACCCTCAAACAGGTCACTCTCAGAAAGTGAGGACCGGACAATATGTCCTCACTCTGA
The DNA here is from genome assembly GCA_034779775.1 of Enteromius afrohamiltoni. Classification (NCBI taxonomy): domain Eukaryota; kingdom Metazoa; phylum Chordata; class Actinopteri; order Cypriniformes; family Cyprinidae; genus Enteromius; species Enteromius afrohamiltoni. Next base: position 18,012,854 of record JAUYWG010000044.1, read on the forward strand.
TGATCTAAAACTCAAAGCGGCCCTCACACACACTCTCACGTCAAATTTTTTGTGTTTGTTTACCTGCTGTGATTATGAAACAATTCACTGCAGATCTACAAAAATCTAGAAATAATAAAACAAAATCTGGACTTTAGTATTAAATATAATATATAACATTCATAATAATATTAATTATTGCTTATCCAAATGAATACATGATAATTAATAAATATCTATTTAATAAAAAATGCTGTTCTTTTGAACTTCATCTGTGAATCTTTGAAATCAGAAATGTGTGTTGAGCAGTAAATCTGAATAAATTTGACTATTTTTCATGCATTTTTGATCAAGCACCGGTGAGCAGGAGAGACTTCTTTAGAAAATGAAAATCAAACATTTTTACTGCTATCTTCAATCTCCACCACTGTTCCAAAGTTTGGGTCAGTGAGACTGTCAGTGATTGGCCATTACATCAATTATTAGTCATATTTCTCAGAGGAGGAGAAAACGCTGTGAAAGTGCAGTTTCTGCAGCATCAGCACACAAACATCATTACCCCAACATCTCGAGACTCCATCAGACCGAGGCACAAGCACTGCATATGCAGACAGAGACATGGAGATATGTGCCAAATCAATAGCATTACATATTAATAGCTGAGAATCTGTCAGAAAGCAAGGTTTAATCCAGACCCGAGCTGAGTTTTCACATTCATCACATTTAAACACACAAAACAACCTGAAGACAAACGCATGGAGAGTTGCAGAGGAGCGTCTTCATTAATACTGCAGACAGCAAACCCCAAAACTACAGCTAACGAGAAACCAGAGAGAAGCATCTCTAACCTCTCCATCAACGACAGAAGCGCCTCGTACTCTGCTGGCCGAGATCACGAAGTCTGAAGAGTTTATTTCACTGCTCTGAACTCTCACTCACTGTTGATGCTTGAATTAAGTAGAAAGGGAGTTTCCTCGGGTTTCTCTTCATCTGATCGATGGGTTTGTTAATGCTGAAGGTCAAAGGTCACACACCGCATGAGTCTCTGTCTCTCTGGAGACGCCAAAATGGAACAAAAATGACCGCCAACGTCTTCAGCTCACCCACATGCTGAAGAACACTACAAAGACATGCAGCACAACCAACAAAATCAACAGAAAACTTCACTGACTCACCCTCGAGTTCATCTCAAAATAAATGACTATATATATATATATATATATATATACATTCTTATTTTACACACACACACACACACACACGTGTTCAGTCATTTATTTAAAGATCAACATTTAGACATATTTATGTATTTATTGATTTAAACACATTTCTATATTTAATAATTACAGGTTTTTATTACATCAAATAATAATACTATGAGAAATAAAATAATAATAAATATAGCTAAATTAACAACACATTTTTAAAAATATGTATGCTGGTCCATTATATACATACGCATGTAATATAATGTCAAATAAAAAACAGATGTATTGATTTAAGAAACCTTAGATTATAAGAAGATTATTGGTAATATATTACGAAAATCTAAAATAATATTTTAATTTTAATAAAATACAGAAAAATATTAGATAATTTATAAAACATTTAAAAGTACATTTTATTTTATTAATAATTAATTATATTTATTATATTAATATTCTGATAATTATTATTATATTAACATTAATTACATTATTATATATTCATTTATATATTAATTATAACTTTACATTGTATGTGTGCAAATAATGAACACATTATATTTTTGAGATTTCTTTTGTTCAAATAATTTATATGTAATTGTATGTATGTGTATATAATAAACATTTTGTATTTGTAAAATGTACTATTAATTGTTTAATTAAACTCAAGATTATTTGAAGTTATTTCAGATTAAATAAATATGAAATACTGTGGATATGATATAATGATTATGTAAATAAACATTAATATATTATGTAAATATATTATAATATTTAATATAGTTATTTATCATGACATGCGGTGCTATATTAAATAAACACTGTTCATATAGCATATTTTATATTAGTATATAAATGATGTATAATAAATATTACATAAATAACTGTGCAATATATTAAACAATTAACTGTAAATATTCAAAATAATAAACATGCACAAGCATTTAGTATTCGTACAATGTACCATTAATTAAAGTTATTCGAGATGAAAAGTCACAGAGCATCGAGGTCAGGAGCCGAGCTCAGTGAGAAGCTGACAGCAGTATTTTCATCTCTGGCTGTGATAAAGCCACCAGGAGTTCAGCACAATAGCTTTTTATATCCACCGCAGAGAGCTTCAGATCCTCTGGCATCTCTCTGAGCGAGGACCCGGGCTCCCCGAGCTGCTGCCTGAATGAAAGCACCGCTGCCATGACGATGGTGTGTGCGTGACCTCTGAACCCGTCTTTATCTGACCAGACGAGAAGAGAAAAACCACTGAGCTCTTTCAACAACTTCAGAGTCATGACGTCATAACGCTGAATATTACACATACTGTCAGTATTAAAAATGACTTAAACACATGTTATAGTACTAAATATTAGAGGTTTACAATGAGAGGTCTTGCTCTTAATGTCAACAAAATATGAAATATATTGTGAATACATATTAATAAATATATTTCAGGGATATTAACTCTCCTGCCAGGCTGTTATTGAAAATAAGAACTAAAATAAACTAAATGAAAAATATGAATATAATAAATATTATATAAATTAATGCTGCTGTATTAAATAAATACAAAATACGTTCTAAATATTGAAAGTAATTTATTATATTAATAACCATTCTAAAAAATAATTACATAATATATTACAAAATATTATACATCTTCAAACCAGATCTTGTTCTTACACTAAAGCAGAATGGCAGAATACTAAGTATTATAAGACAAATATTACATAATATTTTGTGAATATAGCATGTATTTTGTATTATATTATAATAAGGTACAATAAGTAGCACTGGGTGACACACACACACACACACATGAACAGCTGTGAATATTAAATATTATTATATTATTCAATATGTAACGTTACATAAATAGTTATAATATATATCAGATATATTCCTAAGCATATATAATAGAGATATTACATAAGCATATATTACAAAAATATTAAATACTTCATCATTAAATATAATATCAATAATAAATAAAACATATTTAATATTATAATATTAATTTATATTCATAATAAACTTACTATCTATTGTCAAATAAATCTAAAATAATAAAAAGTGTAAATCTACTGCCAAATTTGATAGAAACACAGAAAAACATAATTCATAAAATGATCTTTAAATTCATAAATGAATTGTGCAGGAAGGTGTGTTTAAAACATGCTGTGATTTAGAGTAAGTATGACCCGTAAGGAGTATTATTTTATAACACACCTGCCGATGGTGATATAGTGGTCTGTTCTGGAGAGAAGAGTGTGTGAATCACCCAGGAGCCCTCGCTGGATCTCAGAGCGCCGGCATGTTTGCTCAGCGACAGCTTCCAGCGGGAAGGGCTTTACGAGGGTTCGATCCGAGTCATGAAGGCTGACGATTCATCTGTCGAGAACAGAAGCCGGCGCAGACGAGGACTTCCTAAAGCCGCTCTACAACAACTTTCCAACTGGAGAGAGAGACTGCCTCCGCCAACCAGAGATTACAGCCCTCTTATTACTAGAGATTAGAAATATTATTATAAAAAATTATAATAGAGCTGGCCAATATTGAATATAATTATATGAATCACTATTATGTAAAGAAAAAAATCTATACACTACATTACATATAGTTATATTAGTATATAATAAATATCGCATAAATAAATAGCGATGGGTAATACATTCAATAAATATAAAATAAAAAAATAACTACATTATTCTGTATGATTTAACAGTTATATAAATAAATATTATAATATTTAATAGTTATTTATCATGACATGCAGTGATATATTAAATAAAACAAACACTGTTCATATAGCATATTTTATATTAATATAAAAACGATGTAAAATAAATATTACATAAATAATTAGAGCTGTGCAATATATTAAACAATTAACTGTAAATATTAAAAATAATTATATTTTTTAATATGATAAAAAATATAAATGAATCATTATTTAAATAAATTATTAAATATACTGGTAAATATAATAAATGCAACTATAAAATACATTTATAAATAAAACAAACATTCAACAAAACATCACAATTTTGTGAAAAATATGATTTGTAATGATTATTTTTAACCCTATTTGTTAAAAAAAAATGGCGATGCGTTCTCTGACTGAAAAACAGTCACAGTTGTACAGTAAATAAATAAATAAAGCCATATGGAAGTCTCCAACTGGCTAAAGACTTCAGCCGCCGTCGCTGTCCAACTGGCCTCTGCGTTTATGAGTCTCTGGAGCCTCAGGACAGAATGAAGCACAGATCACTTCGCAAACACTGAGTTCTTCTCGTGCATTTTTTTATTACATTTAGGAAAAACATCCAGAGAGTCTCTTCTGTCATTACATCATCAGATGAGCGCAAACTCATCATGTAAAGAGACGCTAATCTCAGATTATCAGGAGTGTAATTACAATCACGCTTCAGATCAAAGGCTGCTTATCCTCAGACGCTGACAAAGAAAAGCTGGAAACAATGAGACGCGGAAGAAGCACGGCAAAACAAACTCACAATAAAGCATTCCATTACAGTCTAATCCAGGTGCGTACCCAAACACTCGCTCTGAACTCCATCTGTTTAATAAAGCTCTGTTCAGACACACAGCAGCATCTGCTTCTCCAGGGAGCCTTTACAAACGTTACACTTACAGAATAACAGCTGGATAAATCCACAAATAAACCGTCTTAATGAAATTACACGGCCAGGAATAAAACTTTAAAAACTCTCTTTATATCTTTATAGAGTGTATAGTAAAACTGAAATAGACTTAAATACGAAATATTATATAAGAATAAATAGAAAATAGTGCTATAAATAAATTAATAATTTAATTAATTAATACAAATATATATATATATATATATATATATATATATATATATTTATGTATTTTTCTTTTTTTTTTATTTTATTTATTGCGTTATATATTGTACACAGA
>JAUYWG010000044.1:18053573-18104845 GCA_034779775.1 Enteromius afrohamiltoni
ATATATTTATTTATTTTCTTTTTTTCCTGTGTGAAATGAATGTAGAGGAATGGCGGTTCAGTTGTAGAAGCCCGGCGGCTTGTGATTGGCTGAATGTCATCATCTCAGGAAACAGTGGCGCTAAAGTCACGGCCAAAACATGCTAAAATGAGGCGAGAGACGCTGAACTCTTCAGAGCAGCAGAAACACAGATGAGACACAAGAGTTGAAAGCAGCTCCTGAAGCGCTCTGTAACAGAAGACAGAAGCTCCAGATCCCACGAGTGATTGTTACCAAGCGTTCAGACAGAAGATCTGGCCATCAAAACCTTCTAATGATGTCCGTGTCCCGTAAAAAGTCTCCTCTGAATTATTCATTTGCTTGATTTTCTGACTTTAAGACCCGAGCGCCCGAGGGACGAGAGCTGCTGTGCATGCTAGGCCTTCTCATTCATATCTATGTGCCTCCCTCTTTACCTCATCCCAAAACACCCCCACTGCTACAGAATGAGTTAACAAACTGGGCTGACAACTGTATTCTGTTCAATAAATAAACATATTATATACACACCAGCTCATTTCATCATCATATCTGAAAAATAAATATATAAAACAAATTTATATTTTAATGAATAACTTAAAAAATGTTAAGTTAAATGTTTATATTAAAATATTTTTAATAAATACATATAATTTTTTAAAATGTAAACATTTAGATTGTTAAGAAGTATAATAATATTATTATATTTTTATTATTATAGTATTATACAATTAAATATGAATTTTATGTATATATATATATATATTGAGAGAATAGAGGAATTGAGGGAATAGAGAAAAAAAAAATAAGTAGAGATGCTTGTGTTCTGTTTTGTTTTTTATGAATAGAGCGCAAGTCTAAAAGTTAAAGTTAGAGGATCAAATAAAGATGGAAAAGTCTCTTGAAGATGGTTAAGGACTGAGTTGGGCGACCCATTCCAGCAGAGAGGAACAGTTAATGTGAAAGTCTGTGAAAGTGATTTTATGCCTCTTTGGGATGAACAATAAATCGACCCTCATAGGAAATGTATTTCTGCAGACTCAGTACTGACCCGAGGTCTCGTCCACGCGCTCCTCCACCGTGTGCTCTTTCTGATGAACCCACTCGCTGTTGCACTTGAAGTAGATCTGCGTGGCCGGCGTGGCTTTACAGTACAGGTTAACAGGCTTGTTCTTAACGATGTACGCCTCCTCGGGCTCCATCAGGAAGTGCGGGAGCGGCTCGGGCGGGTCCGACGGGAACGTCTCCGGGAGCTCACCCAGTCCCAGATAGTCGTCATCTACAGAGAGAGGAGAAGACAGTGTTTTATAGAGATCGTTCAGGCTCGGAGCTACTGTTCATGACAGTTAAAGAGAAACGGACCCAGAGAGCGTAATCACAGGCAGCTGAAGCGTGTGAGGACAGAAATATATTCCAGCGTTTCACTTCTGCTCTCGCTTCTGAACCAATCCAGCTTCTACTTCAAACGTAGCACTGTGCATATTGAAAAATTCATTGTACTTTGCTTCAGATAGACATGAATGAATAAAAGTACTAAATGAATGGATGCAAAGATAGACAGAAATGTAGAAAAGCAGTCCACAAAAGACCACTATATATTATATTTTATAGATAGATAGATAGATAATCACGTAGAATAGAAATGATGGGAGTCTGTCTATCTCTGAGTTGAAGTCAGTTGATCGAGTGTCAAGCTCTGTATCTTGTTCAGATGAGTCGTGTAGTAGGTATTTGATCTTGTATGGCTAGAAGCGTTTACATTCACGTACAGTCTGTTTAGTTCCTGCATACTTGAGTGTTGATTTCCCTCAAACCCTTCCTGAGTTGAGGGAATCTGCTTTATTTAATTCCACAGATATTTGTCTGCAGACGGGTACCCGTCCTCTGTAATTACGGTTGGCTTTCATCAGAGCCCTGCCTCACCCCGCCTCACCGGTGTCTTCCTCATCAAACACAAACCTATATTTATCTGCCGCTGGCGGAGTGACGGGCTCACGGAGGAAAGTCAACAGGAAGAGGCAATCCACATTCCCTTCCAGGACAATGACAGCGCTCTGGAGATGGCCTGGGCTCTGAACGGCGCGTGTTTGCAGGTTGCGTTCTAATATCTGCCCCCTGACTCCTCGTGTCTCCACGAGAGGGTCGTCACCTGCAAATACGCTTTCTATTCTTAACACCCGGCCACAGACATCAATTATTTACACAGACAGAGAATGAATCTGGAGCCAGAGACAGATTTCTGGCTGAAGCACACTTCTTTATTAGCACCAATGGTCCTAAGAAGAACATCCATGGAAGCTTTCAAATGCAGAAAAGGTGCTTTATATATTTTTTTAATTTTGTCTAGCCTTTTAACAAAAGCAAAAACAAATATTTCAAATATTAAAGACTAGTAAACCGTCAGTAATAAAGCAAGAACTAACAAATCAATTAATGACATTAATGACGGGCAGCTGCTGTCTCTTTAACCCTGAATGAACGCAGATCTACTACACATCTGTTTATGTTCTTTTAAGATGAAAACAGCAGATGATGATATACTGACTGTTTTCTGGACACTGGTTGATAAGTAATGCACTTAAATCACTTTAAATCACATTAAATGTGAACACGAGAACCAAAATGCACGCGTCTTATTCTTAGAAAAGTGGTTCTAAACTGGAACCAGTTTCCAAACCCAGCCCTACTGCCCTGCAGACCTTGTCAGGGAGCAGCTTTGACATCACATGGATTTCAGGTGCGATGTAACGGGCCCGTGTACGAGGAGATGGAGGTGAATGGGTGAGACTGCATTAGCACATGGAGCCCCAGGGGATTCTGGGTAGAGCACGGCTGCTTTCCATCATGTGTAAGTCTTAAATCACACCTGCCCCGTCACCGGCCTCTAATCACCTGCTAAATGAAGGGGAGCCGTAACCTTGGCCTGACCCTCGGCATTGGTCACCTGACACATCTGAGCATGCATGACCTCACATCCAGAATGACGGAAAGTTAAGGTGTAACTACATTTAAACACAGACACTGTAAAGCGGCTGTATGGAGTTTTCTTCCTGTCAAGTATCTGTGATATTCTGGTTCTAATCTGTTCTGGGTGGTCACTATTTGTGATTAGAGTATACATGCTTATAATCAGATTACAGTTTGAGAAACTCTAATGTTGTTATATTCAAGTAGTCAGAATACATTACCCAATATGAGTAACCTAGATTACATGATTTACTACATTTAGTACACAGTTACACATAATCTCAATAACATAATCATGTTTGAATTACTTGTGGGTAGAGTATATTTTATAATGCTTATCATCACATTACGGTTACTTTTTATAGATTACAATTATTTAATGGACTTACATTAAAGCCAGTTCAAGAAACCCTGGTTTAATGTAATACTTGATGCAGAATTGTTAATCTAAAATAATAAGTAAGTTACTTTTAGTAATCTAAAAGTAGTCAGGATGCATGACCAAAAATAGGTAACCTAGATTATTTACTAACCAGAGGTGGACAGTAGTGAAGTATTTTTACTATTATTTACTCAATTTGAGTCGACCCAGTTTAGTTTGAAAGTCTGTTCATTTCTTGGTATTTTCCATCTGTGATCTTCCTCTTAAACATGCATCTCTAGGATTTGTCCAGCAGATGAAAAGCATAAATCAGATTCACATTTACTCAAAGTATTAATACTAACATTTGCCTCGGTGAGAGCCACTAATTATTTATTAAACACTGGTGTATTTTGTGACTTTGCTGCTGCTCCCACTTTATAAAAGCAATAAGCCACAAGAGGTTACCGTGATTTTACCAGTGATTTATCTCTTCACTTTAAGTCTGGACTTAACAGTGCTTTTAAACTATGGTAAAATCACCATAACAGACGCCCTCGCGGGGCTTATTGCTTTCGGTCTACAAATGCTTATTGGCTCTCTTTAACAAAAATGAAAACACATGGTGCTGTACTGGCACGGGGCATTAACATTCGGTCTCTATTATAGGGCAGAAAGAGCAAACAACACAGGAAAAGCATTCAGAGAGCTTCCCACCGGGCGGTATCTGAGCAAAACAGGGCAGGATTATCAGCTCGACAATTAGCTATGGACCAGAACCACGACCCAGAGCGACTGCTAGCCCTGCCGAGCATGATCCCTATCTCAGTCACACACACATGCATCCAAACACACACACACACACACTTGAACATTTCTTGAACGCCGCCCCTCGTGCCAAACTGCTGACAGTCATGCAAGCCTCGCAGACACCGAGACGTCCCCGACTTCAGCCAGCGCTCCAGACCTTGACCCAAAAACGGCCTCCTAGAACGGAGGAAAGTCTCTATCTGTGTCTCGCGGCAGGCCTGAGAGATCAGAAGGAGGCTTGAAAGGCTTCTGCGTGCCGTCTCTGCATGCAATCTCCAATTCATCAACCTCCACAGCAGCAGAAATAATGAATAAAAGAGGCACTCTGCTGAAAAAGCTCACGAGAAATGGAAAAACATAACAAAAAATGCCCTCACGCCAACAAGCCCCCAATGATTCACAGATTTCCAGTGGACAAAAGAGAGAGAAAACAGTTCACACTCGCTCCTGCGGCAAACCCAAGACATCCATCAGTCCTGTCTGTAAGGTTTCTTTTTCACGCACCTGTCAATTTTGACTTTTTAATCAACCTGGGAAAGCATTGTAATCTCAATTTTTACTATGTTCATCTGTTGTGTCTTGCCTTAAAGGGACAGTTCACCCAAAATGAACATTTGCTAAAAGTGTTTGTTCATGGAACAGATTTAGAGAAACGTAGCATTGCATCAGTTGCTCTGCAGTGAATGCGTGCTGTCACAATGAGAGTCCAAACAGCTGATAAAATAATCCATGGACTGGAGTGCCGTGGATTATTGTGATGTTTTCATTCTGACGGCACCCATTCACATCCTTTGCTGGGACACTGATGCAGAGACACATTTCTCCAGATCTGATGAAGAAACAAACTCCTCCTGATCTCGGATGGCCTGAGAGTTTAGCAGTGAACTTCTCCAGCAGACTGGTTTCTGAAGGGTCGTGTTGAGCCCCGTCTACATGCCGTCACGCCGGAGAAACCTTCACGCCAAGCTGCCACGCTTTGATGCTGGTGCTCTGGGATGTAATTTGAGTCACAGTTATCACATCCGCATCTAGAAAATTCAACCACACCTTCCCCTCAGAGAAACAGGCCTTCCATCGAAGAGAAAAAGCAGGAATAAAAGTCCCTGACCTTGAATCCTCTGCAGCTGCTGAGTTGCTGTCACAGGCCGAGCGTCTTTTAATTGCATGTTTTAAGCTTTAGCAGTCATACCGCGTGACCTTCGTCACCTCGGGAAACTACAACAACACGCTTACGGCAATTAGCGTTTGGTCTCCTCTGATGCAACGCTTCACGAAACCACTCACAGCAGAAGTCTGTTCGCTTTTCCCCATGAATCTGCAATCCTTTCCAGTGATTTTAATCAGAAATCTCCCAAATTGCTTCCATATGAAGTGAGATTACATTTTAATTTCATACAATTCCACAGAGGCTATAAGAACATGCAGAAGGGATCATATTATGCCATAGTACTATAATAACCGAAAAGGCTTTTCTGAATAATCAAACCACGTGTGAATTTGGATTACGATGCTTATTTTATTGTTTGCATAAATCAAATTAAAACGAATCTGGAGGGGAAACAATTGGGTTTTGGCTTCACTGAGCAACTAGACACCATGTTGGTGTTTTACTTGTCCAGTTAAATGCATCAAATCTAATGCATCAAAACAGGCAGATCTATGTTTTTCGACAGTTATACAATGCATAATTTGTGCCATCATTTGTGTGTGGTCTAGCTACAATCATCAAAATAACTAGTAACTAGGCAAATCATATTTTTTTCTGCAGGAATATAATACTAATCTTTTTTATTTTGTTTAGCCATCAAAGAAACTTGTAACTGTAAATGTTTTTTCCTGAAGAAATATGATGCATGGTTTGTTCTTTTTGGTTTTTTATTATTAATGATTTATAATTTTATTTTAATTATTATTATTATTTGGTCTAACTCCAGTCATCAAACAACTAGTAAGTAGGTGAATTAATATTATATTATTTTATTTTTTGCAGGAATATTATGCATATTTTGTCCTTATTTATTTTTGGTCTAGCAACAGCCATCAGATCAACAAGTAACTAGGAAATTATATTTTTGTGATGCATATTTTGCACACTTTTAATTTTCTTAATTTTTTTTTTATTTTATTAAATTTTTTTTTTTTTTATTATAGTCATCATATCAGTTAGTAACTAGGCGAATTCATAGCTTTTCTTCTGCAGGAATATGATGCATATATTGTGCATTAAGTCCTTTTGTCCAGTTAAGACCTTTAAATTAACCAAAGTTGCGTTTCCCAAGAAGCATGGTTAGCATACTACGGTCACAATTTCCGTCGTTACCAGTGTAGTTCAACGATTTAGTGTTTCCCAAAAGCATAGTTCAAACTAACTTGTTAGTTCTTGTTAGTAAGATATATAGGCTTTAATAAATATGCTCTTGGACACAGAAAGCAAACTAACATGCGTTTTAATTTTGTGTGACGTCATTAACAACGGCCCTATGTTGTTGAACTAACATGGTTCAAGTCGGAGATGAAACTGTGTTCGGGAAACGGTCATGACTAGCTAGTTAATTTCCATACTATGGTGGTTAATCAGCGAGTTACATCGTCATTTGGGAAACGCACCCCAGGCCAGTTTCAGGTTCTTTTCCCTGCAGAAATACGATGCATATTTTGTGCAGAAATGAAACCGGAACACTTCTTTGAAAAGTAATAACCATGGCACCGTCGTGCCTCTCGATTTGTAAAAGTACCACGAGATGCCCTACATTTGTAAATATCGAGAGCGCGATGCCATGAGGAACTGTAAAGCATGAGCACATCTAATCCTCGCTGACATAATGCCGTATGACGTGCTCAGGAAGCTGCAGCTGGAATGAAAGCTCGACTGTATGAACACAGAAAGAGAGAGATGGAGGCAGAGAAGGTCAGCGACTGAATATTCCAGCAAAAACTTTTCAATTGGATTTCTCCTGCTGGAATGCTTCATGAAAATGAAAGTGCACTCGCGTAAGCTTTGATATGAAAGCAGAGCAGCGCAGTGACCCGACAGATCACAGTATAGAGCCGTATTCGGCCTCGTCTCCTACAGCTTCAGCTCAGCCAGCCTGGAATACCAAAGACGTCCAAGATGATGTGATTGGAGCAGGGCTGCTGTAGCACTATCGTTTTCATTTTAACTGTAGGTAAAGCTTTAGTACTTTAGGGTGTGTTTTGGTAGTTTATATGTCTATGAAGTTTTTATTTACTACAGCTGTTTTAAAGGTTTTGTGACTGTAGTTTTGTTATTTTAGTACAGCAGCTAATTGAGAATTTGCCTTGGAAACTAGATGAAATACAGTAAGTTGAACAATAAGTGTTTTTATATTTTCAGTTGTCTTTGTGATTTTATGACTTTTCTGTATTACTTTACATTTTTAAATATGTCCATATAAAACTATTTTTATTTCAGTTCAGGTTATTATTGTAGTAGTTCAACTTCATCTAAACAGGTCTGTCTTGGAAACTAGCTGACATACATTAAGTCATTTTTATTTTTTAATGTTTGTATATATGAATTTTCTATATTTAGTACTTTTTTGGTTTTTAAGGTGCATATATTTATTGTTATTAGGTTTAGTTTTAATTATTTTAGTACTTCAGTTTAAACTACACTCACAACAAGCTAAAATGAAATACGTTTTCTTATATTTCATTGTTGGTCATTTTATTACGTTTTGAGATTCTTAATATGATCAAAGAAAAAAAAATGTTTTTTAATTTCAGTTTTTTAGTTATTTGAGTATTTGAACCTTTTTTTAATACTTTGTAGTATTTTTATATGCCTACATTTTTTTATTATTACTATTATTTCAGTAATTTTATAATTACTATTATTAACTATTTTAGCAAGTTATTAAAATATTTAGCTAAAACAGTTTCTGTTTCCCCTGCTTTCCTTCTTTATTTGGGTTTTTATACGTCTATATAACCAATATATCACCTCATTGTAGTACTTCAACTATCTGAAATGAAATATATACCTTTTATATTGTATTTCATGTCAGTTAATGTTTATTGTATTTTAAGTAACAGGCTTGTTTTTTTGTTTAACAATCGCTCTCCTGGTTTGGAGTTACTGAAACAGGAGAGGTCTTTATCCGCTCATCTAAAATATCAAAGGCTCATCTGAACAGCAAGAGACACCGAAGATCTGTGCAGAAAAAAGAGAGGCTTCTTAAAATAAGAGGTCAAGTCCTTTGTAGCTTCACCACACGAGAGTGAGGAGTCTTTGAAAAGACAGGGAAGATAAGCAGCTAAAACAAGTGCGATAACATTCATGTACGAAAATAAACACCGGACCCTCTTCACCTCTCTTTCATATGAAACGGGGGAGTCCAGGCTCTCTTTCTAGTGTGTCAGGGCCCAAACATCTTCAAAGCCAGACAGAAAACCCCCAGAACAACACAAGCCTCTGCATGTGCAGCGAGCAGACCATGTGTATCCAAACAATCCGCTCTGACAAGAGCTTGCTGGGAATAAGTGTCCTCGGAGCCTCTCGGTTCGGGTTCAGCGGTAAAGCCTCTCCATCATACACAGCCTGATTGTTTTTTCAATTAACAGAGCTTCCCAAGAGCGGCGCGTGCCATGTTTAATGGGGGGTCGCTATGGCAACTAGCTTAAAAAAGTAAGTTTAAGTTTTCCTATAAGTTTTTTTTTTATTTTAAACTTTGTGTTTTAGTCATTTTTGCATTTGTTTTGACATGATCTTTCTGTCTGACGTGTTTCGGAAAACTCATCCAGCTAATCTAAACGGAGGAGGAAAACATTGCAATAAAACTGCAAGCAATGGGCAAAGACAAAAAGGGAGAAAAGCATCCTCAGCACGCTGTCAAATCTAGAGAAAACACGAGGGGTTGACGGAGCTGCTGAGAGGAATAACATGATTTGAGGAAATGAATCCTTCTAGAGCGAGAGGCGCCTGATGTTTCTCCTGAAGCTCTGACGGGACTGAGGCGAACAGAGTCAGCGTTTTACCGCAATAGAAATGATATTTGAACAGAGTCGTGAGTCTGCAGCCTCGACTCGATGTGATCAGATCAAAACACGGAGAATAACACAAACACAATAAACAGACAGCCGCACAAACACTAATGCCTCTCTGAACAGCAGCATCCAGAGCTGATGATGTGCTACACAACAACATATGGCTCAAGTACGAAACAAGTACCATGCGGTTTAATGTGACTCTTCAGCTATCGGGTTAACCTGAACAGAATATTTCCATTTCATCTTTGTTTATAAGATATGAGGTTGTGAACTTAACGAGTCAACCAAAGTTGGATCAGAGGATGTATCTCGGCTAAACTTGGATCAATTGAAATGAAACGCCAAAGTTGGGAACACCTAGTGTTCAGATGAAAGCATTGTTTTGGTTATTTTATTCCCTAGCTTAAGCCGATTCTGACTCAATTATGTCTCATTAGTTATTTTCCATTAACGTTGGAATAAATAAAATAAAAAATTCGCTACTTCTCCCCCAAATTTTGCCCAATTTTGGTATTTGGTAAAAGTATCTCTGGCCCGGGCCGCACAGAAATGATTGAACAGATTTGAACAGATACCCGAGTACGAGCACAGCTGTTTCTCACACCTTAAGCTTTCCTCGACAGCTCATTCAGAGCAGGTCAACTGAGTGGCGCAGTGGGCTAAACCGCTGACCCAGGACCTACAAGGAAACAATGGAATTGGAAACAATGTGAGCTCTTTGATCCAAAAGTTGGATGATCCATGTGTATTACTCTTGACTCAGAAACTTGTTTTTGGTCATTCTCTTCTAAACATCCGCTCGATTTTGAACCTCGGCACCTAGCTGTTGTTTCCAAGCGCAGGTTCTTCCAGCTCATTTGCGGGCTTGGGATCGCTGCTTGCAGCTATTATTATTATTGTTCAGCACTAACTCATGACTCACTAACTTACTGTGCTGGGTTCATCTGAGGCGGTGAGATCTCTCCAGATGTGTGACAGCAGCTGTTGACGTGCGGTGAAAGATAAGCTCGATTCTATCGGTGCATGGCCAGGTTTACGGTTCCCGGGAAAGCGCTGTATCACCCTCAGAGCTGCGTCTCTTCCATCAGGAGAGAGTCAAGCGTGAACGCGGAGGAGCGCCGGCATAAATCCTCCCGCTCTCTGCTGCGCTGTCATACCGAGAGCAGGACGGAAGGTGTGTGAACTTCAAACGATGAACCCGTCCCGCAGTCAAAGGGATTTCAGAGCGTCCTGACAGCCGTGATCATCTGAGACGCACCGCACATTAAACACAAACAATTGTGTCTAAAACAGCTTCATGAGCTCATCGTTAACGGAGGGCGGCTCCATCGATCCGGAGGTGAAACATTTCATTACGGCCTCAGCTTTACTTAACCAGCGACAGAAATTAAACTGCATTAATTATTCAAACAAGCTTCACGTTCAGGAAGGAGGGAGGAACGATTAGCGCTCCGCTTCATTCTGCTGCTATCTAAACAACTGAGAAAACACACTTGATTTGACTCCTGCCTCTGATCCGGGAACACTCAGGAAAAGAGAGCAGATAAGAGTTCATGAGGAGTGAAAGAGCAGCAGATAAACCACTGTCCTCATTGTTTTACTCGCTCTTTCTCTTACTTTGTGTGTGTGTGTGTGTGTGTGTGTGTGTGTATGATAGGTGCTAACAGCAGGTGATTACTGCTTCATCGATAGAAAGTGCGGACTGAAGGAAACACAATCATGTGGCTCTTTCTAGGTCAGAACATGAAGAGCTGAAGGAAAACACAGTTGCCATGACATTCTCTTGAGCCGAATCAAAGGAGGATGACTCAGAAACAGGGCCTCTGCTCCTCTGAGCACCTGAATCTGACAGAAACACACAGATCATTTCATCTCAGCCCAGCCTTTACATAAACAGTGCGTGCATGTCATGTGGACCTCCTACAAACACCTCATTATGTTGTAGTTTCACTTCATTATCGACAGAATGTGCATGTGTGAACAGCCAAAGACGTTTGACCCAGGAATGCCTTGAGAACAGGTGCATTGTGGGTTAACAGGACGAGAAAGCAGCTGCCAAGATCAGGAGCTACTGCTGTTCGTATATGATCCACGCTGACCCCCGGCTCTCAGCAAACGTCCAGACCAAAGCACAATACAATGCATTGTCAAATTTGAGAAAATACTACTATTACTACTACTACTAATAATAATAATAATACATTATAAATAATTATTTGATTAATCTGATCAAATTTTACTGTAATTTACTGGATTCTTCTTTTAATAAATTATAAATGTACTTAATTTTTAAAGTGATTAAGAAATACATACTTTAACTGTAATTTATATATTTTTTTAACCGTAATTATAATTAATTTACATAATAATGAGAATTACATAAATGATACAGAGAATATAACTAATTGAAATACAATGTTATGAAGAATAATTAAATAGTCAACGGCAGTAAAATATAATCATAATAATAATAATAATCATTATTATAAGTATCAATATTATCATCGTTATTATAAACATTTAGTAAAAAATACACAATAATAAAACAGTAACAGAAAAATAATTAGTTGATATAGTAAATAAATGATTTATAAAATATACTACTATTAATATATATTTCAAACAATATTCAAATGTTTAATAATAATAAAAAAAATAAGATATGATTAATAATAGCTATATCACCTATATTATTAAAATAGAAATTATTTTATTTATTTATATCAGATAATTATAATAATAATAATAATTATTATTCATATTAACGTTATTAATTTTCACTAAAATGAAGCTCATCTCTCCAGTTGTAATATTGTTGCTATGAGAGATGCTATGAAAACACTCTCAAACTCACCAGTCACTAAAGAAACCGTGCAATTACTGCAATATGAAACGGAATTGCCAATTAAAAGGTGCATTAATATCACGGCGATATCCCTGAATGAACGTAAAGATATAATAATGAATATGAGATAGATACGGTGAGCCCTACAGGAGTGCTTCACAGTTCGCACTCATTCTCCTCGTATCTGAAATCTCCACAAGGCCACATTCTTCACTTATCACCGCGGGAAATGACACGAGAAACATTAATTCCCAGGGCGTCATGGAAACCGAACCACCAGCCAATGGCGAGCGCAGGACCCAAACTACAGAAATATGGCCACGCCGCCCCAAAAAGTGCGTGGAGACGAACGACAAGGCCAAAATCACACAAAGGCTGACATTCTTGGCTTTTTAGAGTATGTTTTCTGTGCTTTGGATCGAACCGCCGATGTAAAGAGAGAGAGAGAGAGAGAGAGAGAGAGAGAGAGAGAGAGAGAGAGAGAGAGATTTATGAAGAACAGAGCAAGTCTCTCGCCCATCTGTCTCTCTCTCTTTCTCTGGATGAAAAGCCATTTTGTTGCTTGATTGGAGAATGATGCTGCTACTTAGAGAAGCGCTCCATCAGCTGAAGGAGAGACGCGAGGGCTTCCTCCCCAGGGTGCACTTGGGCTGATGGGTGAGCTGTCAAATGCCCCATTGTCCAAATTACCCAGCAAGCTCGGCGTCAGCGCCAGGGACTCATTTACAGAGGAGAAACGCTTCCCACCGGCCTGACGGAGAGCGGCGCTTCAGACGCGGATCATCTTAGTTAGTGCACTTACACACATCAATAAATCAGCAATAGACAAAACCTAATTCTATTATGCTTCAAACTACTTTTTAGTCACAAAAACTGAGAACTTTGGTGAATTTAATTAACCACGATCCATTTAGTGATTCATGTTATTCAAATAAAAACAACAGTAATCGAAGAGAATATGGTTATAATTTGATAATTTGTGTTATATTTAATGTTATATAAATATTAGTGCTGTCAAATGATTAATCGCGATTAATCGCATCCAAAATAAAAGTTTTTCTTTACATAATATATGTGTTGATGCTGTGTTTATTTATTATGTTTATTATTAACACCAGGAACACACACACATACAGTATATATTTTGAAGGTATTTACATGTAAATGCAATTATATATTATTATATTATTATGTAAAGAAAAACTTTTATTTTGGATGCGATTAATCGCGATTAATCATTTGACAGCACTAATATATATCGATTACATGAATATAAATATTAGATTTAGTTTTATGCATTAATTCAATATTCATTTATTATTAAATTACACCAGGACCTGATTATTATTTTACAATTATTTAATATGCATTATTGCTTAATTATGAAATAACACATATTTCACAAATAACTGTAAAATAAATAGATTAACATTTAAAATTAATATTTATTGTATTTTTAAATATGTTTTAAAAAGTATTTTATTTGAAATACATTTAATAAAGCTTTTAATAATTTTGTTTCATTTGATTTTTAATTATGTTTACAATTATTAGAATTCACTTATAAGAGTTCACGATAAACATTTAGTTAAATTATTTTTTTAATATTTTAACATTTAATAAGTAATTAATTATTAAAATAACACTGGTTCTTCTGTAAATATTATGTAATAATATTATGTAATAATATGTAAAAATATTATGTAATAAATAATCATTTAAGCAAAGGATGATGATGAACCATTTTCCACGTTTTCCAAACTGTCACTAAATAATTATATTTTATATAATTTTACTGACTAAGTTTGATGAACAGCAATATTTCAAGTTATGTTTTAATTATAAGTTTTAATAATAAGTTATGTTTGATATTTTTATCACTGAAAGTGAATTGAATATGTGTTCTGCGTTTATTATCTATACATTTAATTTTTGCTTTTTAATGAATCTCATATGCAATACTATATTTATTTAAATCATTTTATGCCAACCTGTAGCCCTAAACATATATTCTAAAATGTCTTTGTTAGACATGAATACGACTGGTTCAATATCTAAAGAAATCTAGTTGATAATTAATTCTATTCGTCTCGGAGACCCATGTGAGAAGTTGAGAAGAATCCTCTAAGAAACAGCAGAGATATACTGTACGCGAGGTATACTCCAGGTTAGAGTTCCAGTGCGGAGGTCCAGGTTTAATGACACTGTCAATCAGAGCCTGCGCCTCACTGTACCTCCCTTCACTCGTGAGGCGTCTGGACCCTCAATGACCCTCACACGTGATAATTGGCTGCAGGCGAATGCGGTCACACCCTGGCCTCCGCTGACCGGCAGCTCGTTACCAGCGATCTGGAAGAGCGGGACACAGTCGGACACACGACTCACAGATGGGATCTGACACACAATTAGTGTGGACTTCACCAGAACTGAGCTCACCCTGAACATCATCACATATAAGGCTTGATACCAGTTCATATGCATCTGTCACTGATCTGATTCCTTCAATCGAACAAAAATAATGAGGACCAGACTATCACGATTATATAGGCCAGACAAATTCAGATTTACTTGCCAAATATTTATTTCACTTGCAAATATATGAGAAGGACTATAGTAAATAGGAGACACCATAACTGATGACAGATTCAATGTTATTTTAATATTCTTCACAAAAGTTTAAATGAAAAAAAAAACCTTATATATATATATATAATTTCCAGTTTTAATATTTGTGCTTTCATCCTTTTCTTTTTAAAATGTGATTTTTCATCTTTAATTTTTATGTCCAGCTTAATTTTTATTTTAGTTTTAGTGTTAGTTTGTCATTTTATTATTATTTTTAAATTTATTTATTTATATTATATTATATATTTTTTTTTTAATTTAAGGTTAGGTTTTTGTAACTTTGTTGTGTGCTTTGTCTTTTTATTTTTATTATATTAAAATTTTAAATTATTATTATTATTAAGTTATTACAGTTTCATTATATCATACTATATATAGTTAGATTTTTTATTATATATTTCATTATATTTTCAAGTTTCTAATTTAGTTTTTTTATATATATTTTTTTTATTTTAGTCAAATATTGTTAAAAATAAGTTTTTTTAATTCAGTGAGGTGTATACATATATAGATATGCTTCCCATTTAGCTTTCTGTTTTTTGAGTTTTTTTTAGTAATTTTACTACTTCAATCATTTCTAATATCTGTTTTGGATTTAGTTAACAGAAGCATTTCTAGTAGTTTTGACACCGCTGAAGTAAACCCGTGGACAGAGAATAAAAGCTCAGCTCTGAATTAAACAGCCGCTGTGATATTGCTCCCTAATTAAACTGCGAGCACTGGTTCATTTCTCCAGGACTCAGCAAGTTTCTGCTTGTTTCTGCTTCAGAGGAAGTTCCTCGTCACCCTGCAGATAAGCGTTCACATTTCCAAACCAACTAACAGCCTAATTAAACTATTTATATTCCGTTCTGCTTGTGTGTTGCGTCCTCACACCCGTTTGTCCCCCGTCCGCTTTAATATTCCTCACCACGGCACCGAGGGTAAGAGTTTAAACCCCATCTGCAATCAAGAGCCCAGAAATATCAGAGAACATTAATGACGCCCACTTCACACACTACATCAATACTCAGATGAAAGACAGCTCAACATGCTGCTTATCTCCTCGCACACAAAGGATTGTGGGTAAAAAGGCCACTTTCACACACACAATCTCTCCCATAATGCCTTGCGGTGACTGCTAACCTGAATAGCAAACTCAGATCAGTCTGCTAACAGATCAAAACACAGCTCTTGTCAGCTCATATCAACACTAAATCAGTCAAAGAGCTGCATTAACATAAACATTACATAATGCAGACATAATATATCATTACAGCAATACCAAAAGCTTGTAAACTCATCCATTTGAAACACATCATAGTTTTACAGTCATTATAATCTATTATATTAACGGCCGTCAATATCACGACGCACAGATGCGTTTTTACTATTAGCCTAATGATGCTATGCAGACTGATGACAATTTGATTGATAGTGACAACTAAAAACAACCAAAACAATACTTACTCAACATTTACTAAAAAAATACTGTAATCTAAAAAAGAATAATAATAATATTAATTGACATGTATGATAATAAAGCTTGGGACTGAAACTATTGTTTGCACGTATAGTGCAGTTACTTGATAAAATCACACTAAATTCCTAATATATTATTAGAATGTATAACTGATGTTTTCTATGTAAATATCTGTTAAACTGTAATTAATTTATCCGCTCAAATCTGTATTACTCAAGTCCTCAGTGTCACATTTCTGCTGTGCCGCTCAAGATCTGATTCACAGATGAATAGAAAGCTCAAAAGAACAGCATTTAGGCTTTTTCTATTTGAAATAGAAATCTTTGGTAAAAGATGATAAACTGTCGCTTTTGATGAAATGATTTAGTTACTGTAATGTGCACTTGATAAAAAAAATAATAAAATAAAATATAAAGAAAATCTCACTGAGAGCAAGCTTTGGATGTTTTTACCCTCCCCTCCACTGCATGAGCGTTTATAACATTTGGTACCACAGTAACTTTAACTTTTCCCAGAATACCCTGCACACACACACGGCTCTCCAGAGCTGAAGGACGTTTAGGACTGCAGGTGTCAGTGAACGTGAGACGCTGCTGTCTCCAGAGCCGGAACTTTCTGACTGTCTGTCACAGGATCCAGCTCCGTCTCTCTGTCTGTTTCTCCTCACACTCATCCACAGCACACTCTCTCTCTCTCTCTCTCACTCCGTCCGGAGGAACGCAAGCGTGAATAATACTCCTCTCATCCCACATACCTGTTCAAGCACACACCGTGCTTCCAGGAGCCTAAAAAAGACCCTGCTTTCACGGCTCCCCTGAGAGAGCAGAGCTTTAATGCTCAAACTTGGCTCTTTTATAGCTCCGAGACCTAATGGAGTTCTCAACCGTGTGTTATTTTAACTATCAGCTTCTCCTCAGATGCGTCTTCTGAAATTATAATGAAACCACGGCCAGATGAGTCAGCTGATGTCAAACAGTAAAGCTGTGAACATTCACGTATAATTCAATGTGTTAGTTGCTATTCATTTAGCCAAAAAAAATTTAAAAAATTGGTTTCATTTTTATTTATATTTAATTATGATCAAAAATATATACTTGTAAATAATTTCAAAATATATTTAAATACACATAACAAATATCCACAACACTCATATATATATTACTATATACTAAATGTTTTTGATACGATTAAACACAATTAATCATTTATTTTGTATACCTTGTTATATTTTCTTTTTTTTTTTTTTTTAGCAAAGTATATATATTATTTTTTTATATTTTTTATAGCTTTTTATTTTTAGCTTTTACCATTTTACATGTTCTGTTTTCATTTTACTTTTATTAAATTAAAATATTATCCAAAATGACATTATTTTAGTTGAGGAGTTGAGAACTTGAGAAGAACCAGGAAACTTAAGTCTTCAAACTGTGTGATTTCGTCTCCATATTGCACTTAAATAAACACTATTAGGATGCAAACAAAGGCTCGGTGTGCCTCGCTGTGCATCAGATGCGTTCCTGACACACTGTAGGTGTTTAAGTATGAGTGCTGGATGTGGATGAGAGCAGAGTTTGATGTGAAATCCTGGCCTGCAGCAGCATTACGGCAGGAATCTGAACTAACGTGACCGGCATCTTTAGCCGCTAATGAGCTAATGTGTTAGGAAGAGACGACAGACTCCTCCCATCGAGCCACCACACCTCACAAGAGACGCCCAAACTCACTGAGACATCATCAGGCGGCCACAATCCTCTTAACCTCACACTCACCTGACAGACCACTGTACTTGTCTGAAAAATAAAGCATGCCTGATGGAGTAAATCACTGCTGGTGAAGAGAGATCAACGTTTTAACTAATAAACTGGAAGAAGACAAACGCTGCGAGATTTACTGAGTGAAACGGTTTTTGGATTATTACAAAGAAACAGCAAGCAACGCTGAATGAAAGTAAAGAAACTGAAAGAGTATGTTCTTGTGAAACACTGCAATAATCTGTTTTATTTAAATTTCACTTGAAGACAATTGTTGTGGAAGATGTACAAATAATGCATTACCTTAATAAGCATGTGACGTGCATGCTGCACTTTACAGAGGAGATCCTGGATTTGACTTTTTATCACTAGACAAATAACAAATATACTGCCAACAGACATTTTTATCATGTTTTTATGAACAGGACGTTGTATAAATCAGTGTAAATGATATATAAACAAACCCTTCAGAATAAAACTACACGCTCATTTTTTTAGAAGCGGCTCCACAGATTGCAATGAAAATCTACTTAAAAGCATATTTTGGTTGTTTTCTTTCCACTAGTCTAAAAGAAGACAAGTTGTTAAATTAAAAGCAAGAACATAATGACCAGTGCATGGAAAAACAGTGGCTTTATTATTCATCACCTCCGCCGAAGATCTCAAATCTCAAACCTCATATGTGATTTAAATGCGTCTATTCCTCATAAAAAGCACCATATGATTTGAATTGCGGCACACAAACCATGTCCTGTACCATATATTCTACTGATACTGCGCTTTAAAGTGTTACGTCAAACATCTTAATAAAAAAAGAGAGCATTATAAACTCTAAGTTCAAAGTAATGAGCGTAATCATATTGGTTTCTGTCGCTCTAGCCCAGAAAACAATACACATTTACAGCTTGACTGCCGGCTGCACTGAAATTCTTCACCAAATGTTACGTACTAAATCATCTATTCAGGGAAGGAGGGCGTCTGCTTCATTTGTGCTTCTCTGATACTCTGAGAGCTGAATTAAATCACTAAGATCCTGATGAAAGGAAAACAATATCTGTAAAGAAGAGAAGCACGGCCCCGTCTCAGCACGAGTACAGTCAGAATAGCTGAATACAGTCTAATTTATAAATAAAAGTAACTTCTCGTAGCGCTTTGAAGTGGAAGCTTTTGAAAAGCCTACAGATGCTCGGACGATCAATAATGACCTGCCTTCTTATTTAATAATCCATCATCGCAATTACATAATAACAATGTCACACATTGACCACAAACATAACATACCACTGACGATCTTAACATTTATCTTTTACTGTGCCATAAATGTAAAAGGAAAAAAAATATTTGTTTAATATACAAATATTTTAAGACTGGAGCACATTATTGCATTAAATTATTACAAAATGGTCAGGAAAACGACTAACGTAAATGTAAACAGCACACTGAATTGCATTAACAGTGCTTTTTTATTTACTTTTTTGTTTCAAATACATTTGTCATTACTTTACTTCCGTAGATGGAACAAGTCAAACACTGTCTGGAAAAGTGACAAAGGCATAAAGGACAGCTCACGAGAGAGCATTCGAGACACGGGTGATAATGGAGGTGTTAACTGTAAATGACATATAGAGAGAGTATTGAGGGGTTGAGGTGGGAGACAGACAGCGTTAGACACTCACACACACACACACTCTCGCTCTTGGCTATTGTAGTCGAGGGACCAGCAGGACCCGTGATTTCATCCGCACTCTTCCACTGAAGTAGGTCAACCAGTGATAATGGAAGGGCAATGAGGAGCAAGTGCTCTCCTCCTCCTCCTCCTCCTCCTCCTGCTCCCGTCTCACTGCCTTTACAGCACAGAGAGAGACAGACAGGCCCCCTACAGAGACTAGTGCCCTCAGCGAGCGCCATCACCCGCCAGCAGCCACAACACACCCGCGCTCCAGTCACAACACAGACACACACACACACACCGCATCTCTACCTGCTCATCAGCATCAACACCAGAACAAACACAAACACTGTGACTCACCAGAAACGCTTCTGATACCCCGACACCTAACGAGTCAGAAACCACCAGACCCTGAACGGCCCGTTTGATTGTTTTATTTGTATTAAGCTGCTTGTTCAGTGCATTTGTTTTATTTCATTATTTATTTGTAATAATAAACTTGCATATCGTACCGCAATTTTGATCTTAATAATCACAACTGCACATTTTTCCTAAATCTGGTAGCCCTACTTTCTACTCATCTGTGAATCCAAAAAATATTGAGCAGCACGAACTTTTGCAAAATGTTTCGTGAGCAGCAAATCCGCATATTAATATAAGATCATGTGACACTGAAGACTGCTGAAAATCCAGGTTTGATCACAGAAACAAACTCCCCATATTCACACAGTACACATATTTAAATTGTAACTTTTTACTGTATTTTTTATCTAATAAATGCAGCCTTGGTGAGCGGAAGAGACGACACAACCTTTTCAAATCTCTGAATGTTAGCGTATAAGAAACAAAAGAGCAAAAGGTGATGTGAGGTGGTGTTTGTTAAAGGTTGAGCGTGGGCTGGTGATATATGAGATGTCTGAGCGGCTGATATCACTCCAGAGTCAAACGCATCTGACCCATCAGAACCAGCGAAACACACCAGTGACCAGCGGGAAATCTGCTTTACACACCGCCGGCTTCAGCCCGTCAGCCCCTCCTCCTCACTGTGACCTTTCAGCATCTCTCTTTTTCTCTCTGTTTCACGGCAGAAGGTGATTCTGTCCATCTTCTCATGCATAAGTCATTAGAGGAGAGGAAGACTCCTCTGAGGGATCACGCCGCACAGATATCAAAGCTGACCTGAGCTTGCACGCTCAATACACAAAAACACAATCCTAATGCAACAAACCCACTGCTTATCGACCAGAGTCTGCATTTATTATAACTGTAGTTTCCCTCAAAGCCACCAACGGTCACATGTACCAAAAAAAACTCATGACCTCTGACACTAAACAGAACTGCAAGTTATTTCCTGAACACTCCCACCATCTCTCATTGGTCAGTCATACAGATAGCCCCGCCTCATAAGCCATACGATTGGTTAACGTCAAAAAGCTAAATGACAGCAAGGGAAGTCTTGTTTTCTGAGAAATTGATCAAAATGTGAGTTTATGATTAAAACGAGAACAAATGGGCATCTTGGAAAACATATTTAATACCCGATATTGCTCGTTTAAAGCAAAAATTAGTTAATCACTTAATTACCTTATTCTACATCCCTAATCCTTACCAATACCTAAACGTATTATTATAATATATCTAAATGTTATTAGATGTAAATGTAAAAGCAGTAAATAAAGGGAAAAGTCAAAGTTAAGTTAAGTTGTATCTTTAGTAGTAATGTATCTTGACTTGTTTAGATATTTGCATTGAAAAAAATAAAAATCCTGAGGAAGATGGGGTTTTTTTCCCTTTAATGACATGATTTAACGAAGTTCAGATCTGATTTAAGTTAGTCATTTGAGGAAGGGTGATATAAGTCCCACAGAAACTGTGTGAAAACACTAAATCAGCTTTAAAATGATAAAACGACACATAAACCACGCATTTATAAGGACACAGAGTCTCCTGCCGGTTGGTATGATGCTCTTTCTGATATACGACGAGTCTCATGGCGTCTCTCATTTGCTGGAAAAATGTTTGCTGTAACGGCGGTTTATGGTCAAAAAACAGCTTTGGTTTCCTCTACCCCATTCTGCATCTAAACAGCTCGCTCCTCCAGACAGAAATTGCTCATTGGGCCAATTTAGACTGCATGGCAAACACGTTAGAGTCCCGAGTTTCCACTGCCAATCACACCAGCAATTGTGGCTTTTCTCCTCTTGGCTTTGGGAAAAGAGCTCGGCAGCAGAAGTCCTGAGCCAGCGTTTCATTAAGGGCTCGGCGTTGGAGAAAAGGCCGTTCTCATTACTGCGAGACGCTCCCTAACCAGCGTCCAGACGGCCTGAATATGCAGGAGTTTGACTGATTGGGAGCGAGTTATCAAAAAAACACCCAGTTATATCTCGCTATGTCTGCTGTTTAAGGTGCGATCATTGTAACTGACAACAAAAGCCCTTTTTTCGTCTGATTGTGTGGTTTTGACTCGCGCATCGTAATCAGTTCTTCAATAATCGCTCTTTTTCTCATCACCTGTCAGCATACATTTCCCACAAGCCCCCGATTCCCCTAAAAGAGGCAGAAGTCTGTCTGACGGGATGAAAAGCTTTCGTCTCTGCACCTCCTCGGTGTTAGCGCGCTCAAATATTTGACTCTGTCTGTAATCTGCAACCCTTACAGACGTCTGCACGGCTTAAAAGACAAGCGAGCTCTCCTGTCAAAGCAGCCGTTTAAAATACTCCGTCACCTTTTGATAAGACAGAAAGGATCTGAGATCTGCTGCGAGGAAGAGAAACATTTAATGGCACAGTTTCAACACAGGGATAGTTTTCTTTTGTCCAATAAGCACTCAACAATAAGGATTTTTTCGGTCTTCTTTTTTGTTTGTTTGGGTCAGTAGTTCAGATTTCTTCCTAACTTGCCAATATTTTAACTAGTAAATAAATAAATAATCATCAATATATATTAAATTTAAACTTAATACAACTAATATGAAATGCAAATTTATCATTTTAGAAATACATTTAAAATTGGAAAAAATTTAAGCATTTTATCTTATTTAATTTACTAATATAAAAAAATACATAATTACAAATTTAGTAAAATTTAACAAATTTAATAGTGAACATTATGATGTAATTTAGTAACTGTTTTAATTATATTTTGGTGCAAAAACGTCTAAAAATCTGAAATATTTTTCTCATTTGAAATTTCTATATTAAAATCATAATATTTAACCTTTATTTTACAATTATTTAAAAATATTCTTTATCAGTACACATTTATTTTTCCTACAGAAATTTGATCATGCATTTCTTTCAGTTTTTTTTTTTTCATTATAATGAAAATAATTAAAATAACAATCAGAAACTGCATTACGGATACATCTAACTCAGCAAATGAAGTTAAATGTAAGAAAAAAAAAAGGAAAAGTCAAGAAAAATACCTTCCACACCTGAATTACCGTTTAAAAACATCAGCTATTACGAAGAAAAAAAACCAAGACAAATCCCACACACTACCACAACTTGGGACACACATATTTATACGGCAGAAATGTAATTATTGTTTTAAAGCAGTTATTTAGCAGTTAGAAATATATCAAGACACAGACAGACAAAGACACAAGGCCTCTGTGTAAGAGATCGATCCCTGTCGTTGTGAAGGTGACAGACACGCATGCTGCGTTTGGGGCACTGGGGCTTCAATTACTGTCCTTCACAGGACCGACCCGGAAAACCACGGCAGCACCGGGCAGCTGGGCATCAGAGTTAATGCCCCCATATCCCCCTCCACCGGCCCGGACAGCTGTGATTAATGCGCCCGCCGCTTCACTGAACAACACTGCTCCTCAAACCAGCAAACATTATCATAACACTTCACCTCCAATCCTAATCAATACCAACAAGATTTATGGGTAGCGGCTGGCCAGGGACATAAAGTGTGCCACCAATTCAGCTCCAATCTCCTCCAACCAGTCCAAGACTTCAGAAGATATAATGAGAAACATTAGAGACTTCATTTGTGCCATAACACCTTTTCATTTTTACGATCCGTCTAAACGTGAAATGGTATTTTCTTTGTGGAAAAAGCATTTTCAGGAGATTATATTTCACCGTAATGCTCTTAATGCAGATTAAAGCTGCTGTTATTTTGTCATTTCTGTGATCAATGTCTGTTTCATGTTCCCTTTTCTCAGTCTTGCACATTACAGCACATTCCCACTGCCTTAAACTATATTAAAATATGACTTATTATTTTATTTTAAACAAAAATTAAATGTTTAAATATATATTACACATAATATATAATTAAACATTCTAATATTAAAGAAAAAATATTTACATTTGTGTCATATACATCATATAATATAATATTTATAAATATTAAATATATATTATTATTAATTTCTATTAATATTCATTTAATATAATTTATTTATATATAATTATTCATATATAATTTAATTATATATTAATATAATTTTTTTATCCTTTAAAAATTACCACCTTTTTTCATGCAAATATAACTCTTTTATTTACAAAAACAATTTGTAATAATAGCTGGAAATGATTCCAGTGTCAAATTTTACAGCAGACTCTCTTTTTTAGATCACCTCACATTACATCATAAATGCAACATCTTTTGATAGTTTTGCACAGTAAAAGTTTCTTGCAGTAATTTCTCAAGCTTCCACCACAATGCGTCTGGACTAATATTAAAACAAAAGATGTTCTTGGTGCTTTCTCCTATTTATGGATTTTTCTACACTACACAGGCTATTTATTTTGCCGTTTCAGCACATATCTTCAGCTCCAGCACATCTCTTCTCTATAATATAAAACACTGTGCAGGAAAATAACACCTTTCAGGATGTTTAAGTGTTTCTATTCCACCTCACGGCAGCGATGCTATTCATACATCAGGTTTGGACTCATATCTAGTGTCAGAACAGAGCAGAAGTGCAAACAAAAGCCAATTCCTCTACAACACATCTAACGCTCCAAACCGGCGCACAGTAAAACTGTAATTTAGCACAAACGCGTCTCCAGACGGCCTTTGAGATTTCTGCAACAGATCAAGTGAAGGGAAGAGTGTGAGCAGCATCAGCTGCTCTGGATGGAGGTCTGAAAATCCTCTGAAATGGCCAAGTGCTGCATTATTTTTCAGTGCAGCGTAGTTTGTGCAGGACAGCGTGGAGCCGCTGGATAACCTGACGCCAACCTTCAGCCAAACTCTGAAACCAGGCTTAAGTGACAGCGTCCATTAGGAGCATCCCGCTCTGCAGAAATGGCCTTTTTTTTCCCAGAAAGCAGGCGCCACTTTTACCGCACCTTTTATGCAGCCGTCAGACCCAAACTGGGAGCTCATGCTCAGATATGCAGCGAGCGGAGGCTATAAAATCCATCTCTGTTTCTAAAGAGAACCAGCATTTTTAGCGCCATCAAAACTTTACAAGATACATGAGTAAACTAAAGACTCAAGAGAAGAGCAGAGCCTGTAAAATAACAATAACATTTTTACCAAAAATATTCAGTACAGTCAAACACAAACATGCATACTTAAAGGGACAGTTCACCCAAAAATGAGTAATCTGATATGATATATGATATGAATCATGCTGCTCCAAAACTGTATGAAAAAAATTATATTTTGATAAATATGGAATGTTGTTTAGAGCGTAAAGATATTCAAACAAAGACAACTGAATAAATAACTATCATTTATGTATTACATATTATATATAGCAAGCTATTTATATATCCGTAATATATTCTTTTTTTTTGTTTTTTTTACATTTATAATTTAATTTGATAAACAAATATTTTAGAAACCTTGCTTCCTTTCTCGTTTGACAAAAAAACGTATTATAATTTAAAATATATGAATTCCACACTAAATTATTCAAACTAATTAAATTGATCAAATGTTTTCTTGAAAGAAATGTAACTATATATATATATATATATATATATATATATATATATACACACACACAAATTATTTTTTTTTTTACACAATATATAAACACAATAAATTATTCAAAATAATTATATTTATCAAATTTTTTCTTGATAGATATCTATCTATATATATATATATATATATATATATATATACATACACATACACACATTATTTGTTTTTTTACACAATATTTAAACACAAATCAAACTGATGAAATGTCGCCTTCAAAGAAATGTTACTATATATCAAAAAAATATACATATACATATATATATAGATAGATATAGATATAGATATAGATATTTATTTATATATTTCACACATACATTTAAATTTAAATGATTACATGTTTTCTTTACAAATTAATTTAGCGAAATATATAAACATTTTACCAAATTACAAAATCTCCTTTTTGGGGTGTACTGTCCCTTTAAATTCCTCAGTCAGTCTCTTTCCTTCCACAGTAAGGTTCAGAATGAAACTCAGCTTGTGTTTTCATCAGACCTCAGTAATGAGCCGAGACGTCAACAACACAACAGCAGACCCTCACTGGACCAGAGGAGTCTGCTACAAGACTGCATCAGCATTACCCACAACTGAAGAAACCTCATCAGAGCCCTGGAGGAAATAAGAGGCTTCAGATTCTCTCAGATTGTGGAGACGAGACTTGTTTTATAAGCCACGATTCGATATAAAGCAGAGAGATCCTCGATGATGACTTGTTTTGGCTCCAGCTCAGGCAGCTGATTCATGACGAGTTTGATAATTACATCGCCGTGTACGTGTTTATGCAACACATTTAGCTGCACATCCTTCAGTACAGGAAGCTCATCAAACACATGTGCTCCCAGACAAACACACACCAGAGACAGAAGACAGATAAACACACAGGCATGGGTCTGCTCTGAAGCATGCACTTCAGACATTTCAAACAAACCAGAGTGATGATAACCCAGGGTGATGTCATCAATAACTAAAACTAAACAAACTTAAACTTTTTTTTTTTTTTACTTGAAATCAAATTAACTTAACTAAAATAAAAGATTAAAAAATATATTATATATAAAAATTATATAATTATTAAAAATACTAAGTAGATGCATACATGTAAAATTAAATATTTATTAAAAATATTGTTTATTGTAATAACTTTTACTAAAACTAATAAGTAATTACTAAAAATAAAAACAAACTAATAATATATATATATAAAATTAAATAAAAATGAAGACTTTTTTTTATTAGAAAATACAACTACCAAAACATTACAAATTAGTAGTGTTAAAAGACAACATAAAAATCAACTCAAAACATCAACTTTAGCCAAAAAAAAACTGTTATTGACATTTTTAATAAATGAACATGAGAAATGTTAGAAATGACTTAGAATAAATGATGTTTTAAATCCAGCTATTAAAATAAATAAATAAAGCAAGATAACTGAACAAAAACAACAAACTTGTGTCAAATTGAAATTGTTCTTTTCTGTTTTCGTCTTCATTTGAATCAATTGAAAATACGAAGGAAACCTGGAACAGTACATCGAAGACAGTAAAACAGTTTTTCTGGGGCCCTGTGGAGAGTGTTTTCCTCCTGAAGATCGCACTCAGGTCGTGTTATATAGAGACGGGCCGAGGGCAAAGGTTAAAGTCATTACAGACGGGGCGGTGCAGTGACGCCCCTAGCTCTTCTTTACCCTCACTTTCTCTTTCTGCTCTATTTTTGATGAGTACAGGGACTCGGAGAGCTGGCTCTGCGGCGTTAATATTTCATACAGCCATGCAATAACACCGACAACATCTTCCCCTCCCGCCATGGCCGACGGCGACGGGCCGCAGCGGTGCTCGGCTCGAGGAGAGCAGGTGTAATTTGCAAATGCTAATTGAACTCGGGCACGGGTCAGCGAGCTTCCCTGTCTCCTCACAGCCGATATACGCCACACCGCCACCGGGAACACTCGCCCGAAAACCCTCGTCTGCGGGCAGATCACACAAGCGCCGGCCCAAAGAAACAAGCACATTTCTCACATTGTCTCTAGATAATGAAGTCTTTTTGCAGGGGTTGTTCTTCATCACGGTTCAGCGAACACTGTCTCCTAATCAAGAGCACAACACTCTTTCCGAAAAAAACTAAACTCAATCACTTTTAAAACTGAAGTGTGTCATTTCTGCACAATTTCTGCCAAGTCTTAAATTTTTTTTTTTTTTTTTTTTTTTTTTTTTTTAAATGGTAAAAGTTTTCTTTCTTAATTTTTTTATTAATATCAATATATAAACCAGAATAACAACATCATCCAAGTTTTGAAATGCTTTCCTGGTCTGCCATTGGGCAGACAGACATGAAACCCCGCCCTCAGACTCACGCGATTGGTTGAGGTGATGTTTCTATGTTGAACATCTATAAATTACATTAGTGCAATCATTAGTATAAAATTAAGTTAAATGAACTCAAATGGAAGAAAAACAAATATAGTATAAGCTAAAACTGTCACTGGAGTGAAATGAAATATAGAAAAATAAATGTATACAATAAAAAAGAAAATCACATAAAAAAAATAAATATTCAAACAAAATATTTTAAAATACTTAAATGTAAACGCTTTGAAAACAACACACAGTCACTTAGTAAAGCCTGTGTTTCCTGTAAATAATCATTACAATAAAAAAGGGAGACGGAGCGACTGCAGGTGAAGAGGTCACATTGATGATCATCATTAGTGCTCATCAGTCATCTAGAGCTATAAAAACACATGAGCCTGAACAACACACCGCAGACAATACAGATGCTGCAATCAAAGCATGCACAAATAACATTCAGAGCTTAGCACACAAGTTTATTTTTATATTCCATTTTGCTCTTCTTTTTTTTTGTTGAAGCTATTTAAATTAAATGTTGCTTATAATGAATGTTACTGTAATATATTTTAGTTTTTTGTTCTTAAATAATTAAATAGTTTGCATGTTCACAGTGTTTACAATTTGTATATTAGATTTTTATTACAATATTGAAAAACAAAACTAATACAATAATAAAATAATACACACAATGTAGCTTTTTTTTATTTAACACAAAAATGTAGTGGTTTGTTACAGTTCAAGATTTCAAGAGTAAGAAGCTCAAGATTAGTTTGTTTTATTGATTAGTTTTGGGAAAAAGTCTTTTTAAAAATATAATATTACAATAAACATAATATTGGCAATTAATATTTATTTTTATTTAGTATATAATTATTATTTTATGGCATTTTATGTTATTATATGCAATTGAACAAAATTAAACATGCAATTAAATAAATAATATATAAAAAAAATAAAAATAAGGAACAGCAGTTTAAATGTATCCATTTATATTTATTATTTATGATATAATATATCAATAATAAAATATTATGCCATATAAGAATAATTATATAATAAATAAAATACACTTTTAAATAAAAAAATAAAATAAAATTAACATTTAATACTATAAAAACTTGAAAATTAAAAGTCTCCTAAATCATAGTTCATGACGTTTATGAGCTTTCCCTATACTCTACAGATATTTCTATGCCCTGGATGTTTGCATTTGCAGAATCAGTAAAAATACTTTCATTACACATTACAAGTACGGAGAAATGCTGATTGAAACTAAACCGGCGTGCCGAGACATTTCTATCAGAAGCGTTTTAATTACAAAACTCCTCACAAACAAAATGTCAGCATCAACACAGCTGAAGTGAGTAGGCGTTTTCAATCAGAGAAAGGGCTTTTTCTTTTGTCATTAAAGCAGCTCTTCAGACACTCGATATGTATCTATGTGATTCTCAGTAATGAGCTTGGTTTCTTGGCAAGCCGAGAGCTGGCGATAAGGAGAAATAAACTTTCTTTTGTGTTCCCAGCGTTTTCTGCTGTGTGTGACCTGCGTCCAGAAGCGGCGGTCAGCGGTAAATCCTCATTATTAATGCCTGGCGTGACACGTCAGGGTAAAACGCCGGTCAGCGGCGAATTCAAAACACGCCGAAGTCGTACATCAGTCCGCGCGGCACATGTTGCGTCCAAACCCGGCTTTAATTAGGGTCAAACGTTGCCTGTATTTGTTTTGATTTGTGAGATTTATACTTCTTAATTTAGCAGCTGGCAGACGTTTGAGAGAGAGGGAAACCAGCGAGCCAGCTCTCGGCAGATAAACATGAATTTATCGTGGCTATTTCAGACCGATAACGCGGCAGCCAGTAGTTTATGTACTGTAGAGTTGCGCCGAACGCACATTCTCAAGCTTATCTGCTGGTGTCAAGCGCGTCTCGCTGTGCCAAGCGTGCCGTTTCAGCTGGGAAATAAAATTATTTTTAATCAGCCAATCGAGTCAGCAGGGTGTATTAAACTCTTGCTGTCAATACTAGCATTGGAGTTAACGAGTGATGCTCATTGTTCATATCTGCGGAGATGCCTATCGATTCAGCAGTTTATGTCCAGTCATTCAGTAAAACAACGGCTTATCATTATCGTCTGTCATAGACACGAGGCAAGAGAGCCTTCAGAACTAATTCCTGCTTCTCAGACGAGATCACGGATTCAACTTATGCTAGCAGATAACTAGAGACATGCTGTCTTCGTCAGACCTCTAACACAACCGCTACCACACACACACACACACCAATGATTCATCCAACCTCACAGAAATGTGAGTTTATGGCATATGGCATTTATTCATATTTTGAGTTTGAAGCTTCAGGCTTCATTTAAGTTTTATATGTAACCTGCTTTTGTAATATTTTTTTTTTTCTGTTTAAGATTAATTTTATTTGACATTTAGTTCAGAATTAATTTAGATTTAGATTTTAGTTAGTTATTTAATTTAGAAAGTTTTTATTATCTTTATATTTTATTTTTTTATTTATATTTGTATTTATTATATGTTACTATTTAAGTAACATAAAAATTACTTTTTATTTTATTTTTAACTTCATTAAAATTTTTTGCTTCAGCTTATTGTTGTTTTAGTTTGTCTCGGTTCAATGCTTTTCCACCTAATATTTATACCTAATTTCAGCTTTCATTTAATTTATTTACATTTTACAGTTGTATTTCAGGAACCTTTACTAATTTAGTTTAATTTAGAATATATATATATATATATATATAAAAAAATTAATTAGTATATATATATATATACACACACACACACACACACACACACATTTTTATAAAAACAAAATATATAATATTATATATTTTATATTATTGTTTCAATACCAATAGCACATTTTGGTTTTGGTTTTAGTTTTAGTTACAAACAATAAAACTGCTACATAAAATGTATTTTTGCCATTACAATTGTGTTAAAATCGTTTTAAAACAACTTTTATCTTGAATTCCCCACCATGCACAAGACGTTGCACATCCACACAGTGCATGTATACGCAGAAAAAGCAAACAAATCTACTCATCACTGTTAATTTTTACTTCCACATACTGTTTTTTCCCCACAGCCCTGGGCCCGAGGAGCAGGCCTGCATGTGTGAGGGGTTAACCAGCGCAGTTAAGGGTTAAAGGGCTGGTAAGTGGCTCCATTAGTGGTGAGGGAGGGAGGAGAGAGGAGCGCAGGAGGAGGCTCTGTAATGAGCAAACTCACAATGACCGAAGCAGCTACTGAAACCTCCAACTGAGGCACCAGATGCAGTTGGAGCGGGGCCAAGGAGCGCGAGGGGAAACGGCTTCTGCAGGACGTCAGAGCGGGAACTAAAGCTACTGTCTGCTTTTGGGAGGAGAACAAAACAACAATCCGCGCACGTGAGCTGGATAAAGGTCTCTGAAGCGCTCTTGATGCCTCCGGGCAGGTTATCAATTTGTTGACAAGCGCAGCCCATTTCACATCAGCCTCACCTCCTGCTCTGTTTCCTGAGCTCCAGGTTGGAGTAATGAAGGCCACGTGCCCCCGGGGCCCGGTCATGTTTGCGCTCACTCACGCCTCATCTGAGGGCCCGTCAGTCGTCGAGCGGGACCTTTCTCTCATTAGCACCTCTTTACACCCGTCTACAGGAGCCCTACTGACCCGACAGAGTTAGCACTCCTAACTACAACCAAAACCATTAGAAGACTTTACGCATTTAAAATAAACCTCAAACTTTTTCCGATTTTACTTTATTCCTGTTAGTTGCCAGGGCAACATTTCAAATGAATTTAGTTAAAGTTGAAGCGCTCAAAATAACTAAAACCTTCTTCACTATTTAGTTGTTGTTGTTTTGTACTCAAGTTTTATTTTAGTTGGGTCCCAAGGCAACATTTCAACTTTTCAAAAGAACTACAACTAAAAACAATGAAAATCAATACATAAATAAAAACTTGTTTTTTTTTTAAATAGTTGTCTCTTATAAGTGTTTTTTGTTTGTTTTTTGTTTTTTTCAGATAGATGTTTTGGGAGTGTCCTATCATTTAATTAATGTTATTTTTTGTGCTGAATGGATTTTATGATGTAATGTTCTATGTAAAAGACAAAATGTAAAAAAAAAAAAAAACTAAATTGCCTAAATTAGAAAATGGAAAAGAAGAAATCAATTAAAGATATGGAAGAGAACTTGGATAATAAAATAAAATACAGAAGCAACATGTGGCTCCATCTTTGAGCTGCCCTGCTCTGTCAGACCACAGCGTCCGGAGCGGGACGTGCCGTGGAGAAACACACGTCAGAGGACAGAAGCGTTGGCCCCGTGCTCATTAATCGGGCCCCTGCGATGACCTTTCAGTTCTGCTGGCTCTCACCAGCTGTTTCTGCAAAATGCTGCTATTTTATTTTTTTACGAGCTCTGCCTATTAATCTCTGGATGCGACGCTGGTGATGGCGCTTCAGACGAGCGGACGATTTCATCTGCTAATTAACGGCTTTAGTTTCATTTGCAGCCTCTGCGGTCCGTTTTACCAACAGAGCTTTCAGCACTTTTGCCAATTAATAGGAGACGTCTCAATTCATTGGTTTAATAAATGTGTTAATTTTGCGAGCAGGAGGCAGAAACTACGACATCTTAGGAGATAAATGCACTCGGATTAAATTTATATTTTTTGTTTTAAAATTTTTTTATTCTGGCTGCTGCTTTACCGAACAGGGCTGGAAATTCATTAGAAAGCTTAATCTGGGTTTGAAAAGCGTGCACGTGCTCAAACGAGCGTCCGGATTGGAGAAGACTTTTCCTATTATTGAAGCGGGCCCTTCAGAAGCACAGCCGCTAATGAACCTGAACGCCTCTATTATTAAGTTACCACAGAAAATCCTCAAGGCAAATGTTCTTCTGGTCTGTGAAGGAAAACATCTTTATAAGATAATGGCCTTTCCTCTAATTACCATACGTGTAAGCGCTTGTGCTCGGCGCGGGACCTCTTCCCTTTGAAGAGTGTTGGGTCACCGCTCTCCATCCGTTTCTATTTCCAGCTCCTCAAATCTCAGGAAGCAAACGGAGAACAAGAGAGAGGAGTTTAATGAAAGAAGATGACAGAGTAAGAAAGGCAGTGGTGTCTGTTTTAGCAAAAGACTCACTCGATGCCTGGCAGCTTGAAATAAAACCATGCTGAGTTTAAGAGGAGAACCATGATTTTAATAAAACCACTATATCTCACGAACGGCCAAAGATGGACTGATGTACGTCGCTGATAATACTGATATTATATTTGATTATGTTTCGAGCTGTCAGTCAATGAGTTTTTATTGAATTATGCAGATATTTTTTAAACAGAACACATAAATAACATTTATTAGTTATTTAAAGAATTCATTGTATGCAATTGTACTATATTTTTAATAAATATTAATACTAATAAATATAAAATAAATTAGAATACTATATATATATTATTAGTGCTGCTAAACAATTAATTGTGAAGAATTGCATTAAAAAATATTTAAAAAAAAAATATATATTTTTTAATGCTATAATTATATTTTAAATATATTTATATAAATGTAAAAAAATATATAAATGTATTTACATGTATGAAATATATACATACTAAGTAATAGCACAGCATTAATATTTATATATATAAATTATTACACAAATTATTTAATAGTATCCATATATAAATCATTAAAGTAATATTATACATTATATTAATATTTTTAATATTTTAAATACATAAAAACTTGTGTATAATCTGTACTTGAATGTATTTATATGTGTGTGTTTTTATATATATATATAAAATATTTATTATTACATATTTTTATTACATATATTAAAAAGTTTGTGTGTGTGTAGCCATATAAATATAAACACACACACACACACACAAACTTTTTAATATATGTAACATTACATTAATTCCTTCATTTTAAAAAAATAATTGATTTTATCAAAATAATTGAAACACTAATTAAATTGCTGAGGACCCAATAATTTACATGCAGAGTCTGTACAGGAATGATACTGCATCAACAAAATAAATATGGATCTGGTTTGATAAAGTCCTCTCATGGGAAAACGGATTTGATGGAAACCAACGTAGACTACAAGGACACCAGGACGGTCTATAGGATAGTCACTGAGTATAACAATATTATCAACAACCTTCATGTCATGTCATTTTCTCCAGAGAGGATTCTTCTCTCACCAGCCAGAACAGAACATCTGACTTCTCCTCCCTTCATTGTCACGTTCTGTCCGTCTTCGTAACGACATGAAGAAATTGAGAGAGAATTTCAAAAGAGTGTGAAGAACTTGAGTGACTAATCGAGAACTTAATGAAGACATCTGCGTGTCAGATTTAAATGAGACGCTACAGAAACGCATCTTTAGCCTCCGGGACACAAACGCAGCTCTCTGTGAGTTTTTCCTGACATTCCTGGAATGATAAACATCTAAATTGGGCTTCTGTTTACTGGGATGAAAGGTCATCTTGTCAAAAGTCTGGGATTGCTCACAAAGCCCTTGTTTCTGACAGATCTCCACCCCCAAATGAGCCATAATCTCCCTCTTCACCTCCTAAAGCACTCTATCTGAGAGAACAGAGGAGGCCAACCCACCCACCCACCCACACACACACACACACACACACACACACAGTTATCGAAGCATCTAAACCATTGACTTTTCACACAAAGCCAATTGTATTGACTATTGTTTTCTGCTTTTTAGGGGTACAGATTTCCAAATTTTGCTCACTTTTGGGAGCTAATTTGTCCTCAAACTACAGCTAGGTAAACACACACACACACACACACACACGCACACATTCATTCTTCTGCCCATTTCCTGGTAATGGCTTTTTAAAGGGGGCACTGAAAGCTGTTCTCCTTCCTCTTGTCAGGTTTGTTTAAGTTAGTTAATTAGTACACGTCTCTGCCTGTCAAGCTGCTTCCCGCCGGTATTCAGTTTTCTTACGGGACAGACGTGGCTCAGGAAGGGATGTTTTGGGTTTGCTGACGGAGCAAAAGGTCGAAAAGGACTCAGAACACAAGCTGTAAACTGACCCGCCAGAGACTAGTTCACTTCAACTGCTTCTCCTAGACACAAGTTAGATTAAAACAGAGACCCTTTTATTGTTCTTTTGTGCTTGAAGACTCAAAAAAACTCTTAATATAACCTCAACAAACGACCTGAGCTGCTATCCATATATTTATATTCTAAATGTGTAATACTTTTGATTTTTATTACTTCTAAACTATTTCAGAAGATGATGTTAATCATGAAATGAAACTTTTCAGTCTCCCGAGTTTGTGATTAATAAGAATTATATAATAAAAATGATTTTAAAAAATTTGCTTAAAACATTTACTATTTATATTAATAACAATAATAAGCAATACTATATCGCTTTACATATTAACATATAAACTGAAACGGAAAAAATAAAACAATAAAATGAATAAAAATTGTGATTCGATGGCGATGACGACAATAATAATACTAATAATGATGATGCATTAATTATTATTGATTTTAATACAAATAGTAAGAAAATAATTACACAGAACATAACATTTAATAATAACAATAATAATTCTATTTGTATTAACAATATGAATTAATAATGCATTACATATTAATAATACATCGTCATATGAATTATATATTCATCTCACTATCTCTTGTTTATTTACTATTGTTACCATTATTATTATTACTATTATTATTATGCCGTAATTATTATTATTATTTAAATCCGGTCTCATGGTCCTATGCCAGTCCCTCTCCCATACAAACACACACACACACACATCTGTAAACGCAAGCAATAATGTCCCTTCAAATAATACCATTCTCTGAAACAGAGCCTAAAAACACTCTATAAATCCAATGCGTCATAGTTTCTCTTTTTAAAACCCAAGCCTGAAATGAATTTGGCTAGTTTGGAATGGATATTGATTTAGCACTCGTGGCGATGTGAACTGACAGGTTTGTTGTAAGATCAAGGCACAGATGTACAGCCCGCGGCGGCTATAAAAGTTAAAGGAGAACTGATGAATACATTCCTGAATCTGTCATAACCTCCCGCTCGGACCGGCTCACCACATCCAGAGGTCCAGTAAGGCAGGAATCACAGCAGTCACTACATAGACTAATGCAAGGCTCCTCCTGTTACAAACAACACAAGAGCAGTGGAAGATCACCACATCTAGAATAAACGCTGAGTCTCCAGCTCCTCAGACCCCAGGAATCTCAGAACTTCTCCTCTAGGGTTTCAGAAGAGAGCTTGTCTCAACCTGTGCTGAGATCTTACCCTTCGTTTAATATACACGCAAACATTTCTCCAACATATAAGAGAATTCATTCATTAATGAATGATGCAATGTATAAACAAACCACTGGCCTAACAACAGGCACGAATAAATGAACAAATGAATGAACAAAAATGAACTCCTGAACAAATGAACAAACACCTGAATCACTAAACAAACAAATGAATGAATAAACAACTGAGTGAACAAGTCAACAGTAGAACGAACAAATGAACAAACAACAGAAGCACTGAACAAACGAATGAACAATAAATAGAGTGATTGAACAGATAAAGGAAGGAGAGACAAATAAAAAAACAGTGACTAAATCAGCAGAAATTAACAAACAGCATCTTTGACATGCTACGAACATCACATTCTATTAAAATATCCGAGCTTCTCTCCACATTAAATTTACTCATTCTCTGTCCACTTCTCTCAGATGTTTCTCCTTAAGACAAAAATGGAAAAAAGGTTTCTACTTAAAGCCAAAAAAGTAATAGAGAAGCCTATTTAGCCTCATAAAGAGCAACCTCCGAGCATTAACATTTTCCTCTGAGCTGCATGCTTCTGATGAAGCCAAGAGAAACGTTCTGCGCTCAGCATTAGCTGATCTGGCTGCTGCTGTCAGTGTAAGCCACAAACAACATTCATCTACAAACTTCAGCTCTGGCGAGCCAAAAACACAGCCGAACAACAAAAAACAAATAAAACCTCTGCCAGAGGGAGCGTGAAAGCCACGTTTCACAGATGAGCGTAATTCCGATGTGGCTTTTAACACCGAAACCACATAAAAAGACAGTGGAGGTGAACGGGTCGATGGCTGTGTTACAATCATTTGAAAACACTCCCGAGTTCACAGCTTTGCAATGCATCACGTCGCTCATTAGCATGCATGTGGTACGACCCCACAGAAATCAATAAATCACCAACACTCGCGCGGCTCGCTCTTCCCTCGGAGTACTTATTATTGATCATAAACGAAGCAAAAATGGAGCTGCAGCTCAGAGAACCACATTACTTATCTCTGCTTCAAACGAACAAGTTCATAGACGAGAGGAGACAGCCGGATAGAGACGGCCGGGGCATTTCTATAACGAGCAGCAGGAGGCAACAAAAGAGTTTCCAGAGTTTGCAGGTCACTTCTGAATGCATAACTCAACGAAAAAGGGAGCGATCGAATGAGCAATACGTTAGACGAACTAATAGAGCAAAACAATTAACAAATAAACAAACTAACAACCAATATCTTTGGCTGCCTGTCACCACCGGTGCTAAAAAACACAATAATTTAATAATGTATTAATAATTTAATACTAATTTAATAAGCTTTGACTAATTAAACTTGTTTGAAACAAAGGCGGAGCAAATGATACATAAAGAAACAACAGAATGAGTGAATGAATTAAAAACAAACATGACTTTGGCCAACTCAAGCCATTTTAAACAAAAGAACAAACAGAATTAATGAACAAGTGAACAATACAATGACTACAACTGAGCAAAACAACTGAGCAAATCAACAACAGAATATGAACGAATGAATAGAATTGAGTGACCAACTAAATGAACAACAGTATAAATCAATAAACTACTGAGCAATAGAATAAATAAACAAAGGGACAATAGAATGATTGGATGAATGAACAATACAATGAATAAATGAACACACAATAGAATGAATGAACGGACAATAAAATAAACAAATGAACAATAGAATATGCCAATGAACTAATAAACAACAGAATGAACGAACACACAGCACCATAAACAAACAAATGAACCACAGAACAAATGAAAAAAACAAAGAGTAGAATGAATGAATGAATGAACGCACAACAGAATGAATCAATGAACAGACAACTTATTGAACAAACAATAGAATGAACGAATGAACATCAGAAGGAATGAACGAATGAACGAACAAACAGCAGCGTAGACAAACAAATGAACAGCAGAACGCATTAATGAACAAAGAGTAGAATGAAAGAATGAACGAACAACAGAACGAACAAACAAACCATAGAATCAATGAATAAATGAAAACACAAATTAATAAATGAACAAATGAACAATAGAATAAACTAACTAAAGAAGGAAAGAACAAGCGAACAAAAGAATGAACACTATATTAATCTATCAAAGTCATGAACAGTAGAATGAATAAACAACGAAATCAACAACAGAATGATGAATCTTTAAAATGGCACCTACAGCCAAAGTGACAATCAAGCTGACTCTGACTTGAACTAAATCAGTATGAGCCAGCACTCTCAGCATCTCGCACACTCTTGAGGGGAGCACAAATAGGCCATCTGCAGGAGAAAACACGAGGATGGACACCTGCAAACCTCGCTGGACTCCCTTCCTCAAGCCTCTTGGGTTTCACATTCTTGCCCTTCTCTTGTTGTTTGGTAAAAAAAAACCCATCTCTTTTTACTCAGCGGGGCGCGAGGCACAGACCGAACTAATGAAAAGGCTGGAGGAACGAGGGAGAGATGGAGATGGAAGTGGAGGAGAGAGACGAGATGTCTCCAGAAGAGCAGCACATGAAAGCGGAGGCGTGCTGGTTCTCCAGATCACTCTCCCAGTCACTTACCGCCGCTGGAAATTACTGTTGACTCTAATTAGTTATTTAGACACCACGTACAGCATGCAGCCGGTATACTTCTGAAGATATACAGAGGAAATGTACAGTGCCTCAGGTTTCCGTTCGCTCGCTTTCTTCCAGACGGCTGCTTCCGTGCATTTGCAATTCCCTATTGATAATCAGCTCATCTC
The DNA here is from genome assembly GCA_034779775.1 of Enteromius afrohamiltoni. Taxonomy (NCBI): domain Eukaryota; kingdom Metazoa; phylum Chordata; class Actinopteri; order Cypriniformes; family Cyprinidae; genus Enteromius; species Enteromius afrohamiltoni. Next base: position 18,092,505 of record JAUYWG010000044.1, read on the forward strand.
TCGATACCGGATCAACCGGCCGCTCTCACGTTTTCGTTCATAAATTACTATCCGTAACGACCAGGATTTCCATATTATGCTAATAGCAGCCTACTATGTCATTAAATAAAGCTGTTAAGGAATTAATATGATTACAGAGGCACAGAGTCTGCTTTTAATGATGCATAGCAGGAAAACGGCTTGTATTTTTCATAATGCTTATTCTGATATCGGCGTGATGATCTGCTCTGCCACTCTCTCGCCGCCAGCTTCATCAGCATGCTGTCAGTCAAACGCTCCACCGTGTCACTTCACGCCGCGGCTTATGTAGCAGCCTACGCATGACGAACTCTCCGAAAATTATTACTGACATGCGAAGAAAGAAAAGCCGTTCCGGAGGCATCAGGCACAGAGTTCTCTGATGTGATACAGAAAAAAATATTTACTCAAAAATCAAACGCTGCCCCCCGAAAAACTCCTAGAGTGTTACGTGAGCGTTTCGCTTCTGGATGCGTTAGCAGTCACATACCACGGTAAAATCATGTTTTTGGGGACAAGAACCATGGTAACGCTGCAGTGTTCAAGAATCTAGTATGAATTGGTACCTAAAAGCAATAATATTGTAGTTTATTAAAAAAAGAAAAAAAAACTTGGTAACTACAATACCATAAACAAGTAACTATCATTGCTACAATTGTCATATATATTGCTACATATTTGCTAAATTGCTACATATATATTTATTTATTTATTTATTTATTTATTTATATGATTTAAATAATTAAAAAAAAAAACATTAAGACAACAAAAATGCAACAAAACTTACAAAAATAGACAAATGAAATGGAAAGAGTAAAATAAAAATGATTCAAAATTTTTATTACATTTATTATAGCTTTATTGTATTTTATTATAATTACTATTTACTAATTTATATTTTTATTTTGCAACTTAAACAAGTTACATCTTATTTACTTTTATTGACAAGGCAAAATAGCTTAATAAATATAAATATATAGCTTAATAATAAAAATAGCTCCCTAGCTTCTTAATTGCCATGTACATATAATTTTATTTCATATTGATTTAAATTAACATTATTATCTTCCATAGTTTTAGTTAACAATAACTGGAACACATTACACATTAAAATGTATAGTTTCAGCATTTGTAGCTGTGTTTTGATTTTACAAACGCATTAACATAGGACAAACGTGTTGTAAAGGTGAAGTGTGCAACTAGTGGAAACAGCTGGAACTGCACTGGGTTTGTTTGAGTTGGGCTGAACACAATAGCAGCGAGAGAGGTGTATCATCTCTCCTGCAGATATTCAGATTTCAGAAGAGCTTCACATTAGTGGCGTCTGGGTTAACAGACATCTCACTGAGCGTGCCCACCTGTGCGTGTGGCACCGTCATCTGTCTGGCAGCTGGTGGCTCTTTTCCTCAGGCGGCTTTTCCTAATGGTTCCTCCTCTCCCTTCTGTGGGCCGTTAGACGGTCGGCCACTTAACCCTGCCAGCATGTAGGGCTCAAACAGCATCTTACCAGCTCGCATTTGCGCTCTAACAATAAATGATTCATGAGATAACAGGGCCAAAATAAACAAAGGCATTTCAGCCCTTTTCACCCCGAGACTCTCCCTTCTTTAGGCTAATCTGCAGGGTAAGGGCTCTTCAGGGCGGCGGTAATGATACGACGGATCTGCAGCTCTGAACTCTTTCTCACAGCTACCAATCACCAGAGACAGCGTACAATTACTTCACAGACGGGACATTTAAAGAATTACAATCCCGGCCTCACGCGGCCACAAGAAAAGCACACAAAAGCAAATGGCGGTTGAGCTTTTCTTGGACTTTCCATGACTTCAGACATTAAAGGAATGTTCCATATTCAAAACAGCATTTGTTTTTACAATGTTGATCATCACCGCAGATAATAAATCCTGTCTTTCTGCTCTTCTAAGGTTACAAAAAGCACAACTGTGCTTCTGTTGAATCCTTTCTGGCAGTGAGAAAGTAATGCAATAAATTTGACTAAAATATTTTGTTCAAGACAAAAGTAGACTCATTTTACATGTCTTTTTTTTTTTTTTAATTGCCTTGAAATGTAATAAAGCAACATTATTATTTTATAAATAAAATCAAATTATAAATAAAAAATATATATTTAACACATTGAAACACATTATTCATGTAAATAAAGTTACTATCACTTCCACTAAAAAGTACATAATATTTTATTTTTATTTTATTTATGAATATGATTATATTTGCTTTTTTTAATTAAAATATATTTAGAAATATATATTTAGAAATTAAAATACATTATGCATATACATACATAAAATGTATATACATATATATACACACAATTCACAAGCTATAATATAACATCATAGAAAAAAGCCACCACTAGAGACTCATTACTCTAAAAGTGGAAAGAAACATTAAAAGGGATTACGACATCCGGCCTGCCGCTGTATAAAGATGCATTATATTGAATAATAATGTATATTCGACACACACAGAAGATGACGGACACATGCATGGATTTTTCTGTGCGTTTGAAATATTAATGGCCAATATTAGCCATCTTTGTCACTTCAATCACAGCTGAGGCTCCTGAAGGTGCTAATGGAAGCAGAGTGGCGGGGGTCGGGTGAGCTTTACGGTCTGGACTGATGACTTCATATAGGGCCATGAGAACAGCACCCTACCAGAGACCTGCGTGTCACCGAGGGCCTGTGGTCGACGCCCTTCGGGCCCCGTGCTGACTTTGACGTGAATGTAAAGTGACCTGCTGGTGTTCAGCGGCGGCCCGCCCTCACAGCTCTGGCTCTGCAGCGCCCAAGAACGTCACACATCATCAAGAACAACACCGAGATTGTGTCGTTTTGTATACACTCATTCAGGGCCTAACATTAACACTTGTAAAGCGTCAAACACGACTACAAATCTGTGTTGGCATATTCATTTTTTTTGGTTTATTTCAAAAGTTCAATATAACAATAATAATCATCAATGAAACAAATATTATTTAAAATAATAAAATACAAGTTAAATATTATTATAGTGATATTTATATATATATATATATATATATATTTTTTTTTTTTTTTTTTTTTTTTAATACAATTTTTATAATTTAATATTATTTGTATAAATTAGTTAAAAATAAATAACAACAGTATTACAGTATGATTATTATATTGTACTATAATATTTATATTAACTAAAATTATAAACTAAAATAAAAAAATACAGTGTATACATACATACAATAAAACAAAACATTTTGCCACGTTTGCATTTATTGCTATATTGTGAGATGAATATGCGAAGTACAGTATTACAGTACAGTACATAACTACACCAAACGGTCAGGTCAGGACATGTGAGAGTTTTTGACGGAAACTCTCCGATTGGTTGAGTTAGCGTGTCACATGACCGTGTGGGCGGGGTGTGAGGAGAGGCAGTGCACATCCCCAAGGCCCTGCCTTTCAGAGTTCACGTAATCCTGCTGGATTTAAGTGTTACACCAAGCTCTTTCTTGCTAAAACTCTTTTTTTCTTTGCCTATCATCCCCTCCATCGCTCTCCTCAACTTCCCCCCGAACGGATTCCTATTCATTATTCACTCTCACACGCGGTCGCTGGCCTTTCCACGCGCCTCCCCGTCACTCTCCCGCAGATCAAAATTCTGCACAGGTTCCAGGAGGTTCTGGCACACAGACCGCTATTTGAAGGGGAATTCTGGGGTTACGGCTTTCAAATAAACACACCTTTATCCCTTAATCTGCTTTTAGATTCTGTTTCAATTCTGAAGCAGCATTATTCTCGACCATCAAAGGCAGACGTCTGACAACATCACACTCGTGAAACATAATTGATAATCACCAGTGACAACCTACACTACTGGCATGATTATGAATTTTTAACACATCTGGAATAGTCTCTTCTGCACACCAAGACAGCATAAATGTGATCCCAAATACAGTAAAAATAGTGAAATATTATTAGAATTGAAAATAAATTGTAATCTATTGCAGTTTTCAAAGCTGAATGTTTTGAATTTTCAATCTTCAGTGTCACGTGATCCTTTTTTCTGGTTTCTGGTTATTTAGCATGCTAAAAAACATATGAGTGAAACCCATGACACGCTACCATGCAAAAGTCTTGGGTATGTAAGAAAAAAAATTGCATTAAATTGAGTTGCCAGTAAACACATTTATAATTTCTATTTCAAATACATGCTGTTCTTTTGAACTTCCTATTCATCTGTAAATGCTGAAAATGAAAATGCATCACAGTTTTCACAAAAATATTGGGCAGCACAATTGTTCTAATCATTGATATTAATCAATTAAAAAACAGCAAAACAGAATGATTTCATGCGGCACTGAAGACTGGAATAATGATGCTGAAAATCCAGCTTTAATCACTAAAATAAATAACATACCACTGCATGTTCACATAATAAATGGTTCATTTAAAATCTAATAATATATCAGTATTTTTACTGTATTTTTGATTGAGCAGGAGAGAGCTCTTTGACTGGTAATGTCTGTGTGCACGTGTGTGAGGGTGATGCCTGCAGGGGTCCTGTCTTTCACAGACCTCTCTCACCTCATCCACGTTTAAGTGCATTAATATTGCACCAGGCCTGGTGGCGAGGTTAAATGGCCGCCCATCTGAGAGAGAGGGGAGGGGGAATATGTCAGATGGAATATTTTCCTGGCCGATTCGGTGAAAGCAGCACATTCAATCTGAGCTGCCACACGGAGGACGCCACGTTAGTCATTTACAGGAAATATAATCTGTCTCCTTCCCTCCATTAGCAACACATATGTGCTGCCTCTCCATTAGCAACACAACAAATTCTCATATTTACTTCTTCACGCCGTAGACGCTGCTGAGACACGCTGCCCTGAAACACCTTGAAGCTTTATGTAAACATTACGGCTAATCATCACGGGAAATATCAACCTTCCACAGGATTTCATCGTTAATTATGTTGAAACAACGCCGCTTTTTGACAGGAAGGAAGGAAACGATGCAAAATAATTGCAGATGAATTGGTGGCATTGTGCAGCACCTTCTCAGCATTACGGTGTAATCTTTCCCAGCGAGAATCGAAGGACGTGTTTGACATGTTTAATTTCTGTCAGGTTTGTTCGCATACATTCTCAGGGCCAGTGAGCTTTCGTCTGCGCTGTCGGAGACGAATAGCTTCGTTCATCCGCATTCCTGCACGCATGCGACGGAAAGACTGCTAATCATATATCGGTTTAGACCGATGAGAGCAAAACTTGTGACAAGACTGCTATGATTTGTACAACACGTGTGTTTAAACAATGCACACAAAGACACAAAGGGTACTCGACCTTTGTTAAAAGGCAAAAATCAAGAACTTATACAGCTATTCGGGACGGAAAGTTGTTCATGTGAGCAATATCTGGCAAAAGATGAGCACATTCATTTAAATCAAGCTTCTAGCCAGGGCCCACCCATACTTCCTTTGACGCTACATGTTCGTGTTTGCTTTACACGAGCAAAGTTAGTCTGGCCAAGCTGCCGTTTTAGAACATTTCAGATTCCCAAAAAGGCGGGAAGTAAGGAAGCTTGGCCAGACTAAGCTCCTATGAGCTTAATAGTCGCGGAAGCCAGGCTACGCGGCTTCTGTTTTGCTGGATGGTTAAGAATCTAAAAATATGATATTTTTTTTCAGAATCCCTGCTATCTCAGTCTCCAGATTCTCAGGTTTATTTCATTTTGTTGTACATTTAATACATACATAATGTGGTAAACGAGGGGAATGAAAGATGAATAATTCGTTACTATCACTTCAATTGTTCCCGCACTTCAGTTAAATCATGGGTTTCCTCTGGAACAGTTCATGAAACATGGTCAGTAGCCACACATTAATAAACGAATTAACCAGTTTGAGGAATGAAAACACCTGTGCTGTTTACTCGGCAGCTCTGTCAAAGTGAAGTGCCTCCAATCATGACTTATCACTACATTTCAATACTAAAGAACTTTGTGTTGTGTCTGTTTTAATGTAGGTTCAGAGTTTGGATCTGGATCATATTAAAGTGTAGTTTGTACATATTAGTAAATCGATTGCATCTCTTATCAACAATTAATCGATCATTGAATAATCATTCACATCCCTATGTACAACATTGCATGGCCTTTCTGTTTATTAGCAAATGTTGTTTCTACTGCATCATTTTGTTGTGGAATATAAATTCAATTGATCAAAAGTGTCAGTAAAGACTACAAAAATCTCAAATATGGTGTAGCACAAATGTTTTCAGCACTGATGATAATCAGAAATGTTCGTTAAGCAGTAAATCAGTATATTAGAATGATTTCTGAAGGATGCTTGAAGTGCAGCTTTGATCACAGCAATAAATTACATTTTAGTATATATTCACATAGAAAACAGCTGTTTGCAGTGTAATGTTTTACTGTTTTTACTGTGTTTTCAGTTTAATAAATGCACAGCACCCGAGCAGCCGTTCAGAACAGAAAAGCGCAGATAAATAACTGTTGATATCATCCCGCGAATGATCAAGTACAACACTGCATGACCTTTCAAAGTGTGTAATTCTCTAAAAAATCCCTACCCGCTGTGCATCGTCCACAATGTGAGAGCCATTATGCTGCATTGCATTTTAAATCAGATCCATACCCAGTAATTACATTCATGACAAAGACATTTTCTTGAATCCACAAAGACAAAAGCACCAGAGAAAGGGTGGATTTTACCGGCCCTTATGAGACGACAACAGCGAGGTCACCGGGAGGTTATGCAAACCGAACAAAACACTGAAAAATTAAAGGCGTGAGCTCAAGAAAGCGGCACTCAGAGCACAAGTGGTACGACCGCTGAGAAGATCTGTGAAGAAAGGGCCGTCGGGAATCCAATGCAGCACCTCACATCTTCCTCAAGCAGCTCGCGAGACATTAAACGTCTGACTAGACAAAATGACTGAACGCAGAGAGTAGGGGTTAACGGTGGAGCGGGTGGCCGTAATCCATTTACAGTGAGTTAGCAAGCGCTGGAGTGAGAGGTGACATTCATTCGGGGTCACACCGATGGACTTTCAGGTCCATTTGTCTGCGGTGTTAGACAGATAATTAACAGCACTGTCAGTGCGCACCACTGCTCCTGCAGAAGACCTGCAGGTGTATTAAAACTAGCTGATTGGCTGTGTTTACAAGTGCTTTACGTGCTAGATAATGCTCTGAGTGCGTTTGATGGATATGAACGAGCAAATGGGAATTAAGGGAAACACTTGCCTTGTAAGCCTGAATCAAATTGGCCACAATATACAGGAAGTTGAATTGGAACGCTTCCACCTTGATGAAATAAATACAAATCTATATAGGAACTCAAAGGCTTTTATAGCTTCTTTTTTTTTTTCAAAAGCTTTATCAAGTCAAATGTTTACAGTGTATAATGGAACGATTTCAAGTTAAAAGAAATGAATTGTACTTTGCTACATTCAAACACAGTGCATCCTATTTACAAGAATTGAACTGAAATTTAATGGTGCTCAACACTGAAGTGGCACAGGAATATTAATATGATCACAATAAAACAAAAGTCACATCTAGTCAACTAATACGGGATTTTTCAATTGCCAGTGGATGCCCATTATTATAATTCTGGACTAGAAATAAGTGCATGCAAACCTTATTTTTCATCCAAGCAATTATAGTTATAGACCAATGGAAAAATAAAAACAGCACTTCTTATACTAGAAAATATACTCGGAAATAACTCTGCAGTGAAAAAATGGGCCATGATGGTGAGCAAAAACAATCCAAATCAATTAATTTTCTGGCATTTGATTAAATAGAGTGTGGAAATAAATATCAGATGCTGGAAAGCTCGTCTGTTCCGCTCTGAAATGCCACACACGGAAACATACAGGTACATGGATTAAAGGTTGCTGCGGGGTGAAGTCGTTCTGTCTAGTCGTGCTCTCTATTACATTTCCCTCTGATTCAAAAGGCAATTCACGCCTCTCACACCGCTGCATTTACATTCCCACATCATCACCGGCTCGACAAGTGCCGCACATACAAAATGCATGGTCATAGATGCAATAAGCAACGGAGGGGAGGAAAACATAATAAAAAATAATATCACAGGCGATAATGCAATTACTGAGAATAACTGAGACCAGAGGCTGTGAGAACACCCATACTTCTGTGTTTCTCCACCAACCAACAGGTTTTAATGCATTTGAGAGCCACACAAGAGTGAAATCCAACATTTCCCCGGCAATCACACCAGAGAGATGCCTTCTGATTATTGTGATGTGAGAAATGCCTGTTTATGTGTTGTGTGAAATTAGTCTCTTTCATACCTGCTTCCGGTAGCTGTTGGTCGCACTGCAATCAGCTTTGCTCGTGTTGATTCATTTCATCTCTGACATTTCACTCGAAAAGAATGGACAGCAATGAAAACAAATGCTAAAGTCTGCTTGATGTTTCTCAAAAAACAAGCGACCTCAGAGGAGCCACCAAGCATTTCAAAAGAGATGATTTGCAAAGATTCTGAAATCAAACTTTCTTCATAACAAGATCAAACCACCAGGGCTGTTCTACATTTCATTTCACAGCTCGATACTCTTACTAGGTGACAACTACTGACTCATGTGTGTCTATTTTTATTTCTATTTCTATAACTCGAGGAGAAACATCCAAGAAAAGCTGATACTTCTAAAGAAACGTAATGAAGAACACCATTAAGCTAAGAAAGAACCATCTCTGAGGAATGAAATGTTCCTCTGTTGTCTCTGATTACATGAAGGAAGTATTTCAGGAACTAATTATGACATGGAAGAACTGATGAAGAGAGACAGCACTGTCTCTTCAATTTCCACCTCAGTGTTAATAGAGAAGGCAATAACAAAGCCCAAAATCTGCATAAAGAGGCTAGATCATACTTGCGTTTATTGGTAATGAATAACTACATGGGTAATTCACTTCCATATAAATCTGTGTTCACCTGGGAATCTCAAAATTACCCTCCAGCTGTCTCCAACCTTACAAAACAGCATACGCCTGCAGCTCAGCTTTTTTGGACTTGGCACTCAGAATAGGAGATAAACTCGGAAAATAAACACACACACAATGATAGAGCGGGCGCTGCTGACAGGAAATGCCTCCAAACACCAGGCCTTAAGGAAGAAAAACCCAAAAGACCAATAAAAAAGCATGAAGGAACGTAAAGAAAGGGCAGCCTGCCCTCTATTGTTCTGTGAGAAGAGTCTTTGAAGGACTCTTTCATGTGGCCCCGGGGCCTCCGCTCGATCCCGCTCCTTCCTCTAGCAGCTGGGGTGCAGGCGGGCCCCAGGGCAACAGAATCCACTGCACCGCTGCTCGGCAGCAGGGAGGCCCGAGCTGATTTTCTCATGCCAACTGTTGGCTGTGGGTTAATACCGTGAGTGAAGAGTCTGCCCCCGCTGAGCAAATGAAAGCCTGTGTGCGCTGTAGGCTGGATGTTTCTCTGCCACACCGCAGGGGGCGTTCCGCCATTCAGACCAAGCCTGGGGCAAGTCATCCGTCTTCGGGGTAACGGGGCTCTTGCTCGCCCCTTCCCTTCCCGAGTGGCCGGTTTTCCGTCTGGAATGCACCTCCCTGCAGTGCGGCTTGAAAGCATTCTTATCACTCCCCCGTCATCAGGGTTTATTTAATAGCTATCACAATAAAGTCAACAACAGGCCTGAGTAAGGGGCCTCTCCAGACCCGCCCCGGTGTGATGAATTGAGCCCATCAGGCAGGCCAGCTGCCCCGGAGGTTAGCGGGCTGCCCCTACCGACTCTCAGGCCAGGACTGGAAGAAGAAAACAGGACGAGTGAGGCACATTTGTGACGGCATGCCAAAGCACACACTGGGCCGATAGAGTTCGGCCAATATTTTCACAGTGGCGACCCAGAGAAGGAGCCAGCGACATGCAGCGCAATATGGACACACTTGTGCCCGTGTCCGTCCCCATTCATGATTCGAGAGACTGGCTTAACGACAACTGCTGAAATACGGCACTGGTAATGGAGCCTTAGCCATTATCTATTTGGTAGCCGAGCAGAGCTGAAGCTCATTCCTCATCCTTATCTGCGCTCCTTAAAAAGATGTAGGTGCCATAATCACCGTGCTCTCCCGCTGCTGAAGTCCGCTGGCCGGCGCATAAAATGAGCAATAACCGGTGAAAAATGGTTTCTGAAAAAGACCCTTTGATTTGCCTATAACCTGCGAGTGCAATTCATTAAAAAGGAAATCAAGAGCGAGCCTCACAAATAAGCCTGTGCCCGAAAGCTGACCTTGATGCGGTTAACTTTCCCCCGCCGCGACCGGGAACAGGACATATGTGATCCTCACCTCTGCCAGCTCACCTACAGGCCAACAATACACCTGCCCCCGCATTCACACCTGCAATGATTATACCACGGCTGGAGGAGTGTGATATCGAGAGCGTGGAGAGGAAGAAAGGCAGAAAAAGATAGCGAGAGGGAAAAAAAAAAAAACGGATGATTTAAGGTCTCTCAAGTAAGCACTTTCCGCTCGTACCCTCTTTTCTTACCTCCATCCTCTTTTTCTCTGCCGTCTTATTCTCTGTCTCCCTTTTAAAGATGATGAATGGCACGGCGGTGAGAGGCTATTAATCAGGGCGCTGTTGTTGAAGAGGTTCTGATAGGGCTTAACATCACCCCGGTGTTGAGGAGGAAAATATGGTACGGTTTGGACACATGGCATATGGGCCTTTTACAATAAGGGTGGCACAGAAAACACTCCAAATCCTGTCTACATAAGCACACCAGGCATTTATCTGCACAGCAATAAAAATAGCCATAGCAAACAGGTCAGACTATGCTCCCTCGTGGACTAGAACCAGGCAGAATGTGCTGATACTGAGAGGGGAAATCAGTTGTGTTAAATTGGTATACAAAAGCATTATCCAATTACATTTAATGAAGCATGATTTCCATGGAAGCAGATGATATTTCTTTTCTCAAGCCACTAGAAAGTGACCAGGAATTAATAACTTTGTCTTATTAGCATGGGGCTTCCATTTCTATATAATTAGCATATGCTGGCTACATTTATCTGGGGAGGGAAAACTTCTGCAAACTTTCCCTGACTAACTGAAAAGGGATGCAACACAGCAAACATTTGCTAGAGATGAAAAAAGTACTGCAGAAAGAAAAAGAAAAAAGATCCTGGAGCAGAAGAGAGAAGCCAGCTGGGATCACAGACGTTGAATATTTCCTTTACTGGTCAGTTAATTTAGAGCTGATCAAAGCTGCCCTGCCCCGGAGACACTGGCGGGTAAACAGGTCGGGTTATCAAAGCAGACCTCCTCATTCACAGGGACTTGAATATAAGACCACCACCGCAGGGGCAGAGACCGCGGCGGCCGCTGGAGAGGGTTCAAACCTGGCGAAGCTCCTGTGATCAGAGACGAGCTGGTGAAGAGCTGCCAGGCTAGACAGAAAGCAGAACCACACACCACTGGAAAAGTATCTGCCAAAGACATGAGCGAATTTTTGTGGTAAGCGTTCAAGAATCAGGAAATTCCCAGCATCCTCTCGCTGCCATATGGGGTTTGGGTGGCCTTGAACACTGCGTGTGAATAGCTGCATTGTTGCGCTGAGCTTTCAATGGGCTGTAGATCACGGAACGGAAGAACAATGGAATGAATCAAGCAAAGACCTCTGTACGGTCAAGTGAGGCCCATCCGAGAAAAAGCACAGCAGGTAGATGTATGATTTAGCACGGAGGAATAACTTATCGAACAATAGCAGGGCCCAATGATTTCAACACACAGACACAATCGTGGAATTCAGTTACTGAATCTACTGCAAAAATGTATGGATTACTTTATGAAAAGTAAGTCTGTACGCTTCAATTAAATGGCGATATGAACTAATTATCTATAAATAACTAAACTTTTATCCCCTTTCTTTGCAAAATAAAAATTAAGCTCTCTCATTTTCATGCATTAATAAATAAAAGGTTTTATGCCTTTGTTTGATAACTAGAAAAATTGAAATACACAACATTTAAAAAGTGCTTTACAAGGCTATTATAAAAAGATGTGTTAATAAATGAAATTGCTTTTATGCATTCAAATTAGATGTTAAAAAACACAAAACCCACAAAGCTAGCCTAGCCTACTATATGAATGAATGAATGAACGATCTAAAAAAAATATTCAACTCTGTAAAAGTGAAACAAAGAATGTGGTGTATAATTGTGTGCAATTTCACCAAGCAAATATAAAGAAATAGGTTGCAGCAGTTTTTATTTCGACTGAACTTGAGAAATCCGCGATGGGACTGAGCG
>JAUYWG010000044.1:18104945-18115328 GCA_034779775.1 Enteromius afrohamiltoni
TAATATATTTCTGTATAATATTTAAAAAATAATAATTATATCACTGTATATGTAAATATTTTCAAAATATATACAGTATGTGTGTGTGTGTTTATATACACATAATAAATATACATAACACACACACATTTCTTATGTAAACAAAAACTCTTACTGACTAATCGCAATTAATCGTTTACCAGCACTATTTTTTAATAACAAATAAAATACATCAAATCATTAAAAAGGAGTCAAAAGTTTTAATGAAAGAAAAAAGAAAAAAAAACAGAATCCAGAACAATTATAATATAATAAATAATAAAACCCATTTCACATAGGGCCCTACAATAGGTGTATCCCAGACTCTCAGCTGTGATTGACTGATAGGGAGGAGTGGTGGGAGTCGGACACGGATTTCATTTCCTCTCACTCTGTTCAATCATTTAGTGGCGCGCGTTCCAAAAGGTGAGCGAGCGTCTCGGGTTCCGCATGCAGATGAGGCAGAGAAGTTCAGCCAGAGGGGAGCGAGCTGGATTGGGGACTGAACGGAGGTTAACCGCTCACTGTTTCAAATCAGTCACTCTCCATTCACCGGGTCCCCGCTCGGGTTTCTAGCGTTGCGGAAAAGAGGGGGAAAATGTCTAAAATTACAAACTCCCCTCTGTTCATCACAGTTTGATGTACTATTAAAAGTGCAGCTATTTCGAGAGGGAAGTTCCCAGAACTTCTCAAAGAGGGAGGTGAAAAGCTCTCCAAAGGTGTAATCAGAGGCAGAAATGAGAGGGTTTAAGTCATACTCGAGTTGTATTTTTCTTTTTTCGACTTTTAGCAGCTTAACGACCTCAAAGCAGCCTCTTCCTTTGTCGCGTTCCTCAAAGCCATTTATCCGCCCAAGTGTGGCGTGGTGCGAATATCAGCAATAGGAAAACCACAAAAGCAAAGTGTTGTGCACATATCAGCTTCGATTAACTTCAGCAATACAAGTTTGACTCCCAGCAATTATGCTCTGGGACAAAGGCATAAGAGTCACCGCCCGCCCTTGACCCATCCAGCATGCATGCACTCAGAGACATCCGCTGCATCCCTGAAGCCAGTCTCTTCACTGAGAGCTCCTGATTGGACGTTTTATCCCCAGAGCAATCACACCCCTGCCAGCATTCTCAAACATCTTTCCCCGCAGGAAAACTGTGGCCATGCTAAGGCTCCTTTACCTTAGGATTCACTCATAACCGGCAAAAGACAGCAGAATTAGAAAGCTGTCAACTACGATCCATTAACGCTTGGTTAGTCGTTTTGGGTTTAATAGTAAAGACAGAGAGAGGCGTATCAGGCTAATCAGTGCAAACTAATCAAATTAAAACCCAACAGTGTGCAATCTATAAACACAGTGTATTCGGTCCACCAGATTCTTTGAGGTTCATTCTCGAAAAGACAGACAGATTGACTCTGTGTGAATTGGCCATCAAAGCCGCCCCATTGCGACTGAAAATGAAATTCCCAATTAAGCCTTTAATACGTGTCAAAACACATTAACTTGGCCTTAGCTCTTGCAACATCTTGTACTTTAAAAAAAGTCAGTGCAAAGTCCAACACTTACAATACACTAAGCGTCCGCTCTCATGGGTCCAGACGTCTAACCGTGGTCCAAACTAACAATGTCATCCCCGAAGATGATGGCCTAATATCAGCACAGCACATTAAATCACACAGGCAATGGAGTTTAACGGTGTCAGACAGAGTAAACGTTACAGCGCTCTCGCCTGCGCAACGAGAGCAAATAGGTAAATGGTTAATGCTAATTACAGCTGACAGATCACTGGAGTGTGTTTCAGAGAAGACCAAAGGGTCAGGATGAGGTACAGAAACACAAATTGATGAAAACACACACACACACACACAGCATTCACAGAAACACATCGATAATGCTTATTCTGTGGTCTGGGGACATGCATGGCAGAGTTTAAATAACTTTAATGAACCTTATCTGGTCAGAATTGGAAATAGAAGCGCACACAGGGCAGCATTTATCAAGCAGACTTTGCCCCAGACAGATATTTAAGACTGACTCTCAAGCTGTGTACTTCTAGGGAACTTCTAAGGCAGCGAGAAAAATGACTGGATTGTAACTGTACTGTGAATGCTGTACAGAATTGTGCACAAATGACTGACTTGGCAGAGCAACACAAAATAATCAGACGGGGGACTGGACTCACAATTGATTTTAGCACATCCACTTTTAATTAGACTGTTCTGAAATGTTTCCGCTTTCTTTTTTTTCCACTGAGCTCTGCGTTTTGTGCTTGCTGACTAAGAGTTTGGCCAAAAAAGGAGATAAACCAAAAGGCATTGCAATTAATGTGCCTAGCTTTTTAAAAAATAGCCAGCACAATACCTTAAAATGCTGTAGGTAGCTTGCTCTGTTTTCTGTGTCATAGGACGGCAGGGGTTCTGTCTCGGTCCTGTTGTTTTTTTATGAGAGCACTCTGGAGCGTCACACCATTTGTCTACCAGTTGCTTCCAGGAAGCGGTTTATAAATACACTGCGAGTCTTCCCACAATTATTTTATGACATAGTGAGTTTCACGAGACAACTGACAGACTCTAGACGCACCAACTCGTTTCTCCTTTGTCTCTCTTGGTTTGTTTCCCTCACTCCGAGTTTTTCAGAAAGAATCGAGAGGCTCAACACCAGCACACTGGGAAAGAGTCGCTGCTTTGTGCTGCCATGTCAAGTGTCTTTCTCTGATGTAATTCTTAAAGGGCAAAAGATAAGGAAAGTTCACTGGAACCGTCTCTCTCTTTCCCTTTCCCACTCGCAATCCTCTCTGCGTCCCTCTGGGCCTATTCGAACAAGCAGCGGTGGAAAGCGGCCTAAAAAAACACGCAGTGGAAAAGGTTTTCAGCAAGTTAATTACAACAGGGTGAGGGCTGTGAAAGGCCGCATTGTTTGTGTCAGGGCCAGTCAGCATCAAAGGACCGATTCAGACGCGTTCAGTGCACCTCAAACCCTGCTGGGTTGGACGTCGTACCACGTTAAACACCGGCCTTAAAGACGCCCTCGTGGCTGTTTGCTGTTTTTCTTCAAAGTGATGAAACAATATTTGGAGTAGCAGAATAAACACGATGAGAGGTAATGGGCCAGAGGGGAGGAAGGGCGTCATGCTGCTCGGTTCGGTCAACGGTGCTCTTGTTTGCTGACCTTCAGGGAGGTTATCTTTAGGTGGACGTTTAGCCTGCTTGCTTCTACCAAACACAGAAGGAGTCAGATGATCAGGAAATGACATCAAGAGCATCCTAAGCTGGAGCTGGCAAACAGTCTGTCGTCTGTGGTTGCATATAGCATGCGAGCCTCCCCGGAGTGGACTGTGGGCAGCGCCATATGTAATGGAAACCAGACTAATGATACAAACAACAAAAACAAAGAGCAGGAAAAAAGCTGAATGTCATTAAAAGATGCATGCTTGTCTATGCTGGGAAAGGGCCTGTTTATGCTCTCGTTTCATTCTGGGGGCAGCAGTTACGTCCGTGGAGCACCAGAAACTATGTGAAAACACAGTTGTTCTTGTTTTTCCTCTCGACGTGGCACATTCGCAGACACGCCGTGCCTCATACTGTGAAAAGCAATTTGTGCTTGGAGGGGGTCATACCTGAGGCCCAATTATGTTATCATAGACAATAGCGGCGGCTGTGGAGAACTTGGAGTTCTTGGGCAAATTGCTCTATGGTGATTCCCTTTCAATTTTCTTGCCTATGATGACCCATTTCCTGTTAAAACAGGAAGTTAAGGCAGGACATAAGCAATAGCTAGTGCTTTTCAGGCAGAATTAGTGGAGGAGATAAAAACCTTAATACGCCACAAACAAGACACAAACGCAAGTCCTAGATTTAAATTGGTAATACTTTATTTTAATGGTCACCTTGACTATAAACACCAACATGCATTTTACTGACTTTTTAAAATACATTTACTTCATACTGTCGCTCAAGTTTCACCAATACGACTTTATGTGGAGCACTACTTGTGCAGAATGCACATTTCTTAATATTAAACCTAAAATGCGCTTTAACCTCGCTACTGATGAAGATTGTATGATCTTTAAATAACAGTATCCTTGCAATAGCTCAACTTTAGAACAATCGGATATATTTCAGTACTCACCTTTAGTTGGACTTCTTGCACAATTAAATTGCATTAAGCACAAAATTAATTTACTAAAAGTACTGCAGGGTATTTTTATTGAGCACATAATATATAAATGTATTTGTAGCATACTAAGAATGAAATGAACGTATACATTAAATACATTTTAGATTTTTTTTTACTAGGTTACAAGTAACTTTGCAAGTAGATGACAATTTGCAAAGGAATGTACAATTTCCAAACACCATTAAGTACTTTTGGAAACATTTTTGGGAAACTTTTGGAACCTTTTTGTACACCGCTCTGCCACCCTAATTCTAGTAACCCTAACCTAACAGTCTACTAATACTCTACTTAAGAGATGTCAGCCTCAAAGCTACATGCACAGGTTAAATTGTGTTTTTAAAGATGGTCTGTTAAATAAACTCTTGCTATATTACCAAACAACCCCCCCTTACACGCCTCGGTTGAAAAACATAAGAGCAGCGGGTCACGACTGAACAGATGTCTGGAATAAGATATGACAGCGGGCTACAAGAACAAAAAGCATTGCATGTTCTGCATCAAACGCACTGCCCGGTGTGTTCTTTAGATGCCACAATCAAAGGACAAATGATTAAACTCGCGGCCGCCCCACTGTGAGCAGGCCCGGGGTGTATTTGGGGATGTAATTACAGGACTGGAGACTGGGTTAGATCACGCTGGAGGAGTTTTCCTTTCTGGCACTCACCTGCATCACATTAGAAGAGATGAGAGAGCGCAGGACAGGGAAATGAAACTGTTTACCCAAGAGTCACTCATCAGTAAATCAATGCTAGAGAGGGCGGCCCATGGGTTCCTACAGGATATCCTGACTGTATAGATACAGGAGCCTGCTGTGTGTGACCTGAGGTGTCTGTTTTTTAATAGGAAAATATACATGCATGCTTATACCTTGTGATAATAGACCACAGCCGTGACTGCCTACTGTTTCAGTGGCCTGGATTTTAGAAGTATATTCATTTTCTCTATTTTTTGCTTTTTTTTTTTTTTTTTAAAGGGGAAGGGCAGTTTTATGAAGAATGTTTCCAAATGACTATGTATTCATAACACACGACAAGCAGCATTTTGCTTAAGTTTTAAACAATTAGAATATGATTATTATTCATGGACATTTCCAAGTACCAATCAATAATACATTCAAACCAATAACCTACAAAGATTAATTACAACTTCTGATTCAATAAAGACAATAGTTTACAAGTAAATAAACAGTGAATAAATTAACTACTAAAGTGGATTTAAAAAGTTGAAAAAAATAAATAAATTATTTATTTATTTATTTTATATTTAATTAAATATTAAAAAATAAAACATAATAAAACAAAAAAGTAAATAAATAAAATAAGTATATCCTATATATATATATATATATATATATCCTATAATATAGTGAATTTTCATATGTAATCACTTTTCAAAAGTATGGTCTTTTAGACCATCTAAAGCTAGCAAATATTAGGCAAACAGCAAGGTAAACTTTTTACGACAAGAAAGACTGCAACCACAGCCCTGCACGGATCTTGTTTTCACTCCAACAGCAACTTTTCAGAGATCATTCTAAAGTTGAAATCATTCTGACGTAGGTCTTTCGAGCCAAAGTGCTAATTTGAAGGAAAAACTCCGGAGCGCTTTAACAAATTAAGCACTCTTATCTTGCATAAATTAGGCAAAATATCTAATGAATGAGCACACGGGCGAGGGCAGCTGACATGTGAAACGTTTTCAAATCAACATCAAGTTTGAATTTAAATGCACGTACAGTATGAGATAAAGCTCTTCCAGCCCGCTCATGACGAGCCAGCTTTAACGCTGCCGTTAATGTGCTTAATTAGCCATCGGGAAACGGAGGCGGCTCAGGAAGGGGCTTTGAATAGGATTACAGGAGACTAACATCACTCAGAAGTGCAGGCGAAAACAAACACGGCTTTGAAGGCAACGTCCGCCGAAAGGGGTCCTGGACTCGGCCGGCGCACCTGACAGAGAGGGACACGGACACCGACAGAATAAACAGCAGGATTAATGTCGTCCCGAGCGGATCTCTCCCACGGATGCTCCCCTTTTCTCCCGCTGAGGGATTATCTGTCAGAGCCCGGCTGAATCACCGCTCTAGACACCCTCGGCTGTCTCTGGTCGTTGGCACGGCTCTCAGTCACAGCGCTCACTGCTTCTCCAGGCCAGATCGGTTTATCATTAACCCGCCCCACCGGTGAGTAATGCGAAGTAGACAAGGACGATGACAAAACGACCTTCTGTCTGTGCGCAAGATGCTCGACCACCCCTACGCTGCATATCTGATGACCCCCCATCCCTGACAAATCCGCCCCCGGGGAGCATCCCAGACACGGATACCCCTGTCCGTCGTAATTGATCATGGGACGTCAGCTGGCAGGTAGAGCTGTGAAGAAAGAGGCTGGGGAGATAATGATTTAAGTGACTTTGTAGAGGTCAGAGGTTCGAGACGGAGGTCGCGGGGGACTCTTGTTTGCTTTACTTCGCCAGTGCTTTTGTTCTCTGTGAGTATCGACAAAGAAATTCTGCTGCGGCAGAACTGCGCTTCAGCCCATCATTATAAATCAGCCTGTTAAGAGTTATAAAATTTTAAAGAGCTGCTCTCTGGATTCACTCAGGGGTCTCCATTAAAGAGACTGGAGCGGATGACGGCCAACACGGCAACAAAGCGAGCCACACGTCTCTTTCTGAATTACCTAGCAACTCAAAATACACTCCATTTACTTTCTTAATAAAGCTTCCTGCTATTGTGATTGACTCATCAACGTGTGTTGTTCTACAGAGAAAAATGGGTCTTCGTAACCTTTTATTGAAATATAACAACTCAATCCACCTCTGAGTCCAGGTCCTATTGGTCTAAATTGGTCATAGAGAGGTTTTACACCATACAGTCAATTCCTGATGGATAAAATCAACATTTGAATATCATGCGCACACCAAATCACAATACAGGAATTAAATGGGTGTGAATACCATTTTAAGGTGGCTAAACATAGCCTTAGAGTCACTTTTATTGTATGATATATCATTTAAAATCTTAACTTAAAAAAAAAAATCAAGAGATGAAAATACTGCACTCAATCTCATTTCAATAGTATAAACTAGAAAAAGAAAGAAAAACTGCATAAAGCTAACAGAAAACATGTTTCATTACAGGAACAAAACCAGTTGTGTAAATGTATTTTAAGGTGATTTTAACATCTTAATGGGATTTTTTATAAATGTATGTTATTATAGTTAACTAAAACCATTAAAGAACCTTTTTGTTACTTGAAATAAAATGTTAACTAAAACAATAAAAATACATATTGTATTTTAGCTAATTACCAAAGAAACATTTTCATTTAGTAACTTGAAAAACACAACAAAATGATAAAAATGAAAATATAAAAATCTAAACTATTAATAAAAATAGAAAAATAAAATTAAAAAATATATATTAACAAAATCGTTAACACATACTAAAAATAACACTTGTGTGTGACCTGAAAGTCCCTTGGAGTGTATTATCATAAATCATACATTTATGACATGTACATTATTTGAAAGATTTAAGATTCAGGAGAGGAAAACATAAATCTAATTTCCGTAGGATTAAAATGCACTAAGAACAAAACCCAGGGACTGTTACTGCAGTGTTTGGAGGCGTCCCTAAACTAGCAACCATCTTGGCAAGCTCTGAAAAACTGGAAGGCGAACACGTAACCGGATCTTTGCCACAGCATTATTTCTCACAGAGAATCTCTCATCTATTGGTCGAATGCATAGTGAGCATCATGTAAAACGAGAAGCAACGATCCAGTGATTGTATCCCTCCACCCCCCCGCTCGACTCTGTACATACACATTAACCCCATTAAACGCATTCCTCCGTCTACATGCCCAAAACCACTAAAAACTCAGAAAACATGAAAAATCTCAGCGTGTGACAAATGCATGGCAGGCTGTAATTTTTTTGCATGATAAAATACTTGCTCAGAGTAAATGCTTGATACTTGTTCTGACACATAGCTTTGGATAAAGGTGTCTGCTAGATGCATGCTTTAAATAAAAGCACTGCAGCCATTATCTTAGCACTGTAAAACATATTATTTGAAGCTGAAATAAAGGATACTTTTTTTATAAGCATTTTTTATAAGCATTTTATTTCAACTAGTTGCCAATGAAACAATTTCCCTTTTTTTGTAACTTTAAAATGTTACATTTTTACAAAAAAACAAACAAAAAACACAACAAAATTACTAAAACATGAAAGTGTTTCTCAGTAATACTTGAACACTGAATCACCTTATTTTTACCGAGGTATAAAAATGACAAAATTTACAAGCAATATATTAAAAAGTTTCAAAGAATCAATTCCTGATGGATAAAAATGAACAATATTGTTTATTATTAATCATCTTACTTCACACATCTCAGGAATAAAATGGGTTGTCAATGGCATTTCATGAAATCTAAATTCAGTTTCTCTACAAAAATGGCATTAATTTCAGTTTGTTACTTGCTATTTTAAATTCACCAGCAATTTCTGTCTCAAAGTCAGTCCTAGAAAGGGTGTTGGACAAAAACTTTAATTATTATCTTTGCAAAGCAATTTTGCTGACACTTAAAATGACACACTTCACCTTTAAGCATACACACCACTTTACAGAAAGAGGCATGAGAGATCTAATGACGTCAAACAGCTATTTTCAAAGTTGGAGGGGGAAAAAAAGCCCAGAAAGAAAGAGTCTTTCTCTAAGTAGCAGTGAGAAATGAGAGCAGGAGATTATAAGCCTGGTGTGGTTCTCCGGCATATTCTTGGCTGGAGAATGAAGACAGATAGCAGGCATGAAGGGCTGGAGAAGCTGGAGGGGAGGGAGGAAAGAGAACGACTGAGAAAAACAGGCCACACTGTTGGGCGTGGAGCACAATAGGGATGAAATATGGTGGCGAGCAGAAAGATGCTGATTAGTGGAAGGCTTCCCGGAAAGATCTACCAACCCGAGAAGTGAACTCCCCCTCGCAAAGAAGCTTTCCACGGCCGCCTGTGGCTTCAGGGGAGATTTTTGGCCCGTGCTCCATCCTTCCATCCGGATCGGCCCTTAATCTGGGTATCGGGAGCCTTCAGGGCCGTGGAGGCTGCGATTAACGACGGCAGGGAGATTGTATGTTCCTAATAGTTACAGCCTCCAAGTGGTGTAACGCAATTACAGAGGCTGCAGAAGAACAGCTAATGTGCACGCAACGAGCAGCCTGATATGGATCAGCTATTGAGCTGGCTGTTTTTAATTCACTTTCCAGCACAAAAACCGGGGCATTAGTTAGATTAGATGGGCCTCGGACGGGAGGGGCGACTGTGGCACGGCGGAGGGCAAGCGAATTTGTTTAGTGCCGCCTGTCAATTACCATCTCAAACCTTCTGCTGAACGGTTATTTATCTTCAGAGGTGAGGGGAAGGGAGAAAAGACTCGACAGGACAAAACAAGGCCCGAACGCAATTAATAAAGAGACTGTCCATTGACGAGGGCTACTCACGACCGTAGGCAAAGCCATTTGGGTTATGACCATCAAAATGATGTATGAGGCTACATCCGAAGCTGCCACTTTAATATATTCTGACCGGAGCGGAAAAGTCAGGCCAAGTGCAACCGTCCAGGACAATAAGCAAACTATAAGTGCTTGAAAGGTAGCAAAAGTGTAGCTCAATGATGCATAAATACTAGTTCTGCTTATGGAGAATAATAGTACTGTGTAGGGTTGGGTCAACAGACGATGCGGATAGACATTACGTTGCTGAGCCACCTACGGCAACAATGCAATAAAACAACATTATATAGAAATATGTATACAATAACAACAACTTTTATAAGATATTTATTTGTAAAAAAAAAAAATATATATATATATATATATATAAGATCTGTCTCTGTCTCTTTATATACACATATATTTATATTATAATATATTATAATTTAAAAAAAAATTATAATTGTATATTTCTATATAATGTTTTTTTACTGCTTTTAATACTATGCTCATAATGAGTAATATATAAAAAAAAATCGAAATAAAAGTTTTTCTTTACCTTATATACAGTATGTGCTTGTACGGTGTTTATTTATTATGTATATACACACAAATACACTATATATTTTTACAGACACATCTCTTTACTCTGGCTTACACATAACACACTGATACACATTTATTAATCAAATCCGTTAAAGGATT
>JAUYWG010000044.1:18115428-18134777 GCA_034779775.1 Enteromius afrohamiltoni
AATATAATTTATATTTATTCATTTTGCAAAAAGAAAGGCTATTAAATTAAGAACAATTTGCCATTGTATGACATTATTTAATGACTTCAGCTGTTCTTTTCGAGTCTCATTTGCTTATTTTATTATTATTTTAGGACCCTTTTATGCTCACAGTTCAACCCTAATCTCAGCACACACACAGATAAATGCATTTTTGGATTGATTTAGCAAAAATGAAGAACAATTTGCTAACGCACAACTTTTCATATTCACAAAAGGAGATCTGAAAATGACTTTATTGTAGTTAATGTTTCACTCTTGGTTCTGATCCATGACACTAAGTAAACAAGAGGAAAACAAACCTCGCTGGAATCTAATCAACGAAACCCTAAAGTACATTTGCTTTCCTTATCACTGCCCTCCTGTTATTCATTTAGCCTTGCTAATTGCCCAAAACATGCTCTCTTGTCAGAAGGCATGATCAATAATTATGACAGGAAGAAAACCACAAACCATGATAACTGAAGTGAGCTTGCAAATTGTGCTGCGGCGCGCCAGGCCTGTCGTCATGATAAGAGGAGACTGTATCTGCGATTCCAGCTCATCAATCTTCTCTATCTGCAGGTGTTTTGTGTTTGCATTTATGATGCATGATGTCATGGCTTAATGGTTAAGGATCCGGGCTGCTGGCTTTAGTATTGCGGGTTCAACCCCAGGTGGAGTGACCTAGAAACTGGAGAGCTGCCGAAATTCCAGTCCTACTCCATCACCATTGTGCCCCGGAGCAAGACACTTAACCTCGGGTTTCTTCAAGAAGGCTGTTGAGTCGTTTCGGATGAAGCGTCTGCTAAATGGCCAGTAAAATAAACAGTTTGCACTATAAAATAAAAGTTCTCAGTAGCAATACTTTGTTCCATCAATTCAAAGCCTAAAAATACATCCGTTCTCTTGTTCAACAGGTTTTAATTCAGTAACACAATGAATTATTTTGCTGCTTCGCTAGTTAATGAATGCTATATTCGATGTCAAGTGAATGCTTTATTTATTTTAGGTCTGTCAAACCGCTAATCACAATAAACTGCATTCCAAACGTTTTTTGTTTACATAATATATATATATATATATTTTTATGTATATATATATAAATAAATATATACATGCATATACATTTATATATTATATTCTGAGATTTTATAATGTATAAAAATATATTCATTATATAAACACATTTCTTAAATAAATATATGCATGTGATTGTATTTATTATACATACATAAAAATATACACAGTGTACATTCATGCATTATGTATTTAATTCTAAAATCAATTTTTAGATTTTATATGATATATCAATATTTTCAAATATATAAACACATTTTTTCTTAAATAAATACATGCACGTGATTGTATTTATTATATACACATAATAAATATACAGAATGTACGTACACATTTTATGTAAAATATATATTTTTATTTTCAATGCAATTAAATGTTTGGCAGCAATGAATCCTACAAAGCTAAGATATCCAGGATATAGTTTTAACGGTTGAACAAACTGACACACAGACCTGAAGAACATTAACAATCAACAAATAAATATAATTCTATTTCATGCAACAATTAAATAAATGAAACTCATCATTTACTCACCTTCATGTTGTTCCTTGACTTCCTTGGTATTTATTTTTGCCTAGTATGGAAGTCAGTGCCTGTCTGGTTATCTTTATCTTCTTTGAAGTTCCACACAAGAAAAAAATTCACAGGTTTCAAACATTTGAGCGAATTCTGTTTGGTTTATTGTGGGTTTTATACAGTTCCAAGTAACTGCATTATACACGGAGACTCAGAAGGTTTTGTAAACAGTTCGTGGCAGTTACATTAACTCTTCTCTTATTTATCACATAGAATGCACTGCATTGTCACCAAAGACACAAGACTGTCATGTTTTTCCATTTGATTTATGCATCTTCACATTTTCCATGTAAATTCTTGAGCAGCCTCTGTAAATATTATGTAATGTTTACCGACGGAGGTAATGCTGTTTACAGCGGTAAGATCATACCGCCTTTAATCTTGCTGAGTGACAACTCAGAAAACCCATTTGCTCGGTAGTGGTTAACATCATGGGTGGCCTGCCTGTGTAATCTCATACATGGAATTCCAAGAACACAGCGTCTTCCGAGGTTTTCTGTGAGCACATACTCAACTCTGTACCCCATTGTTAAAAACAAACATTTTTATTGTTACTTTGCCATTATTGTTAGTTATTTGTAGAGTTGTGATGTACATTTGTTAATTGCCACCTAAACTTGAGGTTTGTGTGTCAAGTCTTGAGGTCTAACCATTTAAAACTATTGTTTTTATTCACTTTCTAGTACTATTGCTCCTTCACACACTGATTTTCTGTGTATTTCTGTCTTTTTTCATGTATGAATATCTAAACATTTTTCTATTATCATTAATATATAATTCATATTCTCTCTTGTTTTTTGCTTAAAGAGCCCCTATTACACATTTTTGGCAATGATCTTTCATGCAGTGTTGTAACACAACTCTAAGTGAATAAAAAAAGATCCTGCAAAGTGCACTTGTGAGTAAAAACTATAGTCTCCCAAAAGAAAGAGTCGACTCTGAATCATTGAAATGTGTCATTTTTAAAACGAATACAATGTCGATGTCAACATGAAACGGACCCTGAAGACCCAGGCAAACTTGATTTTTTCATTGGTCTGAATGAAAATGCAGATTCATTCTTCACCACTAGGTGTCACTTATGGAGCGTGAAAAACCTCAAAAATGCATGCTTTTAATGAAATCGACCAATAACTGGAGGTTTTGGAGAAATTAATCGTTGAGCGAATCGCTTGGGAGTCATCGAACAAATAAGCTCAAAAATAAATGCGTATGACAATGAAAGTGTTTTTGGACCATAATGCATGTTATCCTGTTGTTGCTGACTCCAAAAAGCAAAATATGAACTTTTTATAACCCATAATAAGGGTTTCTTATAAAATAAGAGAAATGGGGCAAACGACAGATATGTTTGTTTTAAATCAAAACTATAAATGCTTTTTTTTTTTTCAGAAAACAATACTTAAGTCATTTTGCTTCTCAAGTATTTGCTTCTTGATTTAAGAACATTTAGATGTTTGAAAATAAGACATTGCAGACAGCAGTTCACTTAACCATTTATCAATGCAAGATCATTTACTGTAACTAAGAAGCTGTTTACACAACAACATTTTCAACTAGAAAATGGAAAACATTTTAATGTATTTTGGGGCCTGAAAAAGCAAACTATTGAACGAGAAACAAGCATTTTTGTGCATCGTTATTGTGTACACTAAAGGAACATAGACTGAACAAGAAATCGAAGATGAATTTGTTGGATGAATTATGCCTTTTGAACATGCTAATTCAATTCAACAAAATAAAGTATAGAGTTACAATTAGATCAAATCTGAACACATCAAGATACCAGTTTTCTGTTCGATTTTTTACAGTGTGTAGCTGCGGGCAGAACAAATGCTGCATCCTGCGCCGGAGTGCGCTACTCAATTGTGCCGTGTGTTGTTCAAAAGCAACAGAGATCTTTTATATCCTGGATATTTTTTCACGCTTTACAACTTTGAAATTATACAGTGCTCCGAAGCAATATCGAAATGTCAGAGGTCTCCGTCAGCAACACAACAATAGACATAATTCCCTCTCACCCCAAGGTTCAGCTCGGTAATATCTCTCTCTTTTTGGCATTGCAGCCGTTTTTATGAACCCGCTTTGATGACCTATTCCCATTCCGGCCCCAAAAGAAAAACAGCCCCCGAGAGAGCTGGGAAAAGAACATGTACAGTGTCTCCAAGACTAATGTCACCCAGTGCTCCCATTTGGCACCAGAGGTGACACATCGTGACATCATTTCCTCTTCCCAGCGAGGAGCCACAGCATCCCTTTATTCTTCCACTTTTAGAGTTATTTGGACTGTAATCCTTCATAACTGCTGGTTAAATCAAGCGCAACGATGGACTGAATTGGGTGGCCTGAAGGCTGGACGACACATTTTTTAGGACTTTTTCTGGACACATCATACAGTAAATGATATAGCAGCCCAAACAATTCACAATACAATTGATTCTCTGTGTTTATCCTTTATTTTAGATCCATATATGCAATATGCAATCAATCAAACTGAGGACACGAGGACGTGAGAAACCAAATCGAGTGCTCGGAATGAACTGGGATTTGAGAAAGCATGACTTATGCATTGACTCATCTTGTTTTTCGAGACTTGAACAATGATGTCGGTGAGAATCTGACATCTTACTGGCATTTCACTTTGAATTACCAGCGGGAGGGAAATTGCTTTTGTGCTGTGTTGCTGATGGGCCTGAGAGAACATTATCTATTACTCGGGCAAACTTGACCAAATACTGAGAACTATGATTATAGTCTGTCTTTCCCTGTATTATTATTATGCTAATTCAGAATGTTTGGTAAATGCATTTATGTGAGAATATTGACTTTTTTCTTTTTTTACTTGCGTCACAAAGTGACTTCTGCAAGCAGTCATAAAAATAATAACTATGGACAGGTAGAATTATTTGTACTAAATGTAGGTTTATTTTAATGAGGCAAGCTAATTATGAATTGGGTAAAATATGAAAAATAGTCAACAGATTACTTATAAGGAGCATATATGGTCGACATATTATTATATAGTTGAATTTTATTATTACATTATGTACCATTTTTGCAAACATATATTCTCTGGATTGATAAAACTATCAATTTCCAAAATAAATAAAATCCCCATAGTCAAATGTGTATATGAACATATCTATGCCATACTGTACATGATGATTTTTATATGCCTTATTTAGCAACCATGTATATATATATATATATATATATATTTAGTAATATGCAAGCTAAAAAGCAACTAACAGGTGTAACCATAAAATAAAGTGTTTGCTATATACACATATATATATATATATATATATAAATACATGGTGAGTGTTCCTGGAACAACGTTCCAATCAACCAATCAGAATTGAGGAATAATTATTCTGGAAATATCTGTTTTAGGCTTATGATCAGGGTTAGGGGCTTCTACACCCTTAGTTAATCAGCGACCATTCAGTATACACACACACACCTACAAATATATATAACAACGTACATTTTTTAATATTCCCTTATACAATATCAACAGTGTATAATTAGAGTGATATACTGTAAAAAAATAAAATAAAATTATATATATATATATATATATATATATATATATATGTGTATATATGTATAAAATACATAATAAAGTTCATAAATGTTTTACATATGGGCTAGATATATGTTAATATTTAATTGTTTTCTCATTTCTGATAGATGTTATGTTTTTACATCACTTGACAATATATTTCATATATGTAACATGCACATATTTTGCATTTGCATATGGTGTAGTTTGATTTACTCCTGACTTTAAAAGCAAAACTGCCAATTTTGGCAAAAAATCCCAAACTCCCAAGACTGAACGGAGCCTCTAGAGAGCAGAAATAAAGCCATTAAATATTTTCTCTTAATATAAAGCTGCATTATATTAGAGCATCTGAAGAGTTTTTGCACGATCGGCTCTATGAATGTGTCCTTTGTGAGTCACTGTAATGTACTTTTTTAAAAGTATGAGGAGATGGATTGTTCTTCAAACCTAATGGCTCTGGCTGGTATTTTACTGTCAGTCCAGATATCTCAAGCGAATGACCCTGCAGTGAAAGCACACAGTAATGTGGCCCGAGCTCGTCCAGCTCTTCAGTAACGAATGGCTGGCCGCAGACCGAAGAGGGGTAAAGCTGAATTAATTCAGATGCTCCTGACATTCAAGCATAAATAAGGCATTTAGTGCTCTTTGCATATGCCCCATTTAGCGGAAGTACGTTTTTTATTGAAATGGTGGTAAAACTGTTAAGAATCCATTATGCTTTTATTAATTGGGCTGATATTAATCAGCAGCAGCAGTGAATAATTAGATTCTTCGTTTCGATACAGAAACAGGTTCTGATGGGTTAAGGACAGCAGAAGAAAAGTAATGCGAAATGCACACTGATCATAACTCGTCAGTTTTCAAATTCATGCCAAATAGAAATCAAATCAACTGGCACACATAATGATATATATATATTTAATCTGAAAGTCTTAGCAATTAATTATTTGTGTTTTATAATTGTATGTAGTTTTGTGTGTGTTATGGAGGCTAAAACCTGCAAAAACAATGAATAAATAAATAAATATGGAGCTACATTCAAAAATGAATGAACATTTGAAAGGAAACAAAAATCTACTTTCAGTTTAGCATTTCCTTTTTTTATTTCCCCCAAAATTTGTTACATTTATATATTTATTTATATATAATTTGTGGATTTATTTATTTATACTTTTTGCAGGTTTTGTCTGCATAGTGTATGTGTGTATATATATATATATATATGTTTTTAAGGATTTAATTGCGGTTGTACTATTTTTACTATTACTATTACTTACTAGTCATTTCAGTACAATAAGTTCAATAAAGTTTACCTAAATTAAAATAAAATTTGAGAAAGTGTGCCTTGGTGATAAGTTGAAAAAAAAAAAGATATGTTACAAAATATATATATTTTTCTGTCAATAATGTCTATTTTATTTAATCATTGTCTATTTAGTGGCTGTTTTATTAAATAATGGATTTTTTTGTTTGTTTTTTTAATCAAAGGTTTTGTCATTTTGTTCTGTACTTTTGTAATTTTTGTGTTTTTTTATCATTATTATTATTATAATTATCCAGATAACCAAGTCTTCAGGATTTGTAGAAGCTTAGTTTGATACTGGTTGGAGCTAAACTCCAGGAATTGATTGATGTAAAGTGTAAACACTTGTAAAAAGTGATTCAAGTACATGTAATGAGAAAATACTATTTTGCTTTGTCTACTTCAAAAGGTCATGATTAATTCAACATGTTAATGCCGTTTCAATGTGATTATTTGTTAACTGTACTGTGAATTTCCACATGTGATTAGTTTCTACACCCCTTTTTTGTTTCCCTGTACAAATCCTGATGACAAACCGCTTGAGAGAATCTGCTCTAATCAAACCTAAACAGCAACATCAACATAAACTCACCTCTCTCAGCTCACTGATGCTTTCCCCCAAACTGTCAGTCAGCGTTTGCTAATGATGAAAGGCCTGTCAGTCATTGTCATGACAGCCCTTTCCTCCGTTAACAAAGACGTTAACAGTCTGAGCGAATGATGGGCGTCCTTGAGAGAAAAAAAACCTCATCAATCTCAGCGTCTCTAAAGCGCTGACTTCAGGCCGGCGTTATGAAGTGAAACAGAAGTCAGGGAATCCTTCTCTGACACACGGTGCTAAAACCAAATTTAAATTGGAAATTTATTCTGCCCATAAACCTTGACTCAATGACTTTTCTGTGATAGATGATGCTGAGAGAATACGCAGGGGTTAAACTGAGGCAGCACAACACAAGGATGCTACAAAATAAAAAGCCGTTTTTCATGGCCATGGGTCGACTTTAGTGCCACTCGCCTTATCGCCGTTAAAAGTGATTTGCTACACCGTATGTGGCAAGGAATCAAAACTTAATTTAAGCAGATAAAGATGCCATTTCAGAGCCAGATAAAGTGCTGCATCATGAACACACAGGTTTCGGGTCTCCGCCGATCGTCAGATTTACAGGCCTGTTTTTTCTGCCCCATAAACAGCAAGTCTCCTTGCCAGGCGACACTGGGAAATGTTAATGGATTCATTTGTCAAGAAGGCCTTCTGCTTATTTACAGTCCACCTCCATTACTGTGTTTCTCCTGTGAGACAAGAAAAAATCCACTGGCCAAAATATCGATTTATCTGCTCATCGCCAGAGTGAGTCACGGAGCCAAAAAACCGAGCCCATTAACACGCGAAATACGCTCGCCGTCTCACCTCGCTATTGCTGTAATCACCAGAAGTAATCTTCCTGTAATTTACATAATTGGGGCATTTAAAAGTTGCGAAATAACACCGCAGATCAACGTCTGAGCGAGAGCAAAGCCACGGTATAAAACATTCTGCTATGTTCCTTCTTTGTTCCGTTCGGCTTATTTTTTAACGAGGTTTAGGCTGAACGCCACTTAACATTTCTGAATCAGTCATCCTGTCTGGTTTCTATCTTTTTCTGATTCAAACATGATCTACACCGCATGATGTATAAAAAAATTATGTATGCACTTACAGTAATAGTTGAAAATGAAAATGTGCTCGGGCTATTCAAGATTACTGCATCAGGTTTGGAGAAATGTCTCTGCAATGGAAGTGAATGGGTGCCGTCAGAATGAGAGTCTGATAAAAACGTCAGAATAATCCACAGCACTCCAGTCCATCAGTGAACGTCTGGAGAAGACACAAGATGAGACAAGATGTTTTTTCTATAATAATGCTAAACTAATATATGTCTGGGTTTTGATAGGAGATGCTTATTTTTACAGCAGGAGGTGTTATTATGGATTAAGGACTTACATTTTAGTTAAAAACATCTTTATGTTAGACTTTTGTTTCCTCATGATGCTATCTGATGGATTGAAAGGACATGACATGTGGCCAGGTATGGAAGGAAAAACCTTCAATATTACCACAGCACACCGTGTCCTGTTTTTAAATGAGCTGTGTGTGCACATGTTTTTGTGATCAATGAGGACACAGATGTGTTTAATAACATGGGTATGACAGAGGTATTCCAATTTAAAGGTGGTTTATGAGGACACTACCAATGTCCCCGTAATTCAAAAGAATTAAAAACATGCTAAATGCGAGCTGATGTGTGTATCCTGTCAACGTCACAAACCTGGTGGCGAATGATTCAGCAGCGGATCAAAGCTGAAGCACAGCTGTAAAAAGGTCAGTCCTGCTGGAGCTCACACACCAGAGAGAGCCTGTTTTCACTTAGGCTGTTGTGGTCTAAACACACAGTATTCACTCGCGACTAACAATCCAGTGTGGCTTTACTCTGATTGATCAGAGTCAAATTGGCACTTCAAAAAAATCTTTATCATATAATTACGATATAAGTACGCCCACATTTAAAGCCGTTTAGAAATGACATATCTAAAACCATTCAAACAATATACAATAAAACATAATACAATAATACATTTCATTTCATATATATGTGTGCGTATATAAGTATATATATGTATACAAATAGATTTCAGACAGTTACACACTGTATACACGTAGCTGGCTGAAATTAATGGTTAATGGTTTTAGTTATAAAAGGATATATTACATTTATTTAATTCTGAAACAAGCTTCTAAATCCCACAGAATGGAGTGTGTGAGAATGTAAGAGTGTGTAGTGTTTCCTGTAAGGGGTAGGTTTAGGTGTAGGGTCAGTGTAGGACAATACCACATACAGTCTGTACAGTACAAACACCATTACACCTATGAAGAGAGAGAGACACCCCAGAACACATGGACACACTACAGGAGTGAGTGTGTAAACAATAAATATGTAAATATGTAAACAATACACACACACACACACAAACAAAACGAAGGAGTTTCCTTTGTATTTAAAATGTGCAATATAAATAATGTTTTTTCCTTGTCTGAAAACTAAAATGCTAAAATAACACAGAATTAAAATTGACATTATTTTCTGTATTGCTATGTGTTCCAGCACAATTCATCAGTGAACAAATAATTATAATAATAATAAATGTTTTTAAAGCCTATGTTCACATAGAGATTCTTTACAGCATCCAATCAGTTCCTGATGGCTCAAATCAAGTTTATTCTAAATTGCATCACATTACGGAGGCAAAACAGGTTGCATTTTATTTAGTCTTTACAATGTTCTGTTTGGC
Source organism: Enteromius afrohamiltoni (assembly GCA_034779775.1). Taxonomy (NCBI): domain Eukaryota; kingdom Metazoa; phylum Chordata; class Actinopteri; order Cypriniformes; family Cyprinidae; genus Enteromius; species Enteromius afrohamiltoni. Next base: position 18,125,301 of record JAUYWG010000044.1, read on the forward strand.
AACTCAACTGTGTTTTAATGAGTTGAGTTCACAGTAATGAAGCAGTGCCATATGGGATCCTCTGCTGAATTGTTTGGAAAAGATTTCATTTTCCCTTCTTTGGGTAAAACCTTAGAATACTTTAATTTTTTATTAAGATTGAACATTTTTTGGGGACATAATCAATACTTACTCAACACTTTACTTTCTAATGGGCCAAATCGCCCCTGCAAATCATCATGGCTTGATTTCTTATGATTATTGAAATCGACTTCTCATCAGCCAACACTCACAGAACTGGAGCAGCCCTTTAAATAATGTCATCAATCATGTGTTTCCAGGTCACCTGTGGAGCACCAGACACCCGTGAGACGAGCACAGCGTCCAGAAACATCCACAGACAAAGAAGGACACACGTGTTTCTCTTATGAATCAAATCAGACGAGAAATTAGAGGTCTTCAGCTTAAAAAACTCATTTCTGTTACTGCCTTAAACTCAAGTGTTATTACATTGGATAGTCAAGTCATTTTAATAAAAATGTATAAAGCTGAATCTTGCAAGTAATGAATAACTTCACTTATTAGTTGTTAACACTAAATTTCTGCAGATTTTTACCTTTTTGTTATTTAATGAAAACCAAATCCAAACAACAACAACATCATGATACCAATAAATAAATAAAATAATAAATATAAGTAAAATTAATAAAAATTGAAAACACTATATTAATATAAATTAAACTTCTAGAAATGTCCAAACACACAATAAAACTACTAAAATCTAAAATTAAAATTAAAACGAAAATTAAACATTTATTTAAAATTAGTTCTGTCAAATGATCAATTGCATCGAAATTGCATACATAATATATGTGTGTATACTGATTATATTTATCAATATATATTTTCATGTAATTTATATAAACTTTTTTTTCCTTCAAATTCACACAAAAATAAATAAAAACATGAGCGGGTTTAGCATTGCTGGCACGTGCAGTAGTTCACGTGTTTTATTATGTTGCTATGTGTCTGATTTGAGTTCATCTGACTGCATGATTTGAGGAATCGTCTCTGCCAGTCTCGCAGACGAGTGACAAGCCAAAGTTAAGTACTCAGGGTGAGTAGTTTGTTAGCAAACAGCATTAAACAGGGCTTACGGTGCTGCTTTGTGTGTGTGGGATTGATGAAGAGCAAACAGATCATTACCTTCAGCTGGTGTCTTTGTGCTTGTGTTTACCTCCGCGGACTAATGAGCCCATCCTGCGTCTTCATACACCATCATGCACTCCCACACGCAGAAGACGTCTCCACACATCTGTAATAACCATCAGCATGTGAGAATAATGTGAGGAAATGGCTGGAGAACAACAGAGACCCTCATCAACCCTCGCGCAGTGAACAAGCAGTGTGAGTCAATTTCAAAGAATCTCCGTGACCTTTTTAAGAACATAAAAGTGTTTTGTTTATTTCTTCATAACTGACGCCCACCTGCATGCATGCATTCATTCGTGCATGACCAAAAACACTGGCACCGAAGCCTCACTCCTCCTCAATGCCATCCAGATAACAAACAAACACCCACAAACACTTCTGCTCACCTGCCTACAAACATCTGACCTCCTATTCAGAGCAAGGGCGAGAAGCGTCCTCTAGAGACGATCTGAGAAATCTTGAGCCTCCAGGAAACAAAAACACCCTTTACTATCTTAAATATTTCTCTCAGTTTGCTGAAGCCACATGCATCTCAGATGTTTCTCCTGGTAATCTCACATCTCATTTAGATTTCAAGTTTACCTCTTAAACTTTAACTTAAACAGACATTTAGATGAGAACTACATTAATATTGGGCACTTGATATAATATAAATTGCAAACGCAGTTTTACAGATAAATCAGAGTTAGTGTCACAAATCCGTTTTCAGGCAAGTTTTATCTTAAATGTGATTTTTTTAGACCTGAAAAAGTCATGGAAATTTATATGCCGAGATCTGAAATACTTACAATATAATATCATCTTTTTTTATATTTTTCTAAAAATTTTATACAATTATTTTATACTGCCATATATTTTTATTTTATTTAAATATATATATATATATATATATAAAATTATTATCTAATTTATAATTATAGAATTCTTTTTATTCATTTTTCTAAAGAAAAATTATAATTATGTGTATATTCTTCAGTTGTAGTTATATTATGAAATTAAACTAAATGATAATGAGAAATGTTGAAAAAAATTATTTTATTTCCTTTTCTATTTCATTTTGTTGTGTTAAATTAATTTTAAATGGTTTTAGTTAACTATAATAATCCCATCACAAACATTAAAAAGCAATCTCTGAACAAAGTATGTTATTATACTAGGTAAGTTTGTTTCCTAATTAAATGTATCTTGATTTTAGACAGTTTAGATATATGCACTGAAAAACAAAACAAAAGTATTAAATAAGAATTATTTTTGTAGTGGATTTGTATTGGAAAATAATACTTTTTACATTGCATAGTCAGCAGTCAAAAGTCATCTCAACATATACTCAGGTGAGCTGCATTCATTTTAGCTCTATACTCTTACTTTTATGACAGCTAGTGTCTCATTTATGTGTTTTATTTCTCCTGAGGAAATAAAGGAGAAACATCTGACGCAAAGTTGCTCTTTTACAGAAACTTAACCAAGATCTGCAGGTCTAACCTCAGAGCAAAATCTTCCCTCATTAGCTGAGATCTCTCCACCGGCTTCGAGAGTCTTCGTCCTTTAACCTGAAGCTGGCAGGTTGAAGCCCTGAGTAATTGCACTTTTCTTTCACATAATTTCTCCCCTCCTCAAACTGAAATGGTTTGACCTGCTGAAGTAAACAGGCATTAATCAAAGGCGGATGGGGAATTATCACGAGGGGAGCCCACGGCGTTTGAAGGGGAGCGGTGGGCCGCAAAGATGGATGCGGTCGAGGCTCTGGGCTTTACTGTCCTCTGGGATCTGGACAGCACCAGCTGATGGGGTCACTGTGTCCACCTTGCAGAAGTGTGTCAAGGACGGTGAGTATGGAACTAGCGCTGAATTTGTCACGCTGACTTCAGAAGACCAGGATAAAACAAGCGATCACCCAGAGGAGAACCGGACCATCTCGGACATCTTTCAGTGATGCAAAAGGCGACACTTCCATGCAATGTTGTGAAAAATTATTTGCATTAAACATGCAAAAACAGCATTTTTTCCATCTCGTGTTAAATATCAGTAATAAAATGCAAGGAACTGTAGCTCTTTGCATTTGCAGATAAATGTAATTACACTGTTTTGGGTGTGCAATCATACAAAAAAGTGATGGAAAGTATAACAATATCTGAGATAGTGTGTGATGAGACTAGACTATTATCCAGTCTGATTTAGGGTTTTGTTGGGCATCCAACAAAGTTTGTCCAGTAAATGTGTTTTCATTGTTTTGTGCATGTTTTCGTCTTCGCATTTTCGTCCGGTGTTTTTTACGCAATATCCCAGAATCTGCATTAAAAAAATATGTAGATGGAAACACACACGTTCAGTCAATTCTTCATTGGCATTGATGAGTTAATGAGGAACTCTCAACATGCAAGGAACATTTCCATTATACAAAAGGTTCTTGAAAAAGTGTTCTTTACACTTTTTAAGAAAAACAAGGATTCTTTGTAAAACTGTTCACTTAAAGGAACCAAAATCAGGAATTTTTGAAGTTCTTCTACACTCCTAGACATAAAGGTTCTTTACTGGCATGGGGTGGTTTCATGAAGAACATTTAACATTCATGGAAGAGTTTCAATGCAGAAAAAGAAAAAAAATATATATATATATTTTTATAGTGGAAAAAGTTTCTTTAGATTATTAAAATGTTCTTCACTCTAAGAAAATTGGTGAACTGTTTGGTTCTTTGAGGAAATTGCTCTGTTACTCTCATAAAAATGAAGGTCCTTCATTAGCACAGATGTTCCATGAGAAAACCTGTTACATCCAATCAGTCTTTCCACTTAATTGAAGATTCTCAATAGTGGAAGAAGGTTCGGTAACACTTTACTTTATGGTGTCATAATACAGAGTAATTAGCTAATTAGGTACTTAGCAGTAGCTGTTGTACTTAAATAAAATAAAATGTACTTATCATGTAACTAAGTTATAGTAAAGCCTGTAATTACAGTCTGTAATGATGTAAATGTAACAGACAGCTACTGTTACACATATGTTACACACCGAGGCTGTTACACAGATACTTAAGTACACTTAAGTACAATCTTGAGACACTTTATTTTAAGTAGCTTATGTCTGTGTACTTGAATTTATAATTACATTAAAAGCCTATTACATCGACATAATTACAACTTCTTCCAGAACTTAGTTAGATGATAAGTACATTTTGTATTACGTAAGAACAATGGCTACTACTAAGTACTTACTAGATAATAACTATATATTATGGACACCTTAAAATAAAGTGTTACCGAAGTTTCTTTAAATTTATAAAATGTTTTAAAATGTTCTATAAGGTGCTTTGTGGAACCAAAACCGAACATTTTCTAATATAATAAATGTTCTTTAGTAGCATTGATGGGGATCTTTCCTTTTGTTCTTTATAGTGAGAAAAGGCTCCTAAAATTTTTACAATAGAAATATGTTTGTATAAAGAGCTGTTTATTGAATCAAAACGACTCTTAAGGCTCTGCTGTGAAAACCTTCCTCTTTAAGCATGGATCTTAAAGGTTGATGGCAATAACCAAACATCATATTTCAGAGCTGAGATGAGACAGAGCATGCATAGCAGAAACACTCCATTTCCATTTGATCTCCAATTTCACCAGTGCATACACTATAATTGATTTGATGTACAGGAGAAACAATTGGTGAGCTTTCTGTACTTTACAATTCCTGCAAATCCCATCACACATACCTGTTCTGACACGTCTTACTCATGACAAACACGGCAGGATTATGGGTAAAATACATTACTCTGTTGGTGGTTCAGATTCATGCAGAAGGCAATCAATCAGCATTAACCAGCCCAAGACCGCTGACTTTCAATCGTGCATTTCATTCGACATGATTACGTAAAGAAATCCAGCCTGGCCCCATAAAAATATGTGCCTCTTTTTGTGCAACACTGTTTTTACATACAGTACCTTACTGCATATTTCACCACAGTTTCAAAGAGAAATGTCCACAGAGTGGAGCTAAAACACAGGTTCAATACGTAAACCCTGGCACATTTTTTTATTACGTTGATATAGGTTTGCAGTGGATCAGAAATGAAATATCCATGGACTGTTGCTAAAAGTTAATGCTCTGTCATGTTGGAAATATGCCCTACACCAAACCCAACACTAAACCTACACGATAATGTTAACAAATGCTAAACTGACATAAAAAACGTATCATTTCAACTTCCATTTACACGGATCTGAAGTGTTTTGTTGAAGCATAGTTACACGGGATTGAAGCGGAGCTCATCTCTGTACTCTGTGAGCTACCGAACATGTATATGTGTGGTATGTGTGATGATGACACTCAAAAACAGCAGTTTTCAAATCTCCCAGCATATTAATATTTTTTTGAAGTTCTTCAAGTAACTGTGGGAAAAGTATGCTTTATTAATCTAAACTCTGTAAATCTGTGTGAAGATGAACAGTTTTACTGCCTCTAGTGTTCATTTATTTTGGAAACTGTAGTGATATGTACTTATTGGTACATATTTTGTGCCTCGCTAACAAGTGCACCCAGGTATGTTTATACCATGAGACCAGGGAGCGATAATCAGGTATGACGCAGGTGTTTGTACAGTCCAGATAAAGCGAGTGACCTTCTGTCAGCCAGCTGTTCGTCTAAACCGAAACAAGGAGGTCACACGTGTCCTTAACCTTAAGTGGAGCTCTAAAAGGTATTGATGGTTTAAAAAGCTTTGAGAAAGTGATCAATATGGAGATTCATTGAGTGGGTCATTAGAGTGTCCCTGCAGTCATATTACAGCTCTTAAAGAACACACAGCGCTGTTATCAGATGTAAAAGCTCTCACCGAGCGCAGGCCTTTGTTTAAGGTTGGCAGATTGCTCTGCGGGAGAAGAAGTCATGCTGATTGCAATCAGCCAAAGATCTGAATAAAAGGTGATTACTTATTTATTTCTGTGTGCAGTTTTCAGATTTCGCATTTGTGCATGGCCGAAATATTTGTGTTCCCGCTCTGGACAGCAAACGCAACGCTGCGGACGTGTGTGATTGTGAATAATAAATGCTGTAATTTCTGGGAACTTAATGACATGCACGCGCAAGGTTTGATGACATTCGTGCATCAGAACAAAAGCCACATTTGGAGCGCCTTGCTATGACTGATGAGGCAATCATGTAGAAATTGCTCATTTGTTAATTGTTAATTGCACGTGGCTGATTCTGTAGATGTGAGGACAGCACGGTCACGTGTCATCGAATCAACAAAAGAAGAAAAGAAATAATCGACATGACTGAAAGACTCAAATCAGCTCTGAGCCGGCCAATCAGAACGCATCTTCAGTTCTGTACATTAAACGCTGAATTTATAATCTGAAAATCTGGCAACACTTTAGAACAGGGAACATTTATTCACTATTAACCAGGACTTTTCCCTCAATTAATGCTTTTTATTAATAACTAGTAAGATAGTTAAGTTTAGGTAGGATTCTGAAAATAAGGCATTCGTATGTGTTAATTACTTGTATAATATATAAGAGACTCTAAAATAAAATGTTATAATTTTCCAGCCTTTTAAAATTGCTTGTAAATGCCTTATTATGATAAACAATCACAAAATACTGGATTAGATCTTTTTGTCAACAGTTTGTACAGGGATTTGACTTTTTTTCTATAACACTGATCATAACTTACACACTTTAGTTTTGTAATAAAAAACATGTTATTTCAACGAGGCCTACAATCAATCGGCACCAAAAAGAAAAACAAAACCTGTGCTAATTAAAAGAAAAACAAAGTTTACATTCAATATGTGATGATATGTATGACACAAAGGTGTAAGAAGTGGGAAAAAGTTCATATCAAAGAAGCTTATGAACAACCAGTTTTAAAAAAATAAAACGCAAAAGCTGTGCTCTTTAAAAGAAGAGAAGTTGACAAATAAATCCAAGATTCCTTTATAATATAGCATACTAAGGAACATATAATGTCCTCTAACTTATCATCCCTTATAGCCTTCAAACCTGAAAATATTACATTTAGAGTTTGAACAAAGCCCGATCTTTTTATAAAAGTATGTATGCTTGCTTATTGCTTATGCTTGTGTGTTTCTTTTATTTTACTTTCTTAATTCTATTACAATAATGCTTATATTGTTTTCTTTAATTAAAAAAACCCTCTTCAGGTCCAAAGACCCCATGCAAGACAAGGGCTAACAACTGATCAGTGAAAGGTTCATTAGAGAACCAATAATGCTTCTTCAAATGTTCTTTATGTGCACTGATTGTGCCATGAAGAACCTTAAACATGCATTAAACCATTCTAAGGGTTCTTTATATGTTCTTTACACAAGAGCAAAGCAGACAGCTATAGCTAAATACTTCATGAATAAACACTAGAGGCACAGACGATCCAGTCCAGATTCCTGATTCTCCGTTAGCCTTTCATCTCGCTGCTCTACTGTGGAACCTGAACCAGCTCTTTTAGTTTCAATATTGTCAAGCCGTGACATTACAGGCACAGGGATATTTGTAGATCTGAGTTCTGAGTAACCAAAGAGGAAAGTAAATCCCACCTTATGATTAATGAGCAGGATGTCAGGACATTCTCCTAATGATGATTTATGGAGATTTCTGAAGAATGCCATCGCTCTGTCATCCAGAGATCTGTCTTCAAACACACTGTTTGAAATACGTACAGACAAATTATGCATGAATACAGTTGCACCACATCTATGATTATGTTAGTGAGGCTGTTAACCTTGATTTCCATTCCATCACTCTGAAAACAAACGTCTTGAAATAATAAACCGATTGTGAAAAATGGCATTCTGGCAGACGGCCTTATAGAACTGCCCAGCGTTTAACAGAAAATCACCCTTATAATCAACAGATTTCATTCATTTAAACATCTTTATTTTATTTTTTGTTAGGGAACAGATCTTGTAATTTATTTTTACAAAATACGTCAATTTCCTAAGAAATGTATATATATATATATATATATATATATAAAAAAAATCTATTTATTATGTATATATAAACACACACATATGCATGTCATATTATATGCATCTTTCTATAATTATATATATTTATGTATATATATTATTTATAAATATATTTCATATCTAAACCTTAAATATTTTTCTTAAATATATGTAAGCATAAAAGAAAATACTATTTGAAATATTTTTCTTATTTTCTTTATTCAAAAGCAATATCATCTAAAAAAAAGTTACAATTTAAAATAAAATTTAACAATAAAGTTTATTTATTTATTAATTTGCCAATGGGTATAGGAAAAATACCTATATTTGAATAAAAAAAATGTATATTTATAGAGTACATTCAGAATCATACAAGACAAGATATACCCACAGACAGACATACTGAAGTGATTATAAAAAATTGAGATCATTGAGATCTTTCAGAACAGGTATTCGGTAGACGTTCAAGGCTCTTGTTCAGGGTCTTACAGGTAACAACAACACAAACACAGCAGCACAAAGAAGAAACCAGACACGACATGCTTAGAGCAATCAATAAGCCGAGCCTCTGTAAGCATCGCTCTCTTTCCCAGCGTTCCCGGCACGATCATGTGCCTCTCCTGAAGTAAAGGATGGGATTATTTTCAAGTAACCCTAGACCGCTGCCCATCAGCCTCATCTGATAACACAGGACGTTTCCCAGGGAAGTGACCTGAGGGCAGCGTGTCGACTGCAGACCTGATGCATTTCAACACGCTCTCTTCATCACAGTATCTGCCATGCCATGTCACACACACACACACACACGCACACGCGCGCGCGCATCTGCATCTAGAGCACACTGTGAGCTTCAGATGAAGAACCCTGCACTGGTATAATTCCGTATGATTTTTACTTTAACAATTGTTAGAATATTTGAAGAAATTGTTAAATAATTACATAGTAATAATAACAACTATAATAAAAAGCTTTAATTGAAACTTCAAAGTACAAATACTTCAATTGTATTTTCTTGTTAAACATACTGCTATATCCTTAAAAAGCTTCCACAAATAAAAATACGTTTTTAGAGCGTCTGTTTTTTGAAAAATAAAACAAAAAATATATAACATTATTTATTTATGCATCATGTTAGTACTTGTGCTAATTCAAATTTTAAAAGAGTAGTATTTTGCAGGAAATATGACAATTATATCTAATAACTAAATAATAAAATAACTAATCAATGTAAAATATTAATTGTTTGTCATTTTATGTGTATATGACGTAGTTTGGAATGATTAATATTTGTAATGTTTGTAATGTTTAAGAAAAAAAAAGCTGGTTTG
>JAUYWG010000044.1:18137045-18150559 GCA_034779775.1 Enteromius afrohamiltoni
AATAATATTTTAATTTTAATTATTTAATATGATGCACATTATTTCTGTAATGACATTAAATATTGTCAAAAAAAAAAACAATAATGTAATAAATTTTAAATTGTAATAAAAATGTAAATATAACAGACTTTTGATCAAATAAATGCAACCATAGTGAGCAGAAGAGACTTCTTAAAAAAAAAAAACAATATATATATATATATGTATATATATATAAATATATACTGTATATATATGATATGAAAGTCTGTTTCCATCACAGAATAAACAAAGGAAACTGTGTTTCCATGAAAATAATCAAAATGAAGTCCCTGAAAAGGAGTTTTGATGTCAGATGTAATTCCTGGTTTCTTTGTTCTGATGTTGGAGAGTTATCTGACCCGGATGTGTCCTCGACAGGTTTGCTGAAGCGTCTCAAGCCAGCAGTGACCTGTTTATCTCATTAAGAGATGTTCGCTACAGGGCAACTAAATGCAAAGCGAGCAGGAAAAATGAAAATCAAAACTCTTCTCCCCTTCAAGCGTCTCTCGAGAGTCTCATATCCTCCAGACATCAGTCAACGAGAACAGCAGCAAATTAGCAGCACACATAATCCTACAAAAACACACGCAAACGTCTACGAATCACTTGCAGGATGAACGTCAGGCCTTGAAAACAGCAGCTCATTTAAAAAGTGAGTAAACAAGAGCAACAACAAGCAGAGAAAAAATCATTCTGTCCCGGAAACCTATTTTCACCAAAGTAAAGCCGAATGATTGAGATAAAGCACCGCAGTAAATACCCAATAAAACTCACCCGGAGAGCGACTAATGTAGATTACAGAAAGTGTTTTCAGCAGGAATCAATGTCTTCCGATCGCCCAAGGAGCTCACGCCAGACAGACACGAGGCCACAAAAAAACCCAAAAGAGTGCTAATTCTGCTTTTGTTCTCTGAGAACCCAGACTCTCCTCTGAGCCTCCTGCTGAGAGCGGACCCGGGGCCCGGGACGGGAGATATCAGGGACCCCTGCTCTGTTTCTGCCCCGGGAGACGGCAGCGCTCGCGGGCTTTCTTTAAGACCCACAGCGACCCTCGTACCCCGCTGGTAAAGAACAACCGCAAAGCTTGTTGTTGTGTGTGATGAGCTGATTCCATCAACTACACCAGTCAGAACATTCTTGTTCTTTTCTGCTCCAAAATATGCAGTTATATTGTGAAATATTTTTACTATTTCAAATAACTACTTTCTATTTCAGTACGTGTTAAAATTTAATTTATTTTCTGTGAGGTTTAGCTGAATTTTCAGCAGTCTTTAGCGTCACATGATCCTTCAGAAATCTTAATAATATGCTGATTTGCTGCTTAAGAAACATTACTTATTATTATTAATATCAATATTTAAAACTATTTATATGTTTAAAAAAAGTATATATATATATATATATAATATTTTATTAGATTTTTCCAGAGATCTGTATTTATCTGAAATAATTTTTAAAAATAGAAATGAATACTTTTACTTAGCAAGGATGTATCTAATTAATCAAAATAGATGATAACGACATTTCTAATGTTACAAAAGATTTTTATTTCAGATAAATGCTGCTCTTTCACGTTCCACTTTCATCAAATAAATCAGAAAAATTCTAGTCAGCTGCCTTCAACATAATAATACAAAATATTTTTGATCAGCACATCAGACAATAAAAACACCATTAAATACATTTTGATGTGTGTACACATTCAATAAATGCATCTAATGGCCTGCATTCACTAAATTATTAATGCTTTCTGAATATTGTCATTCAAAATGATAGTACTGCCCCAAATTCATGTGATTGGTCAATTCAGAAGCTGACATGTCAGGCCATTCAAGCTAAGTTGTAAGAAAGAAATACCACAGTGTAGTAGAACTACAATAGAAAACATAACGATTCAGTTCAAACACCTTCATGAATTGAAAAAACTTTCAAGATTCGTATTACTCCAGACTCAACTCACAAGTAAAGAACAACTGCAAAGGTTTCCTACGAGACAAGTGTTTACAAATCGAACTGATAAACCCGCCCCAAACTCATTCAGTTGCTTGCTTCAGAAGTCGATGTGTTTAAACTATCACTTCTATTGAAAGATCATTTACCTTCCTGGAGACTAAAAGCATTGCTGCGTTTGGCTCTTCAGGACCGACTTACACTGACTCAGAACACAACACATCTCACAGCCCTGAAGGCTTTCCTGCTGTTGTGCTGACCCAAAGACTTTCACGCAATCAAAAGGGATTGACGTGACTTTGGCGTTTTGTGGCGCAGCATCTTTATCTCGTTGAGCTGGTTTCTGCAGAAATCCAACACAATCAGTCCCGATGAAACACCGAAGTACAGAACACACACATGTGACACACTGGAGCACTGATGCCTTCTGGGATTGAACAGAAGATGACACTGAGTCAGAGGTCTGTCTTTTTCTCATTATAAAGCTTACAAAACGAGAGCTTACAAAGCAATATAACTATAGAGAGAGCCCATTCAAACTGAGGCGCACAGATTTCACGGAAATTCACCTTCAAAAGACAAATAAATAGCCAAATATATTTGTACAGTATATACTGTTACAGATACATATTGACCGGTGAAACTGTGTTGAGGGGAATGCATATTTTAGCGTGATTATTACTGCGCTGTGGTCGAGGTGCTGCGAAGTGCTCTTCCGCCATACATTATAGGCATCTATTTTATCCGCTTAAAAAAATGTTGTGACGCCATACTTACTCGTGTAACTAGTCATGTAACCATCGTTAAGCTAAATGCTAAGCTACAGCGAGACCTGAGAAATATAATCAACTCATCTAAATTGAAGGAAAAACACGGTGGAATATGGAAAGCGGTGGCATTTTCCTTTAATAAGTTTTCAGTTTACGCAGTTTTAGCACACATATACAGCATATACCCGCCAAAGCCCATTTTTACGTTTTTATTTGGTGCAGGCTACTATTTATATGCATTCATGAAGTCGAGTCATTTCACAGCTACAAGAGACATAAACTGACATGATGCGATATTAATAGATTTAAAATGACATTAAGAAATATTGTACTATACTACATCATATAAAGTCAAAGAAAGCAACTAGAAGGTTCTCTCTAATAACGGATTTGCCTTTTTCATGGTGAAATGCAAAATAAAATAAAGAGTATGTCTCTAATTTGTGCACAGTTTGACCATGTAGCAAACAAATATGTCCGTCTCTTCTGAAGTGTGCAATCATTTTTCTCTGTGTCGGTAAGCTTTTGAATGATTTTCTGTGACTGTAGAAGAAAGAGCTTCTCTAAGCCTGCAAAAGGAAAAGCTACTTGAGTGATTGAACACGGGTGGAGGGACGGAGGCTTGATTATATTTTGAAAAAATGTTTATTTCAGCCATGCATCATTAAATGCAACCGCTAACAGCACGGGGATTTTTATCCACAACTCAGATGGAAACAATTGAAGTCGTGTATGATGGTGGACTCCATCAATAAACAGCACACACACACACACACACACACACTCGTACCCGTGCTGTTCTCAGTCCATAATTATTACTGTTCAGATGGAAACAGAGAAACTGTACAAAAGATTTTTTCCCCGGCTAACTACAGTGACCTAGTTTCAGTTCAGAAACACAAAAACCGTGGATGTGAAAATACACATATTTCACTCTATATTTGGAGGAATCTCCGTGGCAGTCAATGGAGAGCAGCTCAATCCTGTGATGTGGAATGACTCCTCGCTGTCCCACACCTTTCGGTGACGGCAGGCAGAAGTACTCGTGTAGCTACAATGCAAATATTGTTCATATCGCTTTCACTGACATTGTTGCCACACTTAAGAGCAGATATTTGATCTCCTGCGAAGCAGAAGGGTTCAAGCTCGTCCAGAGGGGCGCGTCGCTGCACTTCCAGTGTTACGGGCCCCGGGGGGACTTAGATTAGGTTCCTTTACCCAGAGGTGTTAAATTCAAAACCGCATTTATTACAGTGAAAAACACTTTTCTTTCGACATCTGCTCACTTAACGTTAATTATAGGGCACCGCCTTCGCACTGCTATTATGAGGCTTTAAATTCACAAATCCAGGAGTCAGACGTGAACAATAGACGCGTTTCTTTTTAGAGAAGTAAGTGTGGTGAGGTGTATGGAACGCCATTAGGGTCAAAACCGTGACAATTTTCTTTTAACACAAACAATGCATAATCAAGTGTACAAGACACAAACCATATGTTGACATTGTGAAACAACACGCAAACATGTTGCCAATGTGTAAACAATGCGCAAATAATGCAGAAAAAACGTTTACAACGTACAAATAACAAGTAAAGAACACACTGGCTACATGCAAACAATGCACACGTATATAAAAAAAACGAAACACTGATAATGCACGAACCACGTGCTGTATAAGCTACGCTAAAAATGACAATGTACAGTCAACATGCAAACAACACACTGAAAATGTATAAACAAAGACTAAAGAGTGAATAAACTATGTACAAAAACACATTGACAGCACATAAAAGCTGAAAACTACAATGTGTAAGCAATGCACAATGAAGCTGACAATACACAAACAACGGCACATTGACAACACAAAAACAATGTGCAAACAACACACTGAGTATTTATAAACAATGTGTATACTACACAATGTGTTGACAGTGTACAGTCAACATGTAAACAACACACTGACAATTCATGGACAATGTACAAAAATAGTTTACAGCGCACAAACAACGCTTATACTACGCACAACGAATGTGTCGACAAAATAACATCGACAACACATAAACAACGTGTAAACTGCACAAAAAACACCCTGAAAATGCACACTGCATAGTTGATTTTTTGACATTCCATAGAGGTAGGGAAACTTGTCATGTTTCAGTAGTCATTGAGAAAACGGTCAAACTTTCCAAAACTAACTTCCGAAAAAGAGTTTCACAAAACACTGAAGAAAGAGCAACACTGATTTGAGGCTTGAATCACATCGCAATTTAGATCGACTGCTCCGACGGCGATTATCATCAGCGGCGCTTACTGAAACACAGTGTGTGCGTCATTCCGCAGCATTTATCCTTGAATTATCGGTGCTGCTGAGGAGAGTAAAGTGCTGTTACTTTACTTAGTTATCAGATGCATCATGTTCACCTGCTGGAGCAGAAAACAGGTGAATAAATACCACACACGCACGCTGAAGAAGTCAACTCAGCCACACTGACAGACTCCAAGGCCACCTAAAACACCCTAGCAAGCACCCGTCATGCCCTGGCAACCACCTATAACCCCCTAGCAACGTGCTGGCATTTTTGCATGAGATAGCACAAACTGGTTGTACAGAGCTTTTAACAATGCAGATCAAACACAGTATCAAATAGGAAAATAATGCGTCGATGCAATACAGAACAGAACAATAGTAAACATTTCATATATATATATATATATAATTCTTGTAGCTGCATTGTTGCATTTTAATCGCTTGTAGTTAAACATTGTTGTTCTAATCTTTAACACAGCTCCTGAAATGAGATGCTTTGATGTACATTACTCGGTTATTGTGAGTTTCTATCCCACATCTTCATCCAGAGCTTCTCAGGAATTTCCAGATGGAATCAGTGCAATTGACGTGAAGCTCAAGCTGATTTGGCATCTCCAGGGAGGAGAGCTTGAGGCCGGAGGTTAAAGTCTGGTTTCAAGCGGGTCTTATGAAGTGGAGGAGGGGTTTGGAGAATAACCCTCAGGTGAGATCTGTGGGGAGCGACAGAAGCCACGGAGAGAGAAACATACACCAGCAATCAGAAGTTTGGATTTATGATGTTCTTTAAGAAGTCTCTTCCACTTACAAAGGCTGCTTTTATTTTGTCAGAAATACAGTAAAATCTGTGAAATAATATTACACTTAAAATAGCTCTTTTCTGTGTGAATCGGTTAAACTGTAATTAATTTCTGTGATGTTCAGCTTTATTTTCAGCATCATTACTCCAGTCTTCAGAAATCCTTTAGTGTTTTCCATTGAATGCATGCTTGAAGAAAAAAAGTATAAAATAAAAGAAATTAAAAAAAGACGAGAAGAACTCAAAAAGAACCCTGCAAAAAATGATTTTCTTACTTAGCACTTTTTCTTTTACATTTACTCATTTTCAGACGCTTTTTTCCAAAGCAACTTACTTTTGACTTGCTGTGTAGTATAAATATTTATCACATTTACTTTACAAGTTAAATGATTTCAGATATTAAGTTTAGTTTTCTAAAAATAAATAAAAAGATAAAAAAATCACAATTTAGTTCCTGAAAATAAGCAAAAATATCTGGCACTTTAACACGTATTCACAGAGAAAACAGTGCATTTTAATTGTAATAACATGTCTGTATTTTGGAACAAATAAATGCAATCTTGGTGAGCAGTAGAGTCTCAGCGGTATAATCCGGAGATCTCCATGAATCATCTTGCAGGAGAACGGTAGCTGCGGTTCAACCGCCGAACACTATAATTATGCAGCACTTCAAGCAGTGACAATTGTCGGTTCACTGGGAATTTTCTGATGATTCATTAGCTTAAGAACAGAACCGGCCTGAACCTGTACGTCCAGCTCCTTCTGTCAACAGAGCCGCTGCGACTTGCCCTGCAAGTCATTTCATATAATTTTGTGGTAATCCTAGAAGGCTGAACGGAGCATTTTTCTCTTGTGGTTAAAGGTGTAATGGTCCCATCAGTCTGAAAGCACTCAATTTTCATTCCATCTCTGAACACCTGGAGTGTGTCTTTGCGAAGGGCATCACTTGTGTGAACAATGGGGCGTGTGTCGTCAACCTTTCACAGAGACGCCATGTTTCTATCCGTTTCAGAGTTTCAGAACTGAGACACCTCGAGCTGAAGAACGACACCAAAAGCTGTTTGGAAATCTTCAGACAGACTCCTGACAGATCCGAGAAAATCATATTAACACAATCATAATAAATATGGAGCATTGCATATGTTGAAGTTATTATATTAATAATTATAGAGTGTTCAAGGAGCCCTTAAAACCAAAACCCATTAAACAAGACATGAAGTACCTTCAGTTTTCAGTGTTTTTTTCTCTGCCATTCAAACGTTTGGGATCAGTAAGGTTTCTAAAGAAGTCTCCTCTGCTCATCAAGGCTACATTTATTTAATCCAAAATGCAGAAATGTTGTGAAATATTATTAGATTTTAAAATAATTGGTTTCTATTTCAATATACTGTCCTTTAAAATGTAATTTATTTCTGTGATTAAAGCTTAATTTTCAGCATCATTACTCCAATCTTCAGTGTCACAAGATCCACGTATAATTATGTTTTTATATGTTATTAATTCTGTCAAATGATTAAATATGATTAATTACATCCAATATAATAGTTTGTCTTTACATAATATATATGTGTATACATATAAATATATATCCAAGTATATACAACCGTGTATATATTTAAGATATTAAATATATTTATATAGAATATATATAATAATATATACATTTAGATAATAGATATATTATATTAAAATATAAACTATGAAACTATTCAAAATATGAATGTGTGTGGCTTGCGCAGCGAATTTAGCACGTACTCTGCCCATAACAGATACTGGCTCCAGTCCTCCGGGCGAGAGTGGCAGTAGGACCTGAGGAATCTGGTAAGTTCCTCAGTTCCTCAACAGTTCGGCCTGTTCGTTAGACTGAGGGTGGTATCCGGAAGTTAAGCTCACATTAATATTCATTTGTTCGCAGAAGGGTTGCCACAGGCGTGATGTGAACTGAGGTCCCATGTCGGTGGCAATGTCTTCTGGGATTCCGTAGAAATGAAAGACCGGTTTCATAATGACCTTGGCTGTTTCCCATGATGGCAGTTTGGGAAGGGGAACGAACCGGCAGGCCTTGGAGAACCGGTCAACTATGGTGAGGATGGTGGTGTTGCCATTAGAAACGGGTAGGTCAATCACAAAATCCATGGCTATGTGAGACCACGGTCTCTCAAGGATAGGCAAAGGCTTCAGCAGTCCAGCAGGTTTTTGATATGGGGTCTTACTAATGTTACAGGTGGCACACTGACGGACGAACTGAGAAACATCGGATGGAAGGGTAGGCAACCAGAATCTGTTCGTGACGAGCTTGGTCATGGCGGTGATACCAGGGTGGCCTGTGCTGGGTGAGTCATGTACTAGGTGCAAGAGCCTTTGTCGTAGAAGTACTGGCACATAAGAGCAATCAGGTGGACATTCAGGTGGTGAAGGATCTTGTGCCTGTGCCTCAGTGATCCTGGCCATGATGAGTGGCGCGGCAACTTGACTAAACTTCCGAATAAAGTGACGATAGAAACTGGCGAATCCCAGAAACCATTGCAGGTCTTTGATGGTTCTGGGGCATGACAACTCGAGGACTGACGTAACCTTGTTCTCATCCATTATGACTCCCTTTCGGCTGATGATATATCCTAGGAAGGTGATTCTGGTTTGATGGAACTCACATTTGGCCAATTTGGCATAGAGTTGGTGGTGGATCAAGCGTTGTAAGACGTTGCGGACATGTTGAATGTGCTCAGATAAGGTTTCAGAGCAGATGTGTATGTCGTCAATATACACAATTACTGTTCAATTCAGTTCTTTCCGGAACACATCATGGGCCTGGAAAACAGAAGGACTATTGGACAGAACGATCGGCATCACTAGGTATTCATAGTGCTCCGTGGCGGTGGAGAAGGCTGTCTCTTCCACTCTTCCCCCTCTTGGATTCTGATGAGATTGTAAGCACTCCATAAGTAAAGTTTTGTGAAGTACTGAGCTGTTCTAGAGCGGCTGGAACCAGAGGCAGTTGGTAAAGGTATTTAACGGTAACCTCGTTCAGCTCACAATAGTCAATGCATGGCCGTCCTTCTTTACAGAATCCAGCGGAGACAGGCGAGTGGGAAGACTCGGCCTCTGGGTGGAACTGCTCCAGGCAGGAGTTCCACGGCGCAGTCAGTGTCTCGATGAGGGGGAAGATGAGTAGCTTTTTCCTAATTGAAGGCCTCCTTGAGGTTGTGGTAAACAGTGGGAAGAACACTGAACTCCTCCTCCTTGGATGAAGTCGAAGTAGGTGTGGATACAGGTGTCAGGACAGGTTTCATGCATAGTGTGTGGCAGTGAGAGGACCAGTGGAGGATCTGACGATCAGCCCAGGAGATGTCAGGGTTGTGGAGTTCCAGCCAAGGTAGGCCCAGGATGATGGCATGGTCGGGTGAGTGAATTGTGAAAAGCCGAATAGTCTCAGAATGTATGGGTCCAACGAGAAGTATTAGATCCTGGGTGGTGCAGTTTTCATCCACAAAATTCCCCTCTGTCCCAGAATCAATGAATGCTGATGTGGTGATTCTCTTCCCTTTAACTATTATGAACTAGAACTGCAACTCACCCTTGCTGGTATAGAGCGTGGAGGTCAGATTGGGCAGTTTGCACAGATGTGCCCAGGCTGACCGCAGTAGAGGCATAGGTTGTCTCGGAGTCTTTTGGTTCGCTCGTCATCGGACAGGTGAGTTCTACCAATCTGCATGGGCTCCGGGTGGTGCTGGAGGTTAGATGTGGGGAAGGAACGGGCTGGCAGGATAGCTCCATGAGCTGCTCCAATGTTTTGCCCTCATCGCGGGTTCAGATTGGAGCTCCCGGCTCAGAGCCTTGCGATACAAGGCCTTTAACGGTGCCAATAGCCATCCTGTCCGGGCGGCGAGCGTGCAAAACTGAAGAGTGAAATCAGCGGCCGAGCTGACCCTCTTATTTGAGGCTCAGGATCTCCTCACTGGGCTCACGTCCATCCGTGGCGTGGTCGATGCTCGATTCATAGTCTGTAGAGATTGCCCCATCTCTTCAGAAAGGCGAGTGAGTTTCTCCAGTTGCTGATGATGTGTAACTAACATCGAGCCCTGGCGAGAGACTTCACGGGTAAGCTCGAGCATAGTTTACTTTTAAGTAAAACAATTATATATGCAAGATTATATATATATTACATACATTTCTTTACATATATTTTTTATTTTTGACATATTATAAAATATGTATTTTATCTAAAATAAAAATGTAAAAAGTGTATGTGCAATGTCCATTTTTATGTATCACACACACACACACACACACACAGAGAGGTTTAGAAGTTGTCTTTTGACATTTACATGAGTTTTTTCCCCTTTGTTTCTATTTCTTCTGGTTCTTTTTAAATTCCCTGATATTTTTGAGAATCCTGAATATAAAGTGACACATTTCAAGTGAATCAGGACTTTCGATATAAAGAATAACGTGCACAAATCGTTATTAGAGCAGATAAGATGTTCAGAGCACTTCTGTCCTCGCCTGGGTCAGTGAAGTGTTCCAGACAGCATTTACTCTCACACAGAGGATGATGGGAAAACTATCGAGCGGCATTAACTGCGAGCTCCTGACTGCGTGCAAGCGAGGAGAGAGTATGATGATGTTTACTGTAATGCCATACTCATATCAGCGCGCGCAGAGACAATCTGAGGGCTTCGCACTTCAAAGCGTGTGTGATGCGCGTAGAGGGCCGAGGGTGGAGCATCCGCGAGCGTCACTCAACACACTGTAAACAACCGCGCGCTGACACCATCACTTCCGAGAGAAACACCGCAGGAAAACACACCTGATCAAAGAACAGATTTACTTTGGCAGGCATAGGGAATCAAATGAACGCCCTACAGTACATAGACTAGAGTGATGCTGCTTACAACAATACTTTAGCACACAAAACATACTATCATGTCAAAATTATGATATTAAGATATTTAAATAGATTCTAGAACTTTTGTGAATGAATGAAGTATATAATATGATCATTTTACAGCAAGGTCTTGTTTGTTTAGCCTACATGAGTTAATATATAAAATAACAATAATCAATGATCTAGTCTTCTTTTAGTTTCTTGTAAATAGAATCTTTATGTTTTATATATTTGCTTTTATAACGCTCAACAACTTTAAAGCTGATTTTCTCAATATTTAGATTTTTTTGCTCTAGATTTTCTAATAGTTGTATCTCAGAAAGATACAAACCAGACATCAGAGGAAAGATGATTTATTTAGATTTCAGATTACTTTTGAAAATTGACCCTTATGACTGCTTTTGAAGTCCATATTTATGTGTGTGTGTGTGTGTGTAATTGTATTGTGTTTTTTTTTAATTTTTATTATAGATTTCTATGTAGTTTTTATTATTTTTGTACCATATAATTTTATACAATATAAAGTTAAACTAAATTAAAAGAATGAAAAAATATACAATTTATTACAAAATAAATAAATACATGATTTCAGTCTTTCTATTTTAAAATTTCCCATTTAATTTAATGTGTTACATTTATTTATAATCATTGTGAAATTCACAAGAGCAATTTCAGCATTCAATTAATTATATAAAATTTAAATAAATATATAAAAACAATACAAGACCTTATTGTAAAGTGCTTCTCATTTCTTTCGCTTTTCGCTCCATATTGAATGAATCGTCCCTGATTTTTGCACAATGCATTCTGGGATGTTTAATTAAAAAGCAGCAGAATTACTCCATTTAGCTTTTTTAGAAACTGCCTTCACCTTCAAATGCTGTCTAGGTGGGCGGTACACTAGGAGTTAAGTTAATAAAACAGCAGAAATCCTCTGTACTGTATTATTTATTGTAACAGCTCAACCCATTCTGATTTTAGTGTGTGATTTCTGAGCTATCTCAGTTGGTTTGCAGAATTAACTGTAATGTAAGCAATATTTCTGCGATCGCAGCTGCGGGTCTGGTGCTGTCAGTGTGATTGACGACACGGACGGCGCATGAATTTCAAATCCTGTGTGAAGACGAGCAGGTACAGGACTCGTGAAACGGGACGGAGATCCAGCAATTAGAAGTTCAGAGACGTGTTGCTCATCACTGGAGCGAGACCCTCAAACACAAACCCTAGACTCCTCACGACAATTACTCGCCGAATGTAAATCACTCCAACTCAGCCGTGTCTGGCTCTCTCTCTCTCTGTTATCAACCTGCTTTCACTTTTCTTCTGAAAGCTGCTGGAGAGAGAATGAATAAGTGTGAAGGCCTACGCTGAAAATCAACAACACGCGCACAATTTCATTGAGAATCTGGCAACGCTCAAATGAGCCAACGAGCATCACACAAAGACAAGCAGAAACTTTAAAGTTTTAGTAATTTTGTTGTGTTTTTGACATTTTTATTTTTACATATTTCTGTATATTTCTTTTAGGTAGCACTTTTACGTTAGTTAACATTAGTCACATTATTAAACAACACCTTATATAAAACGAAATTAAAAACTTTTTTTTTTATTAAAAGCTTTGATATACTGCCTATATATATATATATATATATATATTTATTTTTACTTTTATATATTTCAGTTCAGATTTATTTTATTGCCTTAAATTAATTTGCTTATATATAGATAGATAAATAGATAGACAAGATAGATATACGTACAAAACTTGTTAATGTGTTTTTAAAAATATCTAAAACAATATTTAAAACTTTGTACAAATATATATACTGTATTATAAAATATGTCTTTTAGATAGTTTACGCATTAACATTACAAGTACATCACATAAATTTAAGCAACATAAATTTTTTTTTTACTTGTCTTTTTACTTGTTTTAATAACTCCTCTGGTTCTTTTAAAATGTATTAATATTTCAATATACTTGATTTTATAATGTGATTATGTGAGACCAGAATATTAAAATAAGTTTAGTGATTCAGGAGATTAAATGAAAAAGAACAATGTTCACTTAACAATAAGACTAGAAAGATGGATTATGAGAGTAAATATTCGTATGTTGTTTTGTGTAGATTATTTGGACTCACCAAACTCTTCTCTCCTGCTTTCATCTTGTTTTTGTTCTGAAAGCTGCTGGAGAGAGAATGAATAAGTGTGAAGGCCTACGCTAAAAAACATCAACAACACGCGCACAATTCATTGAGAATCTGGCAACGCTCAAATGAGCCAACGAGCATCACTCAAAGACATTAAGCTTTACCCTACCCAGAGAAGCCAATAACACAGAATTACAGCTTACGAACACGTTCATATTCACAGAAAGCGTTTAACGCAGAATGTGTGTCAGAATGAGCTACAGCTGTAATAATGCGCTGGAATATGAAAAGCAGAGCTGCGCAGGTTTCATGAATTAGCGCTGCTGCTGTATCTATAGTGTACATGTGCACATATGTTTCTCAGTCCTATCAATTACACCGTTTGCCCTCGGTAAAAACAAAAACTCCCCTTGACAAATTCTCTGAAAGCTCCAGATTGCTTGAAGATGATGAGATGCACATTAACAGATGGTCCTGATGTGATGCAAGATTTCAGCAGGTTGAACTAAATGAACTTTACCATGCACAATGTATACGAATGTGTGCTTGTGTACTGCACACACACACACACACACACACACACACACACACTCATGTGTTCTGGGGTGTCTCTCTCTCTTCATAGGTGTAATG
>JAUYWG010000044.1:18150659-18172518 GCA_034779775.1 Enteromius afrohamiltoni
GCGGGTCTGAGGTAAGACACCAGTTCTGTCTGTGTGACACGCTGCTGTCAATCAACTATTGTGGGAGTGGCCTCTGTAGGTGTGACGCCACACTGACATGCATTTGTATAAGTAGAAATATAGTTATTGTTCAGATGATGTCCTTTAGTCTGCGAGCATCACTTAGTATTACTAACTATATTATATTTATATTTATATTGTATGATATTTTGAATCATTTAATTTTTTTTTTTTTTTGTAAAATGAATGTATATTAGTTTGGATTTTATTTAGTGCTGTCAAATAATTCATTGTGATTAGTCACTTCCAAGTTTTTGTTTATATAATATATGTATGTATTGTGTATATTATTACTATATTTATGTATATTTATCATTTATATATATTATTTTTCAGTATCTCAGGAGAAACATCTGAGAAGAAGGAGGCTCAAGAAAAAGGGAGAAATGACAGAGATCTCCTGTGTGCCGCTGGGTTATTGTGAAAGAGATGTATGGATCAGATCTCTTCCTGCTTCCTCTGGCTCTGGAATAGCAGGCTGTGATTGGCTGTTGGCTGTTTAGTGTGTTTAGCTTTGCAGATAAAATTAAACTGGCCATGACATGATTAATGGAGGCAATTTCGCTCAGCAGTCACACGGCCATATTCGGTGGCAGTCAGCGTGTATTTCACTGTCTGTGTGTGTGTGTGTGTGTGTGGTGACAGAATGTGGATGTGCGGATTGGCACAATGCCGGTTGTGTTTGGAGGCAGTGTACATACATTAACAGAAATCACAAATGAGATCTCCTTAATATCGCCATTTTTCCCAGGAGATGGTAATCAAATTTAATTTGCTTCTCATATGTTTCTCCAACAAAAAAAAGAACTTAATTAAGAGTTTCAGCAGACATATCAATGTCAAAAATGGTTAAGAAAAAAAAACATTGAAACGAAATAAAACAATATATATAAATATATATTTATCGGTTTCAGTAAATAATGTTTTATGGCTAGATACACCTCAAAAAATGACATGTGCTTTATAAAGAAACTCTGGTCATGTTTTTTTAAGGAGTGTTTATAAAAATCACTTGAACTACCCAGCTAACAATTTTACGTTATAAAAACATTCCCGTAACGTTACTGTCCAGTTTTTTAGACATTGAATTAGCCTCTTGTTGGGCTATAATAGTGTTATTCAAAATGTTTTTAGAACATTTTAGTCTCTCAAAAACGACGATAATCACTAGAAATCAGGTGTCCTCAACTAAGCAAGCCAGACGCAACCGTGGCAAGGAACCAAAACCCCATCCATTAGAAAATGAGGAAAAAAACCTTGGGAGAACCAGGCTTAGTTGGGTCCAGTTCTCCTCTGGCCGGACGCCCAGCACCTAATTTCCAGTTCAATTTAAACACGTTGGGTTGTGTAAGGACTTATAGTGATATATAAAACTGTTTCAAAGTTCAGGCGTTGTATTAACGTTTTTGTTTGGTTATATGAACGTTATTCAAAATGATTCTAGAATGTTCCAATGGCAACGTTTCTAATGCTAATGTTTTAAAACGTTCCACTAACAACACAGTGATAATATTTTTATGCTAACGTTTTTAAAACGTTTAGCAATTGCAGATAACATTAAGGAAACTTTCTACTAACGTTATGCAAGACTGTTAGCTGGGTAAGAACTTAGTCTAAGCTCTGTCTATGAAACTGGGCCATTAAGTCGGTTTTTCTTTATATTTATAACAATTAAGTCAATTTCTATTAAAACAGAAAACAATATCTGTCAGTAGAGTCATAAAAAAACTTTTTTGACCCTCGCTGATTTTACTTGCTTTTATAATGAATATAAAAATGTATTACATAATATTGATAAAAGTAAATACTGTATCTTGATTTAATAATGTTCAGATCATTTGCATTGGGAAACGAAAACAAAAACAAGACGCTTCTTTTTTTTGCGTGGCATATTCATTTATCTGAATAGGAACTCTAATATTTCTCTCCCAATGATCTGAGCCGGTCATGTTTCACAGCTCTATTGTTATACAGTCTGACAAGCAGTCAATACCAGTTATCATGCCCATACAGTGCCAGAACTAAACGCTCCCCGAGACTAACAACGCTGATATTTCTAGACAATAGCATTCTCTGGGTTCCCTCTAAACAACTGAATTCATGCCCTGCTCTTATTATTGACTGTGATATCAAACATTTAGCTGATGAAAATGAGAAAACAGCAGCATGAGATCACGAGGGATTCCCGTTTAATTACATATTAATCATTGATAAGCTGAAATTCCCTCCGCTGTGGATGTGCGGCTGGACAGAGAGGATATTGAGGAAGAAGCTCAAGGTCAGCTGTCAATCACCTGAGCAAACCAGCCTTCAGTCTGAAGCCTTTCTCTCTTAACAAACGATCGCATTCAGTGTTTCAGACACTCTTTAGATATTTATTCCGCAGAAAAACATCTTTTCTGTCTTGTTTTCAGGAATAACAGCCACCAGCGAGAGAGAAATGAATTATTTTCTATCAACAAAAACGCCAGCGTCGTCTTCCGCTGTCAGCATGAATTATTAACACGCTCGTCTCTGTGAAGATTTAACATGATTCCTGGAAAACTGGCTTCCTTTGAGTGAATAAAGCCGTTTCTGCTTTTATTGGAGGAGAAGCTCCTGAAACACAGAGCCGGTCCGGTCTGATTAGATTCACCTGCCCATCAGGTCTGGACCGCCGGAGAACACAGGAAGTGATGGGGTCTGTCTGCCTGTCACTTCCTGTTCTTCTGATATCGGCCAGAAGCTCTGACAGCTCATTTAATTGAGACGATCGATCGAGCCGGACTGAAGGAAGATGTACAATGAGAATCAGATAAAGAATCAAACTGAAAAGAATTCATCAGGAAGAATTTCTCTCATGAAGACATCAGAGAAACGACCCTCAACTCTGAACTCAACCAATAAATCAATCAGACTTCAGTACAAAAACCCACACAAAAATAAGATTATTTAGGAAAGGAAGGGACGTGACGTGTGGCCAGGTATGGTTTCCCATACTAGGAATTTTTTATTTTATTTTTATTTTTTTATTATTTATACTAGTTATTTATACTTTTTATTATTTATACTTAATCCAGCTTTCTGGTCTAGTTATATTAGATATATATATTTTTTTATGTAATAAAAAAGTACAATAATATTAAAATAAATTGTTGAATATTAATATTGTAATGTATGAATGTAATGTATAATTTAATACATTATACATTAAATAATGTATAAAAATATGAATTTGTATGCATGATACAATACTTTCAGCATTACATTTATTTCTGGTGTTTGCTTTAACCATTATTAAATGTAAATTAAAATAATATAATTGATATTTTAATTCATTCATATTAGCAATTCTATTTTTATACAAATGAATTAATAGTAGAATATTTTCAACAGAATTTTATTTGTGTTTGTCACATCTTGATTATAAGCTCCAAAATCACGTCTGACGCAACACGGATGCACAAACCCATCAGGTGAGATGATCTAGTTTGTGTGCGGCTGAAGGAGGAGGCGCTGTCACAACATCTGTGCTCCTCACGAGTCTGCCTCCTCCCAGAGAGATCAGTGCCAGAACAAGACCAGGAGAGCCGAGCCAGAGCCGGAATCAGAGAGAAGCGAGCTGGCAGCAGAGCAGCGTTTATCAGCCCAGATAAAGGTCATTTCACTGGCCGCCGGGCGCCCCAAACACAGCAGGGGTGCGACGCGCCGTCAGATGCTGCTGCCTGATTTCAGTGTTTACTGAGACTCCGTTCACCGTTCACCAGAAATAAACAGCACACGTTCATGCAGGCTGAATCAAAACCAGAGCTCATGATCAACATCAAACCCAAAACACAGTAATCATCAAATCTTATTTAAAGCGGTCATGAACTGATCTTTTGACATATAAGAGTATCGCTGTACTATTAAAACATCCTGCATGTTTCAGAACTCAAAACTTTCTATTGAACCACAGCTTGTGGAATGTTCTACTCTGTGATGTAATAGTGTGAATAAGCACCGCCTCTGCAGAAGAAGATCAATATCACTGTCTGTTTAGCTCCGCCCACTGATTCTGTGTCACTGCCTGATTAGCCCCGCCCACTGCTTATTCCTCCAAGCTTAGTCAAACAGAGCGTTCTGATAAGCTAGGGTTAAAAACAGGACAGAATTTTAGTACAATTAGATATGATGATAATAATGATTTTTATTATTTTCCAGCTTTATTGATATATAATCACAAGTTTTTAGCACACGATAAAATGTTTTATATATATATATATATATATATGAAAAAGAAATTCAAAATGAAGACTAATATAATAAGGTAATAGTACTTTAATTCTACAACTGTATTGTAAAAAAATACACACACATAAATATAAATATATTACATGTGTTTTTGTTATTTGACAGTTAAATATTACAATAACAGATCTTATTTTTTATTTATATCTTATTTATATATTATATTTTATTTGTATTTACATTTATATGTTTCTATTTACTTCTACTATTCTTCTTTTTATTATTATTATTATTATTATTACCACCATATAGCCATGCTGATATATACTCACAGCCCTATACACAAGTACAATCACTTGTATTTCTACAGCTCTTTTAACAATACAGATTGTAGCACAGCACTGAACATTATCAAGTAAGAGAGCAGAGTGATGGTGATGTATAATGACGAGAATTAAACTTTATTTATCAAACGCAGAGACGGTCTCTGTAGTAAGAACATGTTAAGAATTGTGTCGCTCTAAGAATGATCAGTGTGCAGAATCCAGACGGTGTTGACCTGACTCGGCGTGACGCAGCGGAGCGGGTCAGAACAGCCGTCCCTTCAGAGGGTCACATTATCTAAATCAGCTCCATTAACCCTCGCGGTCCGGAGCGATGCGCTGATGGACGCAAACTGACAGTCGCACAGCTGCAAATGAGCGGCGCTCCCGTCCTCTTCTGATTTACATACAAATTGATCTTGAGGTAAATCAGTTGTCATTTTTCTGCAGGTCACAAGGAACATGGAGAGATAATGAAACAGGGCTGTTGAGTGGAACGGGGCCGCCCAGATGGGGCTTTTCTGTTAATGTACTCCCTAAAGCCATCAGAAGCACAAACACACTCCAGAGCCGGCGTTTAAACGCTCCGAACACATCTGACCTCGTCTTTACACACACACACACACACACACACACAGACTCTGATCTGAGATAACACAGCTGTTCTTACCAGCACTTTCACAGACATTCATCATGCTCCTAGAAAGCAAACACAAAAGCAATGCCAAACCCAATGAAATAAAAGTGCGAAACTTCAGTGTTTGTGTGGCAGCTCTGTATTAATATTCTGCAAACTTTCTGAACGTTTGTTCTAAAGTATTAAACAGCTGCTTTTAATTGAGCTTCTTTCTTTAATCATTTATTCATTGCACATCAACAGCAAAGTTTCATGGCAAACTAAAAGAAATGTTAAAAAACATAGTAAAATGTTCAATTATACATAAAACTGTAACAATATTTTCCTTGCAAAATATTACAAAATATTTTTAGAAATTACATAAATGTAAAATTATTATTATTATCCATATTGATATTTAATCACAAGATTGTGCATCCTTAGAAAAAAAAGCACAGCAAACCTGAATTTTTGTTTTTTATATATTGAAAATAAAGATTTATATTTAAATATAAGTAAAAATAATCATAACAATCCTGAAATTCTAATAAATAAAGGAAATTATGCATATTGATTTAACAATATTTTTCGTTAAAAAAATATGTATTTTAAAAATTTTACTTTGGAATAAAATAATAATATAAAATTTAAAAAAGCAAAAAATTAAATAAATTAAAATAAACAATTTTCGTATTAGTCCTTTCAAAACTGTCCATGTGAAATATCTACCAAAAAAAAATGTAATATAAAATATACAAATATATATATATATATATATATATAGTAATATGTTGATTATTAGATTAGCAATATTAAATAAAATATGAAATAGACATACATTCATATTTTAAAATAATACTTAACATTAAATTATAACACACACATAGCACATTAGGCCTTTATTATTTAATTTTTTTATTTTACAATTTTACCAAGTAAATTAAGATTAAAATTCAAATCTCAACTGCATTTACAGACTGCTCAGCCTTGCATCTATCTGATCTAGACGTCTTCACATTGCAAAGATTGACATAACAAACACTAACTAATGCTGCACAAACACTGATATTGTTTCGTCTGGACATGAATATCAAGCTATTTAAATAAAAAGCATGAAACCAATATTGATTGATTAATATATTCATATACTCCAGATTCTATCAAACACAATTTGGCTTCAGCAGACGAGAGTGACAGACGGATGATTTGTGTCTCTATTCCAGCTCCATCTAAATTCATGACACCTGAATAGATGGAGTCAATGTTGACTGTCTTTACTGAAGCCAGGCTCCACCCACTGCAGGCCTCCAGGGGGCGGAGCCACAGAGACGAATGAATCGGCCCATTGCACTCCATTAATGATGTCACGGCAGAATTAATAAGAGGCTTGTTTGTGAGGCTGGAGCGTTGGAGCGTTGCACGAGAAGAGCGTTTGTCAGCGTTTCTTTAACTAAAGCCTGTGTTTGTGATCCCTAGAGAGAAGACTTTCCGCTTAATGAGCTGCTGAGGGATAATTATTATGTTTAATAATACACAATCTAGCTCATATCATCGGAAGCTGACCCGTCACGTATCTGCTGTCTGAAACATCACAAACAAGTCAATCAGCTTCCACATATGTGCTCGTTTCCATTTGAATCTCAGATTCACAAACTGCATTACATGTATTCTGAACAAAACAGAAGAGCGGGTGCACTGAGAAAAAACTCAAAACTGAACATTAGCTTTATTTCTAAGTTCTATTGTAGCATTTGAACCAATCAGACGCACACTATCTGTTACATTTATCAAATAATCTTTAATACCGCTTCACCAGCCCTATCCAATATCACCTCATAATATCAAAACATTTTGTGTTTGGTATCTAAGGACTCGTCTTCAGATGATCTAATTGAGAGTGTATGTTATATGTTGATATCTTTGCAACATTCAGTGTTTTAAGAATCTCTTCTAATTTGTATATCAACCTCTAATCCAGTGCTTAGAAACAAAGAGCCATAAAAGTTCCTTCCAAATTATCAACACACTATTGGCTCTTTGACCCACAAGAGGTGTGACCTCAACATAGTTGAAAAGCCCCACAGCGGTGACCCGCCTTGCCTTTTTAGTTTTTCTGGATGCTGGCCCCCCACCATCTCTCTCATCTCCTGGTTAAGCCCCCGGTACTAATGCAACCGCATCGGCTGGGCCTAGAAGCAGCACAGTCTGAAGTTTTGTGAGACACTAAGATGAGGATAGTTTCATGGGAACACTTAAGTTTGAAGCCAGACCTTGGCGGTTTTGAATTTTTCATTTACCCAAGACCCACGGTTTACGACAGATCTCTCTCTCAGCTCTTCTTTCCTCTACCAATCACGAGAGTCAGGACATCTTTTGGAATTCATCACTCTTCTAACCAGGAGGACATGATTGCCAATCCAAAACCTTGTTACCATCAGACTGCCTCGGACCCTCACCAACGAGGCAATGCAAGTATCATACATATAACTAACCCAAACAGAGGTTTAGTATTAGCTAAAGAACTCATTATGAACGGCACTGATGGTTTTACAGGTGGTCAACTGACTCTCTTTTCATAACTTTTCCTAATGATTAACCCTCAAGCCTTCTTTGCACTTTCCCCATGTGTGAGTGTATAGTGTGAGTTTTTGCACAAATTAAATGAGATTCTGTGTCTGACATGCAAATGAATGTCCCTTTACAATTCGACCCAGGCTAACTGCTCTAATGCAGTGATACTGTAAGAAGATACAGTTATTTTGGTTTATATGAACTTGCACTATATGTTCGCTGAATGAACAGATTAGTTGATGGTAATTCTGCTACTGGCAGCTGCAATTAATCATAATTAATAGTAATTATTTATATAAATTTCCTTTAATATGCTAATATACTACACTATTTTAGGTTTAACCTATTTTTTTTTGCATTGAAATAAAAAAACAAAACAAAAGTGAATATGATTTTGAAAATATTTAAAACATTTCATATAATGTTTTTTTTTTTTTATTTTGCATTATTTACATCTATTCTTCAGATGAATCTCTAAATATTCAGGTGATTTATAAATATAAAAAAATTAAGTTTTTTCTTTATATGTTTTCTAAATTATGTTGTTTATAGATTAAATCAATTAATAATATAATATAATATAATAATTTTCCAAATATATACTGAATATGTGTGTATTTAAATATACATAGTAAATAAACATTTTATGTTAATAAAACCTTTTTTTGAATGTGATTAATTGCAATTATTAATTTGACAGCACTAATATACTGTATATATATATGCATATATATATATATATATATATATATAATTATTATTATTTATTTAATTTTTTTTCCCTAGAAATAATTTTTTCAATTTTTTTTTTATATTTTGATGCTTTAATTAAATGATGCTCAAATAGTATGTTTCTTTGAGACTATGACTAAACATGCAGATCATTTTCTCTCTCAATACGGTTTGCTGTAATAACCTGGGTTAATTCTAGCACACACTGAATCCATCAGCTCCACTGACTCCAGATGATCTGTCCACTATCAAACACCAATCATCCAGCTGATCCGTAATTATAACCCTGTTCTTTCTGATTAAGTAAGAACAGTCTCTGTAAGACTTTCGGTAAGGGTACATGAATTACTATGAATTCATGCACAAATGAATGCATGAATTGTGCTATACTTCATGCAGTAATATCTCATGAATTGTCAGGAACTAACATGAGTTTAAAGTATTTTTTTATTCATGACTTCATGGATGAACTACACATTAATTAAGACATTAACTAAGATGGGTACATCCTTATGATCATGATGTTTTCTTTGTTAACAAGAAAGAAACAAGAAAAATCTTGAGTACATAAACTGTGAATTTGTGCATAAAATAGCATTATTTTGTGCAGATAAAATACTTTAATTACAAAATGAACTTCCAAAAATCCACATTACCTCATTCATGCATATAGTCTATCAGACAGTCTATCACAGGGGTAGGCAATGTCGGTCCTGGAGTGCCAATGTCCTGCAGAGTTTAGCTCAAACCCGGAAGAAAACCTCACCTGCCTGTAGCCTTGAAGGCATTGATTAGCTTGTTCAGGTGTGTTTGATTAGGGTTGGAGTGAAACTCTGCAGGACATTGGCACTCCAGGTCTGCCAATTACTGTAAGAATGAATGTTTTTTGTTGTTGTTGTTTTTAAATGAGTAATAAAGCATGTTCATATAGCCCTCCAGGTAAATAAACACATCCTAACACTGGCAAATCACAGCACAGAGCATGTGAACTATGTTGAAATCAAAATCTAGTACTCATCATTAACTAAGCATTAGTTTCTCATGACTTCATCATGTGCATGGACCCTCAACTAAAGTGGTGACTTGGTCCTTACAAATACTGAATACCGGGGAGTAACACATGGAGTAAAACACGTTTTTATCCACCTCTGTCACGCCTGCTGGATAAATCAGATAAAACTATCACTTTATCAGTTCTACCACTTAAAATTAACCGATTAGCAAAGTCAATATACCAACACGTCACAATTTTTTCCTTCCTCTCTCTCTCTCTTTTAAGTTTTTTTTCTCTTTCCTTGTGTTCAGTTCGGCATAAACATGGGGTACTGTGATTTTTGAGAAGCGAGATTACTGGTGTAGCATCGTGTCAGCGGATTTTTGTATTTGATACCTCTGTGTTTTCCTGTGTTTACCTATGTCATACCATCCTCTTCATGGAGGTGAGCACGACCAGGAGTGAGGTATTTAAAGACAAAAACTTCAACTCGACTGAGTCTAGTGGCTCAAAGGGAGCTCCCTGTAGTCCCATAAGGACGACGCAGAGGTCCCAAGAAGGGATTAGACACGGTCTTAAAAATATGGTGACAAACAGCAGCATTTACAGAAATATTTTTGCTACTAAAAAAAAACAAACAAATATAAACAACTAAGTAAGCAAAATATCTAAATGTACAGATTATATATAAGAGAGCAATATTTCAATCATTATATAACATACCCTTTAAAATGTTAACTAGACTACAAGGTATTAAAAATCTAAGCTATTCAAGAGGGATTTTTTTTGTTTGTTTGTTTGTTTGTTTTTTCAGAAACACGTTATATATTTTGACTTTATTATTTTTTAATAAATTTAGAAACCATATTTAAATGACCAAAAACATTGAAATAAACAAGAGTATTAAAATATTTGTCTATTTTTGAACCAGTTCCAATGAATCAAACAATGTTTTCAAGTTTTTTTAAATGTCCTACGTCATATGAATAAATGCAATTAATTGCCACAAAAATGCAGACGTGGATGTAAAAAAGATGTCGTTAGAAGAGAGAACAACCTAACAGCATGCGGTCACATCTGACATCAGGATATGAGCGGCCTCTCAGACATCATTATATCACACACATTCATAAACAGACACATCTAAAGGTTAATGGTTCTTCATCGAACATCTCCTGTGTTCTGCAGAAGCTGTTTCAATCATCATCATACGAGCTCATCTCCTCCAACATTTCGGAACAACCCAGGGATCATTTGTGTTAAAATGACACAGACAAAGCTGAATCAGACAGCAAACCAGTGTAGATAAATCAGGAGAATAAACAGCTCCTCAAACACACAGATTTGAGTCTATATAAAGCAGTCCACCACAGATGAGTGTGATTCTGCCAAGTAGGACACTCGTGGTTCAGTGCGACTGCCAAGATCACAGTCCGCAATTAAGACCTCGATATGAACTCCAGCATTTTCATCAAACTCACACACCATCAGATGAATTGAGCTGCTGTCTATAATAACTACACCACTGCTTCTCAACCAGGGGTCCGGAGACAGATGACTTTAGATTACTCAAAATAAGACAAAATAAGCTTTAAAAAAATAAAATCCCATAAACTATTTTTTTATACGAATGAACAAATGAACCAATTCCCTAAAAATAATCTTACTGCAAGGATATATTATTTATTAATATTATTATTATTATATTATATAATTATATTATTTAGCAATAAAATATGTATATATATATATATATATTTTATTTGTTTTATTTATTATTATATTAAAAAGTCAAGGAAATCAATTAAATATTTAAATTATATTAATCTCTGAAATGAATACAGATTCTCAGCCGTTGTCTCTGCACTGATGGATGAGGCACCTGCACTCGTTTTGGCGCTGATTGGCGTCCTTACTTCTCTCTGTCTTTCCCACTTATCTTTGTCAGATGATTATTTGTGTGTGACCGTGTCGTCATCCTTCTGTATCTTATCTAGACCTTTTTGCTGACAGTCAATGGCTAAAACTGTTTTTGTGTGCAGAAACCTTCCTAAACCTGACTTGGGTGTGTGCGCTGGCTGCAAGAGAGGTTGGCATTTCTTGAATGAACTTTGTTAACGGACTCAGAAGCTCCTTAGGATTTTTTTCTCGCTGGAGAAGTTTTCGTTTGCCTATTTTACTGCACGCAGTCTACGTTTTGTTGCGACTTACGAATAAAAGAGACTGTATTATTCATCTAATTCGTCTTTGAGTTTGAGACGGTGAGTTATTAAAGCAGAAACAGGTGCCGGTTTCTCTCTGGACGCTGGATTGCAGCTCACACTCCTGGAGAAGACGAGGTCTTTCACGCTTCTGTCCCCGGAGGGATTTTACTCATCTCCTCGTCTCCGGCCCGCTGCGCATCGAGGAGTTTAATACAGTCTCGCCCTCATCTTACTCCAGGAGAGGCTGATGGATGGCAGATGCTTTAAACTGGCTTGCACGACTACATTCAGACTGTTTGTTTGTGAGACGAGTCGTGGCTCTGTGGAGTATCTGTTAACTGTGTGATTCAGCCTGAGTTCATCAGAACAAACACACACACACACACACACACACACACGAAGACCTGCTAGAAGAGTGCCAAGACTGCTTCTTCATCAGATCTGGAGAAATGGATGCTCTGCAGTGAATGGGTGCCGTCAGAATGAGAGTCTGATAAAATCATCAGCATAATCCAGTCCATCAGTTAACATCTGGAGAAGACACAAGATCAAACTAATCCAGCATTAAGATGTTTCTAACTCAAATATGAGTCTATAATAACTCTTCCTCCAGTGAAAAAGTGGATCAAGATAGAAATCTGTACAGATCAAGACGTTTTTTAGCATTGTTATGGATTATTATGAACTTGCATTTTAGTTTAAAATGTCTTAATCCTGGATTAGTTAATCTTTTGTCTTCTCCAGATGTTAACTGATGGACTCGAGTGCCGTGGGTTATGCTGATGTTTTTAATCAGACTCTCATTCTGACGGTACCCATTCACTGCAGAGCAATTGATGCAATGCTACATTTTTCCAAATCTGCTGAAGAAACAAACATGTAATGTTGTTAAATGAATGTTTATTGCATATGTCTCGTGTGTGTTTGTGTGAATGGCACTGAGCTCCTTCTATATATGTTCATATTTAAAAGCTGCTTGTGATTGGCTTTGGTTCATCATGTGACTTTCTCATCATCACCTGTATTTGGTGTTTATCAGTGCATTTCAAAGATACAAAACTTTAATAGGTTGGTATATTAACATTACATCAGTTAATGAAATTACGGTACTTAACTGTAAATTGAACTTAAAACCGTAAAACCTAAAATGTTGTTACTGTATTTTTACGGTCAAATTCTGGCAACCACAGCCTCAGTTTTTACCGTAAATTTTACAGAATTGTTTTTACAGTGTTCCTTTAAAGCCGTTAAATTCACATTATTGCACATTTTCAAATAGGTTTGCTTCCAATCAAAGTTTGTAATATTGCGATTCTCCAGAAACATTATAGACATCCGGCACGTCTTGAGCGGTGATATGTCTGGCTGCTGTTTGAGTTCATTTCTCATGACCGAGTTGCTATCAGCAGCAGCAAATGACCTCGTTGGCTCAGACAAAGGACAGAGAGAGAAAAAAATATGTCCATTTCGTGCATTCAGTCAGAAACACTGTTATCAAGCTAAATGTGCCATTCCAGACCTACAGCTCTTCTATATACTGTAAATGGAGTACAAAATAACAGTCCTCCTGAACCTACTTCTGAAGTGCTTTTATAAGAAACTTTCTTCTTAGACTCTAAATGATGAATCACAGAAACAAACACGCAAATAAACAGGGTTTCTCATTCTCTGGAAGTAAACAGAGCAGATCTCCATGCAACATCAACATATTCATTCTGTTGGGATATTTCGAAAAACTAACTACTGTTTTCATCAACCCACAAACTACCACCGCATCCCATAAATGAGTATATCTTAAGTACGATCACCAGAAAACAGCAGATACGCTCTCATAACTGCTCACACCCGTGTAAGCAACAACAAACTTAATATGTTTATAAAGATTGCACAGGTCTTAACACCAACACTCATAACACTGTATAATAATTCTTACTGATTAGCAGCCTGCTTAATTAACTAATTGAATATAAATACGCACATGAATGTTATTCATCACATACTTTATATTTACTACCGCAGCCTTTATACTGTACTTTAAATGTCCTACTTAAGGTGAAGCCATGCTCATGAATATTAATTACTGACTTTAACCCAGTGTGAGGCCTGAGTACTGAAATGAAGACATTACTAATTAGAGCTACTGAATGAACAAAACCTACTGTTAAGAGGACACGGCTGATTAATGAGTACGAATAAATGAACATTTATTAAGCTGCTTGACTTGTTACTTGTTTAGTGGAAAGTTACCAGACCTATTAACATATTTATACTCATTGGTACAATATTAGCAGGGTGGGAATTGAACTTTCATTTGAACTGCGTGTCAGTATTCATAAAAAGAACAATAACAATGGGTTCTATAGTATTTAGTTGTGAGCCTTCAGTCATTTTTTGAAGGAAAACAGTGCCATTATTTGTTGGGTATTTTTAAACGAGCTCATGAGCTTCTCTATTAACACTCATTTAATGTTGCTTTGGCTTTAATAAACATCATTAATGAAAAGTTACTCCCCTTTACCAGCGTTACGCACATTTGGAGGATTGGCGGGCGTTCATTTCAAACCCTGAATATTGGTATGTTTGCAGGAGCAGAGCACAAAAATCACGAGAGCAGATGGTAACGTTCACAATTTCATTAAGAAAACTCCTTTGTTGAAAACAAGGTTGCCAGATATGTGAAACTAAACCAGCCAAACTAATACGCTAAACTATAATTCGTGGTTTTTCGTCAGGGGTCCTCTCCGATGACTAAACAGCATTCCTGGACATAAAGGGAGATAAAATTGTCCCACTTCTGCTGAAAAAAACACAGACCTGGCAACACCGCATGCAGTGAGCTCTAAACCACTGAATCAACAATGCACTAAATCAGTCATAAGGGTTATTTTATGACAAAAATCATTAGGATATTAAGTAATGACCATGTTCCATGAAGATATTTTGTAAATGTCCTACTGTAAATATACCAAAACTTACATTTTGATTAGTTAGTAACAGTAAGATCTTCATTTGAACAACTTTAAAGATCATTTTCTCAATATTTAGATGTTTTTGCTCCCTCAGATTCCAGATTTTCATATAGTTATCTCCTAACAAACCAGACATAAAAGATTATTCAGCTTTCAATTTCAAAAAACTGATTATGACTGTTTTTGTGGTCCAAGGACACACATAAGAAAAATGAAAGTGTCCACTGTTTTAAAACTTTTAAATACATTTTCTTTCTAGTCAATATAAAAATCATTTAACTGCATCTTATAGTTTCCATTTCTCTCTCTACATTTTCTTTCAGTACGCTTCCCTTTATTTATATAGCTCATGACACGCCGCAGCTTGCTGTAAATATATATCGCAAATGGTTCCATTTCGTTTATTCAGGTTACATTCTGTCAGCATTTCTACATATATATATGAGTCGTGATTTATTGGGGCCCATATTTGGGACATCTGTGTTTGGACAGAAGTGTTGATTATAAATCATTTGTAGCAGAAAGGGAAGCTATTTTCCCGTGTCACTTGTGAGCGTGTTTCTGACCAGCAGCAGCGTGTAGAAGCTCATCCATTACTGTCCCTAAAGGCCCACATCCACTCCAATAACACCTCAGACCCACGCAGAGATGAGATAGCGCCATGTTCACAGACGATCCCTTCATGATACAGCAGTATCAGGGTTACACGTCCGTGCTCGTGAGCGCTTTACCGTAAATCACTGTGAAATTGGCGTGATGGTTATTCAGGAAGGTGATCGAGCGCCACCACGCTTCATAAGCGTGACCCTCGACCACAAAACCAGTCGTAAATTGCATTCAATTGAGATTTATACGTTATCTGAAAGCTACTTTTTGGTGTATTTGGATATTTAGCTGAGATACAACTATTTTATAAATCTGAGGGTACAAAAATATATATAAATACTGAGAAAATCATCTTTAAAGTTGTTCAAATGAAATCTTAGCAATGCATATTACTGATCAGAAATGGAGTTTGGATATATTTATGGTAGGAAATTTACAAAATATCTTTTCTTTTTACTTAATATCCTGATGATTTTTGGCTTAAAATAAAAAAAAATCTATAATTTTAACCCATCCAGTGTATTGTTGTCTATTGCTACAAATACACCTGTGCTGCTTATTTATTGAAAATGTTTAATACACTGAAAAAACGCCACAAATATATTTTTAAGGTAAGTGATTGCAAACAATTTATTTAAGCGACACGAAAAAAATAAAACGATAACACTTTTACAATTAACTACAACTTTTCTCTCAATAATTTGCTGCTTAATAATAGTTAGTGCGGTAGTTGTCAAGTTTAGGTATTGGGTAGGATTAGGGATGTTAGCACTAATAAATAATATTCCATTAATATGTATGCTAATAAACAACTAATAGATGTAACCGTAAAATAAAGTGTTAGCAATGATCCAGAATAAATGTTTATATAATATATGCGTGTGTACTATTACAGTATACATATTTAAAATATTTACATGCATTTAAATTCATATAATTTTTTTGCAGTATATATGCATTTAGATATATATATATATATATAACTTTTTTTCTTAAATGTATACATGCATGTGTGTTTTTTT
This sequence comes from Enteromius afrohamiltoni, assembly GCA_034779775.1. Classification (NCBI taxonomy): domain Eukaryota; kingdom Metazoa; phylum Chordata; class Actinopteri; order Cypriniformes; family Cyprinidae; genus Enteromius; species Enteromius afrohamiltoni. The sequence continues at coordinate 18,166,966 of JAUYWG010000044.1, forward strand.
ATACATAACAAACCTAATTTTTTTTAGATAAATGGATTGCAAGAAAAGCATGATTCCTTTTTTGCATTGCATTAATATTTTCCTATTCAATCCTGTAAAGCTGCTTCGACACAATCTGCATTGCTAAAAGCGCTGTATAAATAAAGGTGACTTGACTAGGCAGGTTTTGTTCTCGAGGGCCACACACGAGCACTCAGGGGCCCCTCCACACCTCTTCTCATTAAGAGCTCCTGCGCTCCGTGAGTGTGTTTTTATTCACGCCAGCGTGTCAGAACATTTCATTTGGACGCGTGCATGAATTGATGACTCGCTCGCGTCCGCTACAGGTCACTTTGCCGGAAAGCCATCTATCTGAGGACGTCTCTGGAGCCGTGCACACATGTTGGCCCCGATTGCTTCCGCGGAGCGAGCGAATGCAGGGAAACACATGTGTTTGGATCCCTGCGAGGGCCCGAGGCGATGACAAGGCGATCAAACCGAACGTGTCAAATATAAATTGCTTTGACCTTTTTCCTCTCAGACTCGTGGCTCTGTGTCGGCGGGGGACGTTTTTAATACGAACCGAAAATAGTGTGAAAGTCTGCAAAATATTAGAGGGATGCAGAAAAATAACGAAGGTGAGTTTTATTCTCTGTGGGACAAACTCAAATGATCCTGAATATTTTATGCAATTTCCCAGCGGACGCACAGGTAACCTTGAACGCAATATGTTTGGATGCTGACTGGCCAGATTTAACGCTTTCCCGTGCATCTTTTTACATCTGAACGCTCTATAACATTTAATAAGGTATTGATCACATTTAAACGAGGCAGGACGTGTTCTTTTGGGAACGAGTCTAATTAGAAACAGTGATCAGCAAAAGCGTGTATCATTTATGAGCTCTGTGTTATTTGCTTGGGCAAGGTCAGGGAGCACTTTCCTAAATTATTTCTCGTCTGGATCCATATTTTGTAATATTTTTCTGTATTAGTGCTGTTTGCTGAGCCAAGCGTCGCTGTAAACGCTTCTAAACATCAGCTAACAGAAACATATTCCTAAAACATTTTAGTAATGCTACTGCAACTGTTTTGCACACATCATGAGAAAGTTGCTTTTGCTGACTCTTGTAACTTGTATTAATGTTTAAAAAAAAACATTAGAAGAACGTCCAACTAAAATGATTCTGAAAGACATTCTATAAACAATGTAATGTTTTGAGAACAAACATTTTATTAATATTACTAAATGTTATGGGATGACTGGACCTTTATTTTTGGTGTTTTGACATCTGGAAATCACCACTGGGAAGTCGTTTTAATTCGAAAGAAAATCAAAGTAAAGAAAAAGTCAGAATACTGAGTTTATATCTCAAAGTTCTGAATTTTTTCTTGCCATTCCCTAAATTTGGATTCAGAATTACGAAATATAATCTCAGAATTCTATCTTTACCTCTAAAAAAAGATCCTCCGAGAGCGCCTCGGAAAAGAGGGGCGGGGTCAGGGGAGCTCCTGAAGATTTAAAGGGGAAGTACACAGAACAGAGTGATTTCTAAAGAGCTGTTTCTGACAGGGTAATATGAATAAACTATCGTTGAGAATTTTTTAAACAGACTATAGTACAAACTTTCCATTAAGACACTAAAGAATCCTATCAGCTAGTGGAAAATTGGCTTTGTATGACTGCTTTAAAATACATTTAGCATTTTTTGCGTTTTTTTGTCACAAAATAAAAATAATAAAGATAATTTCTTATCTCACAATTGTGTCAAATAAAAATACGATGATGCATCTTGCAACTCTTTTTTTTTGTCACAAAAAAAAGAAGATAATGGCTTCTCTACATAATCTTTTACATAATCTACAATTATGTAAAATAAAAAATAACAAACGTTTCAGAAAAACATAAGTTTTGTAGCTAGAACATGACTATTATGAACGTTCTATTAACTTTACTAAAGGAATGTTTCTTTATAACCTTTACCAAGAAGTTTTGGAAAGGCTTGCTTGGCAGATACCACCTAGAAACCGCATAGCAACATGCTAAAAATGTGGTGTATTTGGGATGACTGGATTCTGGTTCTTGGTGTTTTGACATCATATAATAGCCATTGTGCAATGACATCAAAATAAACCCTGGCGTCGTGCTTTAAATACAGAGTTTGGCCCAAATTTTCCAGAACTGGATGGCCGCCTGGAAGCCTTCAGCCCAAACTGGAACAGCAACAGCTTGCATGGATGACTGATGAATAATCCTTCAAGGATCATAATCTAGCATAATTAAAACATAATGCAATATGTTGTTTCGACTTCACCTCTTCCTCGCGGCACCTGAGTCGACCCGTGACGTGTTGTAATTAGCAGGATTCGATGCGCGCCGTGGCTTTAGTCACGTGAAGTGCTATTTTCTCCCGAGCCAAAGGCTGGAAAACACAAGAATGCTTTTACCTTCTGCTTATACATTAGCTCCATTAGATAGAAAAATCACTGCGAGCGTAGAAAGCCCTTCTTTTGTCTGCCTGTTGCCATGACAACCCATCGCAGCAAACAATACTGAGACTTGGGAGAGACAGGTCACAGAGGAGCGCTTGGATTTGTGCACTCAACACGGGCCGAGGTGAGAGCGAGGCACACTAATAACACCACTAACCACTTCCTGGAGTGTGTTTTAGGCTGGGAGAAGGAATGACGGATAGAAATGTCATCTGTAATGTCACGCGCTGTCCAGAAGTGTGGAAAATCACACAGAAATCAGGGTCAGAAATGAACAAATGTATTGTGGGGTTTAAAAGTGCCAGGAAACCGGAACATTCAACTCATGTTACTTAAACATCATAGAAATATTAGGACACAAGGTTTTTTAGAATTGTATTAATATCTGATAAGCATTCTTGGAATGTCCTCGTGGTGTTAGTTGTACTACTTGAACATTCCAGGAAACGTTTTTGTAACCTATAAACAACGTTCTAAATACGAAACATTTTAGCGTTCTTAGAATATTAAAAATAAACACTCAAATAACATTATTTTAATCACCACAACTAATTTGTAACATCCTTAGAATATTGAAAATTATGTTGTTAATGTTTGAGAGAAAATCAGTGCTTTAAGACATGTTTAAATGATATTCTAATCATTTACATTTTTAGATTATTAAAAAAATGTTCAAATAACACTTTATTTTGGTTAAAAAAAAGTTGTATCCTGTAAGAGACATTTTTGTGACCTTCTTAAAATATTCAAAATAAACATTCAAATAATGTTATTTTTGGGTGATTATAAAACTTTTTTGTAACCTTAAAGCAACATTCTAATCACCACAACTAAACATTGGAGATTTTAACGTTTTTAGAATATTGAAAATAAAAGTTACAGTAACATATTTTGAATGTAAAAAAAAGTTAGCTGGATGTACGAAGAACAAGAACAAGATTCTCAGAATAATGGCGTTTGGTTTGGACATTTTTGTAATCTTTAACTATAAATGTTTTTCTTTTCAATTAACATATTTTGAGTGAAAATAAATTTTGTAGAATGCTGTAAGAAATGTTTTTGTTCTAATCACAGCAAGAAAAACTGGACATCCCACAATGAGTCTTTATAACACAAACGCAATCCTAGGAGACGACTAATATTATAGAAGTAATAATGAATAATACTGAACTGTATTGAGCTAATCAAATAACAGAATTAAATAACACTGTTATTGAACTGAACTGGATCAACACTGAACTAAACGGAGTGCGTGTGAAGCTGCATTATAATAAAAGTGAACTGACCTGGCTTTATCAACCTTGACCAACTTCAACATATAGCAAATAGAAAAGGACAGAGAAGCTAAACTACACTGCTCGTGCTCTGGGCAGACAAGTTCATCCAAAACGAGTTAGAGCAGAAGACCAGTCAAACAGTGGCTCTCTCTTCACGCTGGACATACAGTATTCAGTGGAACTTGTCAAATGGAATTAATTTCCTGGAGAGACTCAGAGGAGTTCCTGTGTTTCACGGTCTAGTCTGTGATTTAAAGTAAAAGGATGCAGGTGAGTTTCCACACAAACTCTCTCCTCCATCATCTGAATTCAATGGAGATCTTCTTGTTCAAAAGAGAGAATTCCCCTCACACAGAAACACACTTCAATATTTCATACCAAGGACAACAATGCTAACTGTTAAGATAATGTTTTACTACAACAACTATAACGATAGAGGAAAGATATCACCGGAATCAATTTTTTTTCCCCCAGCTAATCAACAAAAAAACATCAGAATCGATTGATTTTAAAGACATCGAGAATTAAAATTTAAGTGACAGACAAAATGTCATTATTTGTTGATGTGGAAGTCAATATATTTACTGTTATACTTTATTTTATAAGTGCGAGCAGGCCTTGTACACAGCTATAAAATGCATGCGAAGCAACTCTCAATAATTCAACTTTGCTATCCTGGCAAATCTGAGACATTGAGATGCGTTCTGAAACTCCAGATAAGACACATGTGAGGTTTTCCTCCGGAGAAACATCGGAGAAGTTCCAGCAGACGGCTCCGTTTGCTTCCGAGGGGTTCCGAGGCCCCTTCATTTCTCAGACCTGACATTTTCATTGTTTAATCTCATAGGTGATTATGTTTTATTGCAGTAATGTTCGCTTTGATCATTTACGATCCTTTTCCTTGGATATTTGGGCCGCATTTCATTAAACACACAGCAGGCGGCAAACCCCCGAATAAAAGAAGCGGCATAAATAAAGTCAAAACGGCTAAAGATCGAACGCTCCTGACCTCAGAGAAGACTTCTTTAGGGAACAGAGCGCTAATGGACTACTCCCTCGCTGCGATGAGATTCAGGAGACAAAAGAAACACACTGTATGTGATTGCGTCGAGCGGGAGGGTGAAGACACCTGTTATTTAGCGCTGATGGCTCGTCTGACGCCGGTTAAGCTTTGAGCGGAGGATGGGTTCCAGCTGGGAGATGTGCTCACACACACACACACACATATATTAGTGTAATGAAATGTGTACAGATCGTAATTGCAGTAATAAGGGGCTGCTTCCCTCGAGGAGGCCTGAAAAACAAGTCACATGCAACCAGGCAGAAAAACAGCCAGAGAAACAGACACTGAACTCGTTCTGTGCATCTGCTGTCAGGGGCCCGGGACGCTTTAAGCATCCAACCTATACTGATTCTTTATATTCATTTTGTCATGCACTCTTAAAACAAAAAAACATAGGTTCTTTAGTGGCAAACTTTAACACTGTCCATTGCACAAAATAATCTTTAAAGTAGAAATAAGTTTTTTCACTCTCACTTTTTCATTTTAAGGAGTCACATGATGCGATTTTAAGTTTTTGTCTTTGGAGTTATACAAAGCTGTTAATGCAAAGATGAAGTTACAAAGACTGAAGTCTCAAAAGAAAAGAGATACTCTTTATAAAAATCATGTCTTGTCCACACCTCCTAAAAACACTCGTTTAAACACGCCTCCACTTTTCTCCGTCACAGAGTGGGTTTATTTCCAAATGTTTCCAGAAAGAAAGAAGGCGGAGCTATTATTCTGTCTGTAGTGTTGCTGCGGGCG
>JAUYWG010000044.1:18181036-18191756 GCA_034779775.1 Enteromius afrohamiltoni
CCGCGTCTGAGTCTTCCATCACGCTACACGGGGACAATCCTCGATCAGTCATCTCTCGTCTGCCTCCGTGACACAATCACAGTTCGTTTCGTTCAGCGTCACGTTTCGGGGCGTGGAAATGTCCCCACAACAACAGACCGGCGTGCAACACGTCAGTCAGATAGAAAATCCCAATGTTTGAAGAACATCTCTCCACTTTTTAACTCCCACAAGCAATTCTGGAGAACCGGACACATATATAACAATACTGAATCGGCCAGCTGCGATGTCAGCGTCTGTTGTTTCATGTCTGCCAGCAAACACAGCTGATATTCTCTTCTCAGTTAGGTAACGTTACTTCACTTGATGCTCATCGTCACACGTCGAAAATACACGCTACACTCGCAACCCTCAGAAATCTGATAAAATTCCACCAATCACTTGATGACTTCGACATTCCTGAAGGGTTTCCAGTTAAGTGTACCATATGCATCAGACGTTTAACCAACGCTCTGTGGGCGTCTAACTAGATTGAAACAGGCCGGAGACAGCAAATTTCACATGCTTTTGTGCAACTTCTCTTTGTCGATAACATCGAAACTGGATGGAAACTAGTGCTGTGATGAGAAGGCTAAGCTACAATTTTGTGCTTAATGGAATTACTTTATTATTATTAAAACTTGTCTTTTTAAACCTAGTATCTATACTTCTACTCGAGTAATGAATGTGAATACTTCTGACACCAGTGTCCATAATAGGAGCACTTTAGAGTTACACTTATTTCTTCTCGCAGTCGTGTGAGAATCACAGCAGCATCTTTCCTCTGCTGCGTCCCCGCTGGGCTCAAAATTGCTCAAAAAAGTCTGAAAGACATGAAAAAGGCCGTTCATGCATCTACGAGCGGAGAAAACGAAGGTACATTTGTATTCACTCAAAGATCAGAGCGCTGAAAGACAGGTTCGCCGCGACACCGAGCTGGCATCACTTCTATGCCCCAGTGTCTTTCAAGCTTGATGAATCGAGTCTAATAATCTGCTGAATGCTGTATGTTTTTTTCCTATGGCTATGTTTTTGGTCAAGCCTCAATCGAGTAAGTTGCCGCAAACTGAATCACTGTGTAGTTGACATTCATTCGGAGTTTCTCTTGGCGGAGTGAATCGCCGCGACCGATTCTAAAGCATCTTTTCTTTTGCTCTGATCTGCGACGAATGCGTTCCTGGTTGTCATGGCTTTATGGCTGCGATAATCTGATTCAAATAAAGCAGGCTTTTCTCCGCTGAAAGGCTCCGCTGTGCTTTTGTGTGTTTTACATGTCTGCTTTGGGAAGAGGTTTGTATTTTTGGCCGCCCATTCCTTCACTTCAAAGGCACAGAGAGGAACCTTTTCTGTCTTTCTGGAAACAGATGCACATGGCTTCTCGCCGGCCGAAGGCACGCCATGCGCCGCGGGATCCAAGGAACACAATCGGTGTGTCCCGAAGCTATAGCCAGCAAGCAGACAGCAGCAGGAATTCAATCAGGGAATCATAAAGTACCCGGGCGTAATTAGCTCACTTTGTGCCTAATCAGTTGTGAAGCACCTCTGACCCCAGATTCCCTGTTCAAAGCAGTTCCTCTGTTCCTGTGCCACTGTTCTGATGCACTTTTTTCATCCAGGAATAGACACAAGGCTGCTTTGGATGCGTGTTAGAAAGAGTGGAAACTATATCAAATATTTGGAAATTATAAATCAATGTGCTTACAGTTCTGTGTTTAAAAAAGTGTTTATGCTCCAAATGAATCACTACTACACTGAATCAAGATCCAAATGAATCACTGCTGCACAGACTCAGGCTTCAAATGAATCATTGCCTCACAGACTCAGGATCCAAATGAACCACTACTGCACAGACTTCACTTGAGTTTCAAATGAATCACTACATCAAATACTCAAGCTCCAAATGCATTAACCCTAATCCAGATCTAAATGAATCACTACTGTGCAGGCTTAAGCTCCAAATGAATCACTACTTCACAGACTCAGGATTCAAATGAACTAGTACTTCGCTGGCTCAACTTGAGCTCCAAATGAATCAGTAGTTCATCTCTGCAGTAAAAGTTTTTAGAGAGTTCAACATGTAATTGTTATTTTATAAGCTAAGATGTTCTCCACAGCATTTCATTCGGAGTCTGACAGGCACAGCCCTTCCAACAGAGCCTTCAACTCAGAGACCAAGTTATGAATGTGTTTAATAGACAAAAAAACACAGAAATTGTGCACCTCAAGGAACATTATAAAATAAAAACTTTAAATACATTTCATGACCTTTCAAAGGTACAATCCGTGCAGATTTACTCGTTATCAAGCCATACTTGTTCAAATGAAGTGTTCATGCTGTTCAGAGCTGGATGCAAAAATAGTCTCAGTCCACAAATCTGACTTGAGTTTGCAGTCTAGAATCAGAAATAAGTTTCTCACAAGGTTTCTTTCCATTTCTGTTAGTATCATTAGTTTCATAATTGATTCATTTTGTTGCTGAACCGATATGAAACAACACTCAATCAGATCTGAATATTATATAGCGTGTACTGTATAAAGCACTGTAGAAAAATTTATTTGACTTGGACTGCTGTCAAAAAACTAAAAACTATAACAAAACACCATAAAAATAACAATAGGGCTAGAATACACAGTAAAAAAATGAGCGTGATTTTAACTGTAAAAAACTGTTAAATGGTAAATTCCTGTTAAATTTACAGGGAAAACACGTAAACACATTCCCAGAATTCCCTGCACTGCATTTCAAGTCTAGTTTGAATTTGATGTTTTTTCTTTGAAATAATTCAGTTTCTTCTTAGTTTTTTCTCATCAGTTGTGTTTATTAGGGTCGTGTGTTACGTGTAATGTTGTTAAATTAATTCAGTTTAATGAGTGTCATCATGATGGTGTTTAGTGTTTGTGTGAATGACTCTGAGCTCCTTCTATATATCTTCATATTTAAAAGCTGCTTGTGATTGGCTTTGGTTCAACATGTGACTTTCTCATCATCGCCTGTATTTGGTGTTTATCAGTGCATTTCAAAGATACAAAACAGACTTCAGTACTTTAATAGGTTGGTATATTAACATTATATCAGTTCATGAAACTACGGTATTAAACTGTAAATTGAACTTAAAACCGTAAAACCTCAAATGTTGTTACTGTATTTTTTACGGTCGAATTCCAGCAACCAGAGCTGCTGTTTTTACTGTAAATATCAAGAAATCTTTACAGTGCACTATTAGATAAAAATGTCATTTTTTGACTGAACTTCTGTCCTTCTTTAAAATGCACCAGACCTATGCTGCTTATGTTTAATACAAATGTCTGGTTTATTACTATAAACGTGTCTGATCTCTCAGGTTCAGGGTTCCTGTGTCTCATCAGATGGGCCACAACACTCCCAAACTCCACAGATACTCCAGCCATCCCCGGACATCTCTCTCTGACAGTACGTCTTCTCATATCCTTAGCTCTTCTATTTCATCTAAGAAATGCAGTGATATTGTAAATGAAAGTATGGTTGGTTACAGCATTAAAATGTTTTCAAATTAAGTTTTTACATTTAATAAAGTATTCAAATCTTTTTCGTAATGAAGATATATAGTTGTTACACAAACTAAAGCAAAAACTCCGAGAGCATATGAGCTGTATGATTTGGTAAGACAAAATTAATTCATTGCTTTTTTTTTTTTTCCTGATAAAACTGCTAATTAAAATGTGATTTAAAAAACAGCCCAACTTTTGTGATTCTATATACATTCGGTAATAATATAGTAATATTAAATAATTCTATTTTTAGCAGTAATAGTAGTATTGTAACTGTTAATAAAAATACAACAATTATTTAAAAACTAGTGCCGTCAAATAATTGATCAGGATTTATCGCATCCAAAATAAAAGGTTTTGTTTACATTCTGTATGTGTGTGTACTGTGTATATTTATAATGTGTATATATAAACACACACACATAGGCCTACAGTATATATTTAGAAAAATAAAATATATTTATTATAAAAAAATATATATTTATATATACACACAGTATTTATATTGTTAGATTTTATTATATATTTGTACAGCTTTTTATAAATAGGAAATGTTACTTCTGTACTATATTAAAAAGTGAAAAATGCTATTGGAATATTTCACATTTAAATTTTTCTTTTTTTAAATACAGCATTTAAAAAAAACAATACTTATTATTATTGTATTTATTAATGCTATTTTATTTTTTTATTAATGTGCATTAAGTTAACATTTTTTCAAACTTAAAAAGTAATCTGTTTACAACCACCTACAAAACATACAAAAACATCTTATAAAAGCACAATTTAAATATATTTATATTCCTTAAACAATTTACTATTTACTTTTAGATTAAAAATGTAAAAAAATAATTACAGAAAGCTTAATTTTATAATTCAAACTTCCTGACTAAATCTGCAGGAAGTTCTTAAAGCTTGTTGCGTTACATGTGTTTTGACAATCACTCAAAGCCATGCTGCGATTTCTGTTTCTATTTTAATTAATTGTACAGCCGTCCTAGCAACCACACAACACCACCCTAGCAACACGAACAGGCAGCACATCTGCGTGGCATCCAGCACTATATAAAAGCACATCTACATATAGTCCATATGTGCAGTAAGCAGATGCAAAATGTATATTTAAGACGTGGCGGTAAGTGGAGAAACAAACCGATCAGCGCTGAATGATTCACAAACTAGTCCTTCCACTCCCAGAGCAACAGATGGCAGTCTGTCAGGAGAAGTCAAAAATAGATCCATCTAATACACGTCTAATCTCGTCATACAGCTTGTATAAAGTTTTCCTGAGCTCAAATATCGGCCAGAGGAAACATCATTCCAGCCTGGAATCTGAAATGAGGGACTACAGGCGTTAGCTTGTGATGTTGTTTGGTGAATGATGTTTTTTTTGCAGGTTTCTCTGTCGATGCCCAGGCCGTGTTCTCTTACAGTGACTCACCGCAGGCTGACAAACACATCGCTCCCTGCACCATGATGCAGATGCCCATGTTTGAGGACAATCTGGGTTCCTCAGACGCGTCTCAGACAGAGCTCGACCTGCTGCACACAACTCTGTCGGGCATCGCTGGTAAAAACACAAGTACTGTACAATGATGATCGAACACGCCAGCAGTATTCCCAAGTCAAGTAGCTCTTGGATGTCCAAAACAAGCCAAGTAATCCATACACAGATCAAAGTGTAATACTGCTTTAAATTGTTCTCAAAAAAAACGTATCTGAACCCTTAGATTTAATTTAATGTGCTTTCTATGGACATTAAAGCACTTCTGATGTGGACGTCTCACATATAAAGAAAACAAAACTATTAAAAGGGAGGGAGGTGCAAAAAGGCACGGAAAGCCAAGACAGTATCAGTCATTAGAAACCAATCCTGCCCAGCGTCTGTGGAAATTAATATTAATATAATACAGTACCAGGATGATGGAGATGAGACATTACAGCAAGACAGCCCAGGAAAGCTGGATTGGTTTCAGAGAAAGAAAATAAAGCTGCTAGAATGGCCAGACAATCTTGAATCCAGCAGAAAATAAGAATTAAAGATCAGAGTGCATAGAAGAAGCAAGACTTAGACTGTTTGTGTGGAAGAATGGACAGAATCACATCTGAGCGATTCATGAGACAATGCCTTTTATGAAAAGTACTAGAATAAAAAATGCAGTAGTACTGGGAACAAAGGTGACGTTTTCAATACTTGTCTGCATGACTGCATGGCACGCTGACGTTTGTGTGTTTGTGTCTGCAGTGTTCGACTGCCAGACCGGACCGGATGAGTTTTTGGGAGAGCAGGAGGATAATTACCTTCAGATCGGGAGCGTGGAGAGAAACCCGAGCCGGATCTCATGTGTCTTTACTGAAGGGTGAACGCTCGTGGATCCATCAGATGGAGGTTTCCGGAAGAACTTTCCTTGTGGTCTCCTGAACTATATTTGAAGCATTTGGACTTTTAAGCCACATTTTGTCACCGGATAAAATATCAAAGCAAGTGCCTGTATCTGCATCTCAGACGCTGATGGATATTGTTAAAATGACTTTGTTTTAATGTTTGCTCAGTGAATAGATCACATGAAATGAGAATATGAAATATGAAAATAATGGAAATATGCTCATCCTCAGGCTATCTGAGATCAGGATGAGTGTGTGTGTCTTCATCAGATCTGGAGAAATGTGTCTCTGCATCAGTGTCTCAGTAATGGAAGTGAATGGGTGCCGTCAGAATGAGAGTCTAATAAAAACATCAGAATAATCCACAGCACTCCAGTCCATCAGTTAACATCTGGAGAAGACACAAGATGGAAAAAAAATCCATAATTTATCATCTGTTTGCACAATCATTCTGATGGCACCCATTCACTGCAGAGCATTTGTGAGACACATTACTCCAGATCTGATGAAAAAAAAAAATCATCTACATCTTAGATAGCTTTGCTGATTTTTGGGTCACTTGTTCCTTTAAAAACCGTATTTGTGCATCTTTATTTACAGTAAATGCTTTGATATTTTAGGTAACAAATATTTTTGGGGCCACTATATGTAAATAAATCATAAGGCAATAAGCAAAAATAATGCACTTATCACAGATTAAAGCCATATTGATGTAAATATTTATACAAAAAGAATATATTTGCAATGTTTTATCATCTACTAAAATCATTGATGAATACTAATTGCCTTTGAGGTTTACATACCCTGTAAAATTGCTGATCAATTACAGCATTCATTTTTTATTGCTTTTTCTAAAACAATCTGTTGTTTTGATCCAATCTAAAGCAATCTATCTGTAAGAATTAAAATATTTTCTGTTTAAAAAACATCTGTTAGAGTTTTTAAATGTACTCATCCGGTTCTGTGGTCCGAATTCAACACAAGGGAGATGATTTGTGCATATTCTATTGGAAAGCGCTTTGACGCATCAGTCCCGCCTTTCTCTTTCATCTCAACCGCACCTGCTTTACAAAGCCCCGCCCACGCGACGTCGGGCGCCTCCTATTGGTGCATTAACATTCCGTGTGTGGGAACAGCCCACGATATTACTATTCTTTTACCAGCGTTAGTAGTTTCAGCTTTTATGACAACACAAGAAATACGAATAACTGTATGAGAGACTAGGCAACTAAACCACAACATATATAAATCAATACACTCTCGCCTCCAGAGGCCACAAAGATACTCGCCGCCCTCGGTTGAGCTGTCAGTTTTCGCTGAACGTTGGCCCCGCCCCGCGCACGCAGCGTAAGTTCGGTTGCGCGCGGAGCTTTATATGCGTAGCGCCTAGACTCCGCCTCTTTCCGCAGCGTCAAGTTCGTTTACGCGGCGAGCTTTATAGCAACCGTTGCCCTGAGCTGCAGCGCCATAGTCACCGTAGTCCTGGCGACTGTAACCCACCAACAATAACAACAACAACAACCTCCTCCTCTCCGCTCCATCCTTACCTCCACCTTCCTACCATCCTCATCCTCATCCTCACACTAGTCCAGGTGAATATTTCCATATTAACCGCTCGCTTATCAATAAGTTCACGGTTTAACCGCTGCATGATGCTTGTGGCTTTTTATTCCTATTTGATGGCTAGAGTAAAATCTGCAGCTCTTGTGTATCGCGGAGGTTTAATCGGTGTCGATCTGCCGCTGCTGCTGCTTTCTCTGACGCTTTCTTTCTCATTCTGCTTCTATTGATGCGGCTCGTCCAGATGTTTCTCCTCTCGATCGCTTTTATGTGTTAAACCAGAGGAGCAAACGCGTTCTGAATGGTGTTCACAAATAAATACGACGATAACGACACGGGTTTGTGAGAGCTGAAGGCGGGAAACGCGATGAAAACGGTGTTTTGTTGAAGCGCAGCATCATCTTCTCACGAAGCAGGTGTTGCTAAGCGGCTAACGTTAGCATCGTGAGGCGATTCTTCGTTATAGTTTGCGTTTGGGCACGAAATCACACCGTTTACTGTTCATTTCCACGTTTCCGTTCGCCCAACACGCTTTGGTTGTAATAAACAGCTCGTTTTTAACAGCTCGGCGATTCATTATCATTAGCTTCCTTCTGACGCTCATTTGTGGGGAAACATAATGAATTTTCTCTTCACAGAGATGTTTGCGTTTTTGTTTTCGACTGCTGGATGTTCCTGGAGGATTTTAAGTGGGGGTTTGTGGGATATAAGGCTGCATATGAAGATTATCTGGCTGTCTTCTATTGTTATAAAGCAGGAGTTACTCTTGCTAAGCTATTGGCCCTCAGCCTCTGTGGCCGTGTCTCAAAACCTAGTGTGCTCCCTACATAGGGCGCTAGTTATTAACTTGCGTGCTGGCTATCTGGAGCATTTTTGGGCTGCTGTCAAAGAGTAGTGAGCATCTCTCTCTAAGTAGGCAGCTCTGATTATTTGTGAAATCCACCTGTTTATAAGCTCAGTCATATTAGTGTGGAATCAAACATGGCCTTTTGACATCATCATTTGTCCGGTTGCACAGCTTTATGCATTGTCAAGTGAATAAGGGATTGAAGATGCGTCCTAAATCATACTGCTGTAGAATGTTGTCATAATTGCTTAACTTGAATGCTGTATTTACAATATTTTGTCTCGTATGAAAGACGATAAGAATCATAAGAATGCAAAATCATCTCTTTTCAAGTGCTGTCAAGCGATTAATTGCCTCTAAAATAATGCCGTTAACCCAAATATTGCTGTACTTGTATACAAGTACACACATATTAATTTTTATGTTTAGGAAAAATGCTTTGCTTTATATATAATAGATATTATATGAATATAAATGTGTGTGCATTCACATATACTATACATACACATATATATATATATACACAGTACACACTTTTGCTACGTAAACACAAACTTATTTTAAATGCAATTAATCAGGATAAATTGTTTTATCAGCACTAGTTCCATGTCCAGCATTAATTTGTCATTTCATCTTTCCCGATTTTTGCAAAGAATGATGTTTTTTGCTAGAGGCAAACTTACAGGCTGCATTGACACCATCCAGATAAACCTCTGGAGTTTGTTTCACGGCTCAGCGTAACTCTGCAGTTAGCACTAGTCTGTAACTGCTAAATGAGCATGTTGGATGGATGCAGAAATGCAAGCGTATTCTGAACCGCAGCAGGTTCGAGTCGCATCGACTGAGCAAATCGCTGAGGGTTTCCTTGAGTTGCATCAGGGTCCTTGGCGAGATGAAGTAGCGTCTCGCTTCCCCTGTTGTCTTCATTATAGGCAGAGGAACAGGTGTGTGCCACGAGATGCTGAAGAAGACCTGACATGGGCTCAGCGGAGAGGGGCAGCATGGGATATCGCTCCGCTAGAAACGCAACCTCTGATATTGTGATTTTAGTAAAAGGAGCTGTGCTGTTTAGTGCATTTTCTGAGTGTTTCCAGTAAAAGCAAACAAAAGCAATCCAGCTAATGAAGTCGATCATGTCATTACAGGCATTTCTCTCGGGTCTGGTGTTTTAGGTTTATTTTCTGTCGTTGCCTCCACCCCCCCCCCAGTCTGTTAATGGCCAAACCAAGAGGTCAGGATGTCAGAAAGCGCTAGTTATCAGCTCACGTTACCACTTATCTACAGTCAGGTGTAGAGTTGAAACGGGGCCGTGCCACCTGTCCTCAGTATCCTGTTGCTTTTCCAATCTCTTTAAGAGATACTGATTGAGTAAATAATTCATATCCATTTCATTTCAAGCTAAAACCCATTGAGGTTTATAGCTCACGAGCGTGTGGGCGGATGCTGCTCGGGAAAAAAAGTTTTTTTTTTTTTTAATTAAGATTAATCAAGTCTCTTTATTTTTTGCTTTATTTTAGTGTGTGTGTGTGTGTGTGTGTGTGTGTGTTTAATCTAAACCACCCCTAGCAACGCTAAATATACATCAGCTACTTTAATCACTTCACATGTCTTTGTTTTAATGATTGTTACTGTTTACTGGACATTTTTGCTTCAAGCTCAATTGGTGCTTTTAAACGGTCTTAAAAATAAAGGTTTCAAAAGATGGGGTTGTGATGAGGAAGGATTTTAGCCCCCTTTTCAGTAAACACAACCATTTTCATAATCTTGAATCATCTAAAGAACTGTCTTCCACTTTTTTGTCAATGCAACGGTTCTATGGAAGTTAAAGGTTCTTCACAGAACCATCAGTGCCAATAAAGAAGCTTTATTTTTAAAAGTGCAGTGTTTTTTTAATAGCTAGTACCAATACAGATGTCTTGATAAAGCCATTACACTATTTTAAAAAAAGCTTCTTTATTGGAACTGATGGTTCTGTGAAGAGCAATGAAATCTTTTAATTTTACACTGATAAACATAAAAAGATAATACAGTGCCCTCCACTAATATTGGCACACTTGGTAAATCTGAGCAAAGCTGGCTGTGAAAAAACATTCACACAATTCTAATCTATCATTGAAGTATGACGACTGGAAATGGGGAGCAATTCTTGTGATGAGAAATGTTTTTCTCCAATACATGTTGAACACAATTATTGGCACCCCTAGAATTTTTTCTGAGTATCTCTGAAGTATATTCCCATTCGTATCCAGCCCTGGCTTCCTGTTTCACAGAATTATATATAGGAGGGAAAACAAAGCCCAGAAAACCTTAATCATCAACACAATGAGAAAAACCAAAGAATATATTTCTTATATGCTGCAAAAGATAACTGAGGTTTACAAA
>JAUYWG010000044.1:18193463-18207344 GCA_034779775.1 Enteromius afrohamiltoni
CAAAAGGGACTGGCTTCTATGATCAGATGAAACTAAAAAATGAGCTTTGTAGCAGCAATCACTCAAGATGGGATTGGTGAACACAGGAATAAAACGTACTCCATGTGTACAGTGACGCATGGCATCATGGATTCTATCAAACACCAGCAGGGTCTGGAGATATTCTGGATGAAGGAATGGTCTCTTTTCTCTTATCAGGCATTACAGGAGAAAACTCAGAGCTGTTATCTTGGGAAAAGGACAAAGCAATAATTGTAGGCAACAAGTATTGAAGAAAAACATTTATTTGATCGTGAGTTTTTCTCCACATTTCAATTGTTGTAATTCAATGATAGGTTAGAATTGTGTGAATTATCTTGTTGAAAAATAATCTTAAGGTTTTTAAAATGTTGACAGGTTGTTTTTAGTAATTGACCACTGAATGATTCTTTGGGGAACCAAAAATTGCATAACCCCCTTTTGTAAGTGACCTTTGTTTTTGTAACTGATTTATTCAAAATGAGTCTCAAACTCAGATTTCCCTGAATGATGTGTATGTATGGCGACCCCTCGCGCCGTGCCGGGGCAGATTCAGGGCCGTGGGGGTAGATACATCAAGTGTTGCCCTCCTCTTGGGCCTTTGTTACCCTTCAGCTTTTGAGGCTGCAGTTGCTCAGTGGAGCTCTGGGTTTAAGTGGGCCACAGGGGAGCGGATGAATGAGAGGAGGTGAAGTCAGCTGGGCTCAGACAGGTGCCACAGGGAGCAGGTGGGGTTACTTAAGACAATATACTGCAGCGCTTCAAGATGCACACTTTTACATTGGACGTCAAGTGCCTGAATGATTTATCAATAAACCAGAGTAAATCAAACAATGCCATGTATTATTTCCATCAACTGCATAGACTAAACAAAACTGGAATTCAGATGTCTTTAAATTAGATTATTTTTAGCTGCTGTGCAAAATGCGTAGTTGTTAATAAACAATTTTGGTAACACTTTAGTTTACAATTCTCAGTATTAACTAGTTGCTCATTAGCATGCACATTATTAATGTTGGCTGTTTATGAGTCCTTATAAAGCATATATTCTGCATGACCATGTGTGCCCCAGGAGCACATTCTCTCCACTGATGTCTGGTTTGTTAGGATCGGACAATGTTTCTCTGAGATACAACTATTAGAAAATCTGGAATCTGAGGGAGCAAAAAAATCTAAATGTGACCCTGGAGCACAAAAAGCAGTCTGAAGTCGCTGGGGTATGTTTGTATTAATAGCCAAAAATACATTTTTTTTTTTTTGGCCAAAATTCCTTAGGATAGTAAGTAAAGATCACGTTCCATGAAGATATTTAGTCAATTTCTCACTGTAAACGTATTAAAACTGAATTTTTGATTAGTTTTCTGTACCCTCAGATTCCAGATTTTCATACAGCTGTATCTCAGTCAAATATTACCCTATCCATCCAAATCATACATCAATTTTGGAAAACTAACACTTATGAATGGTTTTGTTGTCCAGGGTCACTAATATTGAGAAAATCTCCTTCAAAGTTGTTCAAATGAAGTTCTTAGCGATGCATATTACTGATCAGAAATGAGGTTTGATGTAGGACATTTTAAAAATATCTTCATGGATCTTTAGTTCATATCCTTATGATTTTTGTCATAAAAGAAAAATGGATTAATTTGACCCGTACAATGTATTGTTGTCTATTTGTTGTCTGTGCTGCTGATGACGTTCGTTTAGATTTTTTTCCCAAATTCCATTTTAATTATTCTAAACTCAACCTTTTTAATGGTTAAATTTAAATTTATTAATCAAAAAGCATGTCTAATTAATACAAACATTTTCACATCAATTTAATTAAGTATAACAAAAAAAATACATGTTTAGGGCCCTTTGAAATGTTATTATATTCACCTTTTTTTTATTGTAACTACATTCTTTGTTTTAGCATGTCTAATTACTTGAATGCATTAAACATCTTAATTCAGTTTTTCTGGTTATCAAATGAAGGCATAAAACCGTAATTTCTTTTATCTTCTATTTAGAAATGTGTGTTTCATGTCAGTGTGCTGGAGCTAGTAGTCGTGGGCTGTGTGTACATTTTATTGAAAATAATAAGCATAAGGACTTGAAATTAAACCAGACTTTCATTTTGACGGGTTTCCTTGAATACCTTCACAGTTGTGTGTGTGTGATATGACGCTAGTTTTACTCCGACCGAGCGCTTCTGGAGATGTTGGTGTGTTTAGTAAGACGACAGACGCTGAAACACGCTTCAGTATGTGTGTCCTAAACAATCCGTTCATTAACAGAACCTGCAGGATTCAGATTTAAATCCACTTCTGCAGCGTAATATTTACAGACACTACTCCCCATATTGCGATTTGATTTTGATTAGTTAAAGAAAATGTGCAAATTCCGTAACATTAATCGGTGAATTCTGTTTTTATGAGTGGATTCCTTCATCGTGAAAATCATAGGGCCCTAGCTCCGGGGACTCATACACATCCCTAATCTTACCCAACACCTAAACTTAACTACCGTGTTATAATAACACACATTTATTATATAACTAAGAAGTGGAAGTTAATGGGTTGTTAATAATGGGAATTGTAGTTTAAAATCTGTATCCTTGTTGTGAGTGAATCTGTATTTAATATAGCACTTTCCTTCTCCTGTCCCGTGATTTTTGGGTTAGGATGAGGGCATGTCACACAAACTGTTTCATAGGCCATAAACATCCGTCTCTGCATCTGTCTAATTTGTCATGCGTCCAAATAACAGATGCATGTGTGCTGAAATAACAGACAGTGTCTTAAATTAAAGTGATTTAGAAATAAATTTAAAAACATGGATAGAAATGGATAGACGCAATGCATCTTTTGCAGTTACCGTATTTCATGATGCTATAATGGACACCAGAAAGTAATAAACCAGCGTTCCTTCAATATGTGTTTGATTTGCTAGACAGGATGAGGGTGTTGTGTGTTTACACGACAAATCCTCGTCTGCCGTAGCGTTTCAGAGCATTTACAAAGAGGAGACTTTAATTAGAATATAAGTGTGTTTAATCAACAGTTACGTTAGAGGGGAGCGATACTGACACAAGAACTACCTTGGACTGCTGAAACCTGCTTTTTTTATATATTTATCATATTCTGTGTGCTGGTCAGTTCACAGCAGTGATGGGAATTAATCTTTTATAAAATTTAAAAATTGATTTATGGACATTTTTACTTTTATAAAATAAGTGTGCATTATCTTCCGAGTCACATTCTTCCATTTAATCAGTCCATTAGAGTAATCAGTAAAATTATTCTGTGCCATGCATTTACAGGCTATATGATGCAGGACACAAATGCATTCATATTTTGATATTTTAAACATAAAACCTGGAATACTGATATTTGAGATAAGACGACACATTAAATGCGAAGTTGAAAGCACCAGAAGGTGGCACCGGGGGAGTCTGCGCACTATAAGTGCATTTATTTTTTTAAGTTATACTCAATTTCAAATTGCACATTATTAAAAGCAACAATGACGATATTATTGGTTCTGGTAAAAATAATAATAATACAATTCAGACAAAGTCATCTAAGTTCGGATCCATAATAGTGCTGCCTGATGTTTTATAATCATAAAAACTGTCAATCTAAACAGGCATGAAGCGTTCAGATGTTATCTGTGACTAGTTTAAGCGTGTTCTGGATGAAGTCTGTTGACTCATTAGCGTGTGCATTGCAAATGTCCGTGATTATGTGTGAGGCAGGAATGCTGGGTAATCAGACGTTTAGGGCTGAGGGGGAGGTGAACTGAACACAACACCACCTGCACCCTTCAGGTAAATGAGGAACAGAGGAAGAGGAGGTGGCAGGGAGCCTCCGGGGAGAGATGCTCGGCTGTCGGGAGGCACGAGGGTAATTAACCTGCAGAGACCTGATCATGGAAACTTGTGTGGCTGAGAAGCCTCGGGCTGCGTGTACGGTCGAGCGCCGCTTGTTTACATGCATTTTTATACAAGAAAAACCAATGCTAATGCACATGTTTTCTTGCATGAGTCATTTCAGCTATACTGAATTCAGGAGGAACGTTAGCAGCGAGCTGGTGCTTTCGAAAACCCGTGAGCGGAGACAAACCTGGCCAGCCGATTAAATATTAACCTCATTTATTGCTTTGGGTACAGGCAGCGATCTCCACTCATTGACCTGCCCAGAACACACAGATCCACATCACCGGCGTGTGTTTGAGCAAGCAGAGGACAGGAAGTGACCTGAGAGCGATTACAACGATGTACATCTTTCCGCAGGGTTTTGTTAGTGTTACTGTGATCAGTCTTTTTAGTGGCGTTTGCAAGACAAGCATCAGCTGTGTTTCCATTCACCTATTTTTATGTGCACTTTGGGATATCGGGATATCTGGGATAAAAAAAATAAATAAAATGGATGGAAATAACAAGATGTGCATAATTCTGAAAATGCTGAACTTCATAGGATAAAGAGTCTGGTCAAACTGCTTCGTTATAAAAAAAAAAGCAACATTTTAGGCAAAAAGCTGAGAAAAATCACTTTTTTATCACATACTGCATCTAGATCCTATTCTGTAATAATATTGAAGCAAAGATGCTGTAGATGTAGATAGGTTTTTAACACTTTCTGGATCCATAATAACATTAGACAGTTTTAATTTGTATGTGGTTTAGTGTTGATTGAATTATTGTTCATATGCTTTCACAGGAGGTCACTTCTTGCTGTGTAGGGCCCATGTTTTATTTTTTCCCAAATTTTTTCTTTCTTTCTCTCTCTCTCTTCGTTTTAACTCCTTTTTAATAGTTAAATTGAATTTTATTAATCAAAAAGCATGTCTAATAAAAAAAAAAAAATCATGAAACATTTTCACATCAATTTGTTTTATTACCAATTTTTTTATTGTAACTAAATTCTGTGTTTTAGCACGTCTTATTACTAGAATGCATTAAACAACTTAATTCAGTTTTGTCTTAAAGTAGTCTTTTCCTTCTCAGAAATTCTGTCTTGTGTATTTATTTTTTCTGAAGGCATAAAACTTAAATTTCTTTTATCTTCTATTTAGAAATGTTTGTTTCATGTCGTGGGCTGTGTGTACATTTTATTGAAAATAATAAGCATAAGGACTTGAAATTAAATCAGACTTTTATTTTGACGGGTTTCCTTGAATACCTTCACAGTTGTGTGTGTGTGATATGACGCTAGTTTTACTCCGACCGAGCGCTTCTGGAGATGTTGGTGTGTTTAGTAAGACGACAGACGCTGAAACACGCTTCAGTATGTGTGTCCTAAACAATCCGTTCATTAACAGAACCTGCAGGATTCAGATTTAAATCCACTTCTGCAGCGTAATATTTACAGACACTACTCCATAGTTTTGATTAGTTCAATAAAAAGGTGACAAATTCTGTGACATTCCACGACATTCCATTGAAACTGTGAATTCTGTTTTTAAGACTGGAGTCAAAGGGCCCTAGCGGTGTCTTCCTCTCCTGTGTGTTTGATCAGGAGATGCGTAATAGAGTTAACAGTAAAACACAGAACCGTTCAATTCTGTTCGGTGGAGAAAGAGTCAATCAGGACAGCATTATTCTCTTCAACTCAGTGGATGGAAACTTTATTCTCAAATGTTTTATCTGATATTCTGTGCATCAGTTTAATTCATAGCTGCGGGCGGAAACATATCACGAGTGCTCAAACTTCTAGCGCTGATTGTTAAAGTAAGGTGATGTGTTTGTGAATGATGGTGATTTTTGTGTGTCCAAGGCGCCATGCAGACCCCAGAGGCAGGCGCTGACTCCACGTCCAACGTGCCCCTCCAGACCAGCGTGCCTGTGCCGCCTGCGGTCAGTGCCCAGCAGGTGGCGTCTCAGGTGCCCGTCCAGCAACAGGTGAGGCAGCCCATGTGTGTCTGGAGCTATTGGAGTTCAGCAATGAAAATCTGCTGTAAATCCCGCAGGCCTTCCAAGATCAGGATGAGTGTGTGTCTTCATCAGTGTTTCAGTAATGGAAGCGAATGGGTGCCGTCAGAATGAGAGTCTGATAAAAACGTCCACAGCACTCCAGTCCATCAGTTAACATCTGGAGAAGACACAAGATCAGACTGATCCAGCATTAAGATGATTTTTAACTTTCAGCTAAAATAAGAGTCCTGCGTCCATAATATTGTGGATGATTTTCAGCAAATTGTCATTTTTGGGTGAAATGAGATGCTGTGCTAGACACCAGCTCACGAACAATAAGCCTTGTTTTGATTTTTAATTGTGTTTTAAATTAAAAAAGGGCCAGAAAAATTGCCTGAATTGTAATTCAGGGGGGGTTAAAAAGTTTCCTCAATCTTTTATATTTTCATCTTTTAAATATTTAATGTGCATTTATAACACCATAGTTTGTTTTGTTACTTTGGCATTAAATCGTATTATTGTTTGTAAGCTGACAGAGGGATGAGAATTTTTTTTCTTTGCTATTGTGGGAAATGGAAATGTATACTAGTAACTATATTTGTAGCAGTAAATACAGAACTTCAGCTTCTGAGAGCCATGGAAGCATGCAAGCGTTTGATTACTGTGTGTGTGATTGTGTTTAGATCGTAATGAAAGCATGGTAAATGTTTGCTTTACTATTAGCTTGCAAGGCTGCTACTGAAACCTCTTATTTATATATTGTCCTGTCTTTCTGGAGCCGTGAGTCACTCTCGGTGTACTGTGTGTGTTTCAGGCGCAGACTGTTCAACAGGTCCAGCATGTGTATCAAGCACAGGTGCAGTACGTTCAGGAGGAAAACAACAGCGTTTACACCAACGGAACCATGTGAGTGTTTACATACATGCTCCCTGACGGGGCTTTTGACAGGAAACTCACAGCCATGGCTTAGTAATTAGTGGACATGCTGATAAGGGCTTTAGGATACCATTAAAACAGAATTAGTCCCTCATACTGCCATATATATATAAATATATGGGTTAAATGTAGAGCAGGCTAATATGACAACTACAACATGATTCAAGATACTGTATTGACCCACTAGTTAAAGAAAAGTTGAACATGAAGTTGTCAACTTGATATAAATGTTAAAAACAATCACTTGTTAAATATCTTTGCCGAAAAGATGCATGAACTACAAACATGGCGTATATATGACATGTATGTGTGTTCAGATATAATACAAGAAAAACGATTCTAAACAAATTCTCAAAAGTCGAGGTAATTTTTTATTCGATTGTGCTACTTTTCCGTAGTTTTTGGGATGTAAACATCAACATGAAACAGCACTCAAGTTAAAAGAAGTTTACTCCCATCTTAATGCATTTTTTCATATTTCACTGTCGTGTTGAATCTTTATGAACACGAAAGCACATGCTGCGTTTACAGCGACTCGCTATATGAAGATGAATCATTCTTTTCTCTTTACTGTTATTATTGGCATGCTGTCAAAGTGTCTAATGCTTGGTAGTATTTCTATTCAAAACTGTGATTCCTTGATTTAGAAAATTAAAAACAAAAAATTATGAATTCATCTCTAAAATCTGAAAAATTGCCCAGCCCTAGTTATGTGATTGTAAAAAATTAAAACAAGTCCCATGATTGTATTCACTCCAGCTCGGTGCTGTCACTGAAACATGCTTCTCTGAGAGACTCGAGCGTCAGTGTGAGAATCATGTTCAGCCGCCTGGAAATGACCACAAGTATCAGTGAGTGGTCAGCGTAAGAGAGACAAGAGCACTCTGGCATGGTGTGCTTTTTACAGAAGCTGCAGAAAAGCACTTCCAGACGTTCACCCTCGGCGCGGGTCACCCAAAACTCTCCTAAGTGCTTCTGTCTGCTTTCTCTCTCGCTGACGTTCAGCTCGCTCGTATTTAGAAATTCACTCAGCAAGAGGCTAAGATCTTGTAAATTGGCTATTATAAATAAAATGTCATCAGCCCAATGGAGAAAGCGCATATCAGAATGGCAATCAAAAGCAATGTTCTCTATAAAATAGTTATGCTTTGGTGATTTCTGTCTCCATGGAAACAGCACTCTCACCTGAAGCTGAAAGGATGCGGACCCATCAAGACACGACTTATTATGTATCTCGAGTCAATTAAAGAAACCGTGTGCGCTGATATAATTTGAAAATGTCAGAAATCATTTGAGTGAGAGAGCAGCTGGCGGCCGTATCTCAAGCGCTCTTGTTTTATCGGCAGACGGACGTATTCGTACTCGGAACCACAGCTGTACAACCAGAACAGCGGCGGGAACTACTTCGATACGCAGGGCAGCTCGGCTCAGGTGAGCACGGTGGTGTCCACTCACAGCATGGCCAACAACGGCAACGGGAACGGCGCTCTGGCCATGGGGCTGTCCGGAGGCCAGATCATCAGCAGCTCAGGAGCCTATCTGATTGGAGGAAACTCCATGGATGGCTCCGCCCCTCACAGCGCGGCTCAGACCACAAGAGCCTCCCCCGCCACGGTGAGCTCCAATCACGATTGAGTGTTCAAACAGGCCTACTTTACTCTGAAAACATGAGCCGTCATAATTGCAAAAGCCAAAAATACACTGCATGGGTACACTGCAAGATGATCAATTTCTCCAAAAATCATTATGATATTAAGTAAAGATCATGCTCCATGAAGATATTTTGTACATTTTCTACTGTAAACATATCAAAACTTCATTTCTGATCAGTAATATTCATTGCTAAGAACTTCATTTGAACAACTTTACAGTTGATTTCCTTAATATTTAGATTCCAGATTTTCTAATAGTTTTATCTCAGCCAAATATTATCCTATTTTAATCAATGAAAAGATTAAGTCAATTTAAAATGTATTATTTAAACTCAAAATTTCACAAAATTGACCCTTATGATTTGTTTTGTGTTTGGAATGATTAAAGCCACATTAAAGGGTTAGTTCACCCAAAGATGAAAGTTAACATTGAAATCATGATTTACTCCTAGGTTCTTCAGACAAATCAATCTCTTCTGAGCTTTATAATGGCAGTGAATGGGGGTTTCTGTTCAACAGTCTGAAAGTAGTCAAATAAATGAGGGTGAATAAAGGCTTCCTGTAGAGAATCAATGCTTTTTTTTTGTGTGTGTGTAAAAAAGATATCCGTATTCAAAACACTTCCCTCTCACTTCTAGGGTTGGGTATCATTTAAACCATTTGATACCAATACCTTGAGTTCAATAACTTTTTCAATACCAATTTTATGAAATCAGTTTTAGCAAAATGACATTATTTCAGCTTGTTGACATTAAAACAGACTCTAAACCTCTCCTGAGCCCCTGCACGGAAAATAATATATCCAACACTACCAATCTGTGCACATTAGTTTGAATAATGTTCAGATAGTTTTCAGTATGTTGTGCTACCTTATTTATTCTTACATTAGACTTATTTTCCCCCTCTGAAAAGTTTGTGTATATAAAAAAATTTTAATGTGTCTTTTAATTCATGAAGATTTCATTTTATATTACAGCTTAAAACACTGAAGAAATACTGCTTTAATAATGTTTGTAGTAGCCTATTAAGTAAATTAAGTAAAAAGTACAGTTTTTTTACAGTTAAATATTAACAAATACTATTGAACGCAGGAGTGTGCTCACTGTGTGTGCGGTGCAAATGATTTAAATATCATAATTATTCAGTCGATACCTAAAAAGAATTGAACTGGACACCCAGCCCGTCTCACTTTCGCTCTCATTGCAGCGGATGATGTGTTTGTTTACAGAAGCAATGGAAGCAAAGTTTCCCTTATCAGGAATCCCAGATTACTCTTAGCTTGTATTGAACGTTTCATTATGGATGTTCTTTTTTAATTCTTTTGGACTGCTGAAAAAACACCCATTCACTTCCATTATAAAGCTTGGAAGAGCAAAGACAATTGTAATATAATTCCTACTGGATTTATCTGAAAGAAAGTTCATATACACCTAGGATGTATCAGGGGCTAATTTGACTTTTTATGTAAACTAAAACTATAAGGGCTAATCATCTGGGTCTTTTTGTTGTGGTTGTTTGAATGAGAGACATACATCTATGAGAGCCGAAAACACACTTCAGAATCGAATGAATTGTAAATCTGAATTATTGTGACCCATGCTGGCAGAATGAGTATGACTGTACACAGGTTATTTTTGAGCAACATGCAAAAAAATGAAAAGTTTCTGCAAAATTGAGTTCATTAAAATGATGTTGATATAATTTCATTGGAATGATCTTTTAGATTTCATCAAATCATACATTATTTTGCAGATCTTCGAAGGTAATGGAGAATGTAATATAAAAAAAAAAAAAAAACATTTTGCCAGCGCAGGTCACAAATATATATGCTGTATAATAATAGAAACAAGAACATTTTAACGATCTTAAGAATCATTTTCCACTATTTAGACCTTTCATTCAAAGGAAAGTTTCCACAGATCTTAAAGGTTCATCTTTCATTTTCAATTTGATTGGACTGTTTACTAATAGTTTACTTTTCAGTGTGTATAAAACAAAAAGCAGCAGCATACTTAAACGCATCTGCCTTTTAGAGAAGCCTTGAGGGACTTATGTGAGGTCCTAAAATATCCCCCATGTAGGCAGCTCATTAGGTTTCAGAACGGAGCCAATGTGTCTACAACTGATTTAACTGTACAAATAATAAAGTGAAGCTTAATCATTGAGCATTATTAAAGGGTATATTTGACTATTTTCAGCCAGCTTTGTGTTGTTGTGCTGTGAGTGCTATATTTAAATGAACAAAGATGGAAAATGCACATAAAACGTTTTTGCACAAAAAGATGTAAAATTTTAGGATCCCCGCTCACAGATCCAGTCTAGTGAATCGTGGGTGTTAATGTTTTTTTCTTTTTATCGCACAGTTAAAGTTTTATTAAAGGGGTCATATGATGCAATTTCAAGTAGTTCTTTCTCTTTGGAGTGTTCGGAGCTGTTAGAGCAGAGATTGAAGATGCTAAGACTAAAGTTTCAAAAGCAATCAGATATTCTTTATAAAAATGATGACTTGTCCACACCTCCTAAACCCACTCGTTTAAACACGCCTCCACTTTTCTACGTCACAGAGTGGGTTTATTTTCAAACACCACCCAAATGAAAGAAGGCGGAGCTATTATTCTGGCTGTAGTGTTGCTGCGGGCGCCATGTTCTGGAGACGCTGTGTGGCCTAGTATTCGGCCAATCGCAGTGCACTGGATAGCTGTTCAATCAGAGCACACCTCGCTTTTTTAGAACGATGAGCTTTGTACAAATCGACCTGTTTCAGGAGGCGGGGCTTAGAGGAAAAACAGTAATGTACAGTTTGTGTTTTCTGCACCTTTAAACCACATAAACAATGCATTACACCAAATACACAACATCATGCTCTTTTTAGAAACATCATATGACCTCTTTAAAAGCCAGTAAATTATCTTTCATTTCTGACTAATTGGCCTCACTGTTAATGTGATGTTGCTGGTGGATGACCTTGCTCTGCTCCGTTCTGAGTAACCTGGAGCGTAGCGGTGCTGGGCTGTAGCGTGTGGTTTTGGTGGCTGGGTCTATTTCTGCTGCTCTCTGTCGCTTCATTTGATTTACTCTTTCCCCCCCTTTTTGTTTTTGTTCTCCTTTATTCGTTTGCTCTTTGGTCCATCAGATTGAAATGGCGATTGAGACGCTCCAAAAGTCTGAAGGTTTGTCCAGTCAGAGAAGTTCGCTGCTCAACAGCCATGTAAGTCGTGAACACGCTTTGCTTTGCACGATCTGCTTCGGTTTCTCTCGCTCTTTCTCTCTCTCTCTGGCTTTCTCTCTATTCTACACCGTGCCATTCAAAAGAGTCATATCAATTCAGAACATTTTTTTACATTCTTTACATTTGAAAAAAGTCAATGTTAATTTCCAGATTTTCAGTGTGGACTTTTTAAATGGCACTGTATTTATTAGGATATGCAAAGTTTATCTGTATTGTTCTTCCATGTTTATATACTTTTCAGCTTTTGTAATATTAACCGTTGTACTGATGCAGTACAAGATGTTTACCGATTGGCTGAGGTTAACCACTGATGCTTTGCACAAATTATGGGAGCATTTTCATAAACTAGGTGGCGTTATTTTACTCACACTTAATGCTTTTGCACCATTCAATTACCTTAAAGATTAACTAATTACTTTCAACACACCATAAATAGATCCTCCTTTGATTTGCAGCAATATTACAGATGTGAAAAATTACTCACGGTTTTTATCAGAAACTAAATTAAACTGGAACTGCAGCCTACAAATGCATAGTATGTTGTCTTTTTCGTTTACTGTAAACCCGAAGTGCCTCCCGTAATTGAAAACACAGTAGGCTCGTTAGGAAAAAGTGGATCGCTCCATTGTCATTCCAGATCTGTGACTTTCTTTCTTCCAACACAACACAAGATGTAATTGTTTTTAAAGAGATGTGCACTTTATCTGATGAATTCAGCTGCAGTGGCTCCTGGATAATTACGAGACGGCAGAGGGCGTGAGTCTGCCCCGATCTACCCTCTACAATCACTACCTGCGCCACTGTCAGGAGCAGAAGCTGGACCCTGTCAATGCTGCGTCGTTCGGGAAGCTCATCCGCTCCATCTTCATGGGGCTGCGCACCCGCCGCCTGGGCACCCGGTAAACCTCTGATCCACACGCTCATGGCTAGGGATCTAACGCTTCGCAGACAGATAACAAACCAGACCGCAACAGAAGGCTTAATTATAGCTTCCCGGTTGATGCATACATCTCCATTTCCAAAAACTGACCCTTATGACTGGTTTTGTGCTCCAGGGTCACAAATCATAATAAAATTCCCCATGGTTAGCATTACTAGGGGATATAATTACGATTCAATTCACGATTCATAAACCCTAACTCGACATGAAGGAAACCGCATTCAAATGAGATGCATTCATTGGTAATGGAATTGTTTTCATACAAATTAACTGCTTAAATATTTCCGTTTTAAACCATGAAGATGAGCCGGTGAATGTCTTACTCTCAAAAAAGGCTGACTGTTTTCATTTATTCCATTTAGTCAATAATTAAGGGCCTACATTAATTGGTGATGCCAAATTCCTTTTAATATATCCAATAATTGATGTGTTATTGTTGCCCGTTTCGTCTGCCAGTGGCTCCGAGAACATTATATTTCACACACTTTAAGTCCAGCGAATGTGAAACGCCCCTGCTCCGTTCTCTCCTGTACTCGTTTATTCACAGCTCTCTCGTTTTCTCTTGATCCAGAGGGAACTCTAAGTATCACTATTACGGGATTCGCGTGAAGCCAGACTCTCCTCTGAACCGGCTGCAGGAGGACATGCAGTACATGGCTTTGAGACAGCAGCCCGTCCAGCAGAAGCAGAGGTACGAGCATCTCTGTCCCGTGTGGTAACAGCTCTCCCAACGAGCACTGGATAAAAGCATCTGCCAGTTGCATAAATGTATGGCCCTATGATTTCTGCCAAGTGGAAAATGTGGATGGAAACATAAAAATGGAATTTACGTAGAATATATAATGTAAAATGTCACAGACTATGCCCAGGTTTGGACAGGAAAATCTAAACATGATATGGACCTTTAAATATGAATTGTGCGTGTTTATCACACACACTGAAGAAGAAATAAAACATTTCCAAGGGTCTTAAATATTGTATTTTTGTTAACTTTTAATAATTTGCAGTTTAATATGGTTATTTAATAGACGTTTTTTTTTTTTTTAGATTAATAAAATTTAATTTAACTATTTAAACAGGCTCTAGAAAAATTAAAACGCAAATAAATTAGGATTTGGGGAAAAACATAAAACTCATAGGGCCGTGTTAATGTAAATGTAGCGCCTGGGTTTGTTGCTTTGGAACAGCACTCAATCTCTCGTCTCTTCTC
>JAUYWG010000044.1:18228675-18245229 GCA_034779775.1 Enteromius afrohamiltoni
TAAAATCATCTTAATGCTGGATTAGTTTGATCTTGTGTCTTCTCCAGATGTTAACTGATGGACTGGAGTGCTGTGGACTATTCTGATGTTTCTATCAGACTCTCATTCTGACGGCACCCATTCGCATCCATTGATGCAGAGACACATTTCTCCAGACCTGATGAAGAAACACCTCGAACAGCATGAGAGTAAGCACATTTTCAGCTCACTTTAATTTTGGGGTGAACTACTTCTTCAAGATCAAAGCACAGACTTGGATCAGGATTGTTCCTCTCATATAAACTGTCAGTCTAGTGGGTTGGTAGCACAACAGCAAGACAAACAACATCTAAAAATAAAAGCATGATGTTGGTTCACGTCAGCGACCTGCAGAATATTGCACCACAAGAAAACCTCAAAACAGGTTAATAAACCTTCCAAAAACAGCAGCCTCACTCAGATTAATGCCACATTGTGTTCCATGATAAATGACTATTATTACTATAATATTTGAGATTCTGCTGCATATAAATCAATCTTACTCAGGAGCTTACTTTTTTAGCTCATTCTGCACAAGAAAACAGTCTGAAACAGCTGATGTAGTTTTATAATGTGACATATTTAGGACAGAAACAGAACTCAGAAAACTCAGGTAGGATTTGACTATATCCATCAGAATTGGACTAGACTGAAAGGTTAGTTAACAAAACACCGTCAGATGAATCTTAAATGGTAGTAGTGAAACTGAAATGCTGTTAGATTTTGATGAAACATTACGAAGACAAACATTTGTGCAGTAATATGAATTATGAGAGTAAATGGTGACTTTATGTTGACTCTAATAACTTGTGGCGTCTGTAAACACAGAGCAGCATACGGTGCAGCTTCAGCTAAATATTAAAAACACATCTGAGGCTCAAGTGGCTCTGAGGACATTCGATTTTCATCTTCAGTACTCCAGCGATCCTTCCTTCCCGCATATTCTTGCCGGTCAAGAACAGAACTTTGTCTCTCGTGGGATATGATGACTTTCTGCCGCTCACAGTGCTGTAATTTGCTGCAGGTCTATGTAGTTTTCCTGTCATTTTCTTAGAAACGCTTCCGTTTGTCAATAGCTCTATTGTTTTTCTACAGAGAGGGAGAGCAATTCATTTCACTCGTTAAATGTCAGCTCATACACATATCCTCCGCAAGACTAAATGGTAAAATGCTTCACGCATGTTTCCAGGCAGATGTTCCTTAGAATCCGATGCAAAGACAATCATGTGACCTTATTAAGGAATATCAATTGTGCATTCAACTCTTCTCTAATTAACACTGACGATTAGCTCCTAAATTACCTGAATCTGAGAGCTTTATTCTTGTTAGTTGTCTGCAGTATTGCACCAAAATACAGCGTCTCAAACGACTGCTGAACTGTGCAAACACAGAATTAGCGCAGTGTTTACAAATCACAATATGCAATCAACAAGATCACAGATGTAGAATAAAATGCCTCCCAGCAGGCTTTGATGAATTAGGTCAGGGCATATACGGTGTAATTAAGAATGAAGTGTTTTTACATTTACATTTACATTTATTCATTTAGCAGACGCTTTTATCCAAAGCAACTTACATGTGGGGAAAACAGCAGCGATTAGTGCTCATGAAGTGCTCATTATACCGTAAAATAGGCAATGTTTAGATAGGTGCAGGCTAGAAAGGGAGAGAAAGGATAGAGTTTAAGAGAAGATGTGTGTTTTTTTTTTTTTATGATGTCAAGTAGTATTGAAAGAGGTGGGTTTTCAGCAGTCGTTTTTAAAGACATTTATAATGTTACAGTAGATTTTTATTTCCAATCATTTTTATTTCTGTATCTTTGAATCCTAAAAAAATAAAATGCTTCCACGAAAATATTGAGCAGCACGACTGTTTTCAACATTAATAATAACCAGAAATGTTTCTTGAGCAGCAAGTCAGCATATTATTATGATTTCTGAAGGACACTGAAGACTGGAGTAATGATGCTGAGGATTCAGCTGTGCATCACAGAAATAAATTACACTTTAACTGATATCCACATAGAGAACAGGTATTTTACATGGTTATAACATTTCACAGTTTCACTATTTTATAAATAAATGAAGCCTTGAGACTTTCAAATAACATTTTTTTAAAACTAAAATACTTTTTAAATAAAATTAAACATTATACATTTATAAACAAATATAGCATTTTAATAAAACAAACAACTGAAACAGGTTTATCAATAGGACTTTTAGGGCTGCTTTACAGAAAAAATCTGAATTTGCTGAATTGCTATTTCCTGTTTATTACTATGAAATCCAGAACAATATTGTCCGCTGATATAGTTATGTTTATAATTATTGTTCTCTGTGAGAGTGGTTAAAGATTAAAAGACAGGTTAAAGATGTACAGATATTGGTTCATATCACGAACTGATTTAAGTGTAATAACCTAACTTTTATTTTATTCACGCAAAGTTCGACCAATTCCGCAACATTCCACGTTTAATAATAAATAATGTTTTTACAACTGGACTCCACACCACATAAGGGCTCTATATGAAGCTGTTTTGAAACGATTTGTGTTGTACAGAGCGCTATAGAGATAAAATGGACAAGCACAAGTGAGCAGACTAATCAGGATCAGTTTTAACGCTCCCAGGCGTTGTATATTTTCCCTCCTGCTGAAGACACCTTCTCAATCTCTTCGAAGTGAATTTCCTTTTTCATAGACATGCTGCTGTTTCCGCCTTCGGCCGAATAGCCCTTGGTGTCTGTCGACACCCTCTGTTGCTCGAGCTCCAGCCGAACACATCCCGTCAGATCACTTTCGGTGAAGATCCGGTTGGTTTTCGAGCCCAGGCTCAGCAGATGGCCGCTAACAGC
The DNA here is from genome assembly GCA_034779775.1 of Enteromius afrohamiltoni. Lineage (NCBI taxonomy): Eukaryota > Metazoa > Chordata > Actinopteri > Cypriniformes > Cyprinidae > Enteromius > Enteromius afrohamiltoni. The sequence continues at coordinate 18,231,546 of JAUYWG010000044.1, forward strand.
CGTATTTAAAGGACTTCCAGCTCGGAGCCGTTTGATGCTGAATCTCGTCTTCTTTCGGGCCCAGCAACAAGCCCGATGCTGACACGCGGCCTGGAAGCCTTTCTTGAAGTTCTCGTTGAAGTAGCCATAGATAATTGGGTTTACGCTGGAATTGGAGAAGGCTAGCCAGTGAGAGAGGGGGAATACATAGCTGGTGAGGAGCTCCAGATTGTCCTCGTCTGGACGGGCGTAATCGGTCAGCAGCATGAGGGTCCACAGCGGCAGCCAGGACAGCATGAAGAGCAGAGCCACCACGATCAGCATCTTTATCACTCTGATCTTTCTTTGAGACGTGGGACATTTTCCGTGCACGGGAACATCGTGCTGCTCGGAGCTGGCCAGGATGGCCGTGGCATACAGCTTTGCTCCGATCCGGCCGTACAGGAGCATGATGAGCGCCAGGGGAATGACGTATATGTGTATGAACAGGACAGTGGTGTACACTTTCCTCATCTCCGGGTCGGGCCAGGTCTCGTAGCAGGAGTACAGAGGGTATGTACTGTTGTCACTGTGAACCATGAAATGCCCTTTTTCTTGGTCAACGGTCAACATTAACACTGAGGGAAACATTATGGTGAGAGCCAGCACCCATATCGCCCCGATTGACACCTTTGCGATGAAGAGCGTAAGTTTGGGCTTGAACGGGTAAACGATGCAGCGAAACCTGGGTTTCAGACGAGGACAAAACACAAACGTGGACATTAACCCAAACTGCTTTCTACCTTTCTACTCTAATATAAAAATTATATTTTAATGAAATAAAATTTCATTTAAGCATATGTTTTAATTATATTTGATATATCTTGAAGAGCTTTGGTGATAATTAATCAATGAAAGTGGTCCAAGAACTTTACATTCATGTAAAAATATCTTTTTGTATGATGAATGACAGCTCTGAAATCCTTCACAAAGGTTTCAGTCTATATATTTGTATGTGTGTAAAAGGATTAAAGCTTTGCACAGCATCAACACAATGATATATTTCAGCGTCTCTCCAAACATACATTACACAGACCTGCAAGTACCGCTGAGCTGACCCTTTACAGTTCTCGCCTCATGTTTTCAGCACATAACAGAAACAGCATCATGTAAGAGCCGTCAGTATAATGACCAGCAGTTCACCGCTGCGTTTCGGGAGTCTTAATCTCAATCAGCTTTAACAATGTGCTAATTAGTGCTTCCAGCAGAGCTAAACACTCCAGATATGAGCCACGACTGACACAATACCGCTGCTCTATTGTTTCCTTCACAAACATGTTTTGTTCAATGCTTGTTTCATTTCATTCTCAAAATTAGACACCAACCTGTCCACTGCAACGGCGACTAACGTGAAAACGGAGGCACAGACGGACGTTCCTTGCACCAGACCGCTCAGTTTGCAGATCGTGTTGCTGAAAGGCCAACCTGACAGTGACAGAAACATCATCACATTGAATCTTGAAAGTCAGTTTACTAAACTAGAGTAAGTTCAATGACATATGCTGATGTTGGCTCAACAAAGCCTTGTCTGAAATAGGGTTGGGTCGATAGACGTTGCCCTCGGTCGATCGCTGATGGCCGATAGACATCACGATGCATGCTCCGCCCCGCCACAGCAGCAGCAACCAGCTCACACTTAATCTAATAAGCGAGCGCACCACTGATGCTGGCGAACACCCTAACCCTAACAGATATATTAAATATTAAACCCCCGCCATCACTCCTGCGCTCAATCCTCTCTAACCCGCTCGTGCGAATACTGTTTTGTCAGTCGTGGGGCGGGGCTTGGTGTTTTAGTTACTACACCAATGATAATATTATGACAAGTATTAAAAACCATATTTCCACACCTGTGATAAGGTTGTCCACTAGCGTCGTGGGAATGCAGAAAATCCCGACCAGCAGGTCGCTAACGGCCAGATTCAAGATGAAGATGTTGGTGACGGTTCTCATGTGCCGGTTCCTCAGGACTATCACACAGACCAGACCGTTTCCCATCAGGCAGAGCAGGAAGATGAAGAGGTACGCCAGCGTGAAGAGCGCGGCTGTTGGCAGCGAGTGCTGGTAATAAGGAAACAGGACGATGCCCTCTACTGTGCTGGAGTTGGTGCTGTTGGTCTGATTGGCGCAGGATATGACATCTGAGATTACATAGACAGAGGTGGCATCCCATAATGCCTCAGAACCCTCCATGAAAGCAACACTGGGAACAAACAAGAATAAACAAACTAAATCTTTTTTTTTAGTTTTAGATCTAATAATTTCAGAAGCCTGATTCTGCTCACGAATAGAAAACGTTGTGTTTTTTTAGCCCAAAATTTGGTAAAAAAAATATATAAATAAAATCTGTATATATGGAAGCCTGATCCAAACACAGGATGAAAAAAAGTAAATAAACAACGTAAAAAGTTTTTAACTTTTATCTCATGATTTAGTTTTTTGGGTTTTTTTTTTAGAAATATAAGAAAAAACAGCACTGGGTGAAAAAAAGTCAGTTCAGTTGTTTGGTAAAAGTCCCAGCTACTTTTTTTTATTCTACTGTGGAAAAAAGCTTCCATGAATACTACTGACATTAAGCAACAAAACACATTTAAGACAAGCATCTGAACCCTGTTGACAGAGCAGCTTTTAACTTTTAAAATCGTTCACATTGTGAAGCATAAGTGGTCTGCTGAACTGATGATTTATAGTTAGGAACTATTATTGAGAACCGAGGTCAAATATATAAGGAGCGCACAGGTCTAGATCTCACAAAGAGTATTTTATCCAAAAGTCTAATTACAAAAATGCTTATTTTGCACACATATAATCAAATTGAATTTGTGAATTTTCACGTCATACAAAATAAATTGTCAAATATCACAAACTCTTATTCTTTTCTCATTCTTGAAACTGCAGTATTATTGTTAGGTATCACATGTTTATTTGTCATAATTTGTCATAATACAATTTAAGGAATGTGGGATAAAACTATATTTGAATGCTAGTTTTCCCCCTTTCCATTTAACATTTTTTTTTTACTAAAATTTGCTGGAAAAGCTTGTGACAACTTGCCCCAGATCACTCAACTAACTAACTAACTTTCTAATTACAAAAAAACATGAAATGTTTAATAACTAATCAGTATTAACAGCCAAGACTTCAAGGATATTTAACGCACTTAATGCCCATCTCTCATCTTTTCGTTGGTCTGGAAATATGAATGTTTAAGATATGTTTATTACCCTTAACTCTAAAGGTTTTGAGCACATTATTCAGCGGTGATCTGTACAAACAGAGCGGTGGTTCTGACTGAGAGAACTTTACCTCAGAAACCGATCAGCTGAAATAAATAACAACATCAGCGTTTTAATGGTTAATGTGAGTCACAAAGATCTTACCTTCCTGTCCTTCAGGTGAAAGGGTGAAGTAAAGGCACTGGTGGAATAAAAGAAGTGTAAAAACAGCTCGATTAGGATCGTGTCCGTCTCTGAACAACTCTGGATGGCTTCCCGCGCGCGCGCACCTGCCTCGCGCCACTGATGTCCGATTCACGAACCGGTTGATTCATTTGAACCGACTCACGACCCTTTAATAAACTACTTGATTATTATGCTAAACTTGTTTGCTTGCTTTCAGTAAAATTCACCAGGCATTAATAAAATTCTACACTATGGCATAAAAAGAATAGTTTGGTTTTGAATTTAACTTGATATATTTATATTAATTGTTAAGAGCGCATTTCTGAGTCTGACTGATGACCTGAAAAGATCATTTAAATGAACCACTCAAACGAACCGACTCCCTGAAATGAATCGCGTTCGCTCACGACAGCTTGTTAAAGTCTTGCTGCAATTAAAGTAGTGTAATAATTAGACCTGCTGATTACTAATCACTGCCACAGAAATGACTCTAAACAATTACATTAAATAAAGCGTTTATTATGAATGCTAAAACTAATACAATTACAAGTGCGTATTCAATAACTGACTCACATATTCATAGCTAGGTGGACATACTGTGGGAGACTAATTTTCTGTGTAATACAATCTGGAATCTAAGAACAGCTTATGTAGAGCTGACTGTGTGTGACGTGAAATAATTAGTGATCTGATGTGTATTAAACGTGGAAATAGCTATATCAGACATACATAAAGCAGCAGTTTTATTCTCTTAGCATGTGCTAGGGTGTCTTATTTTATGCTCCATAATGACATTGTACCAGCTGTTTTTACTTCTACTAGCTAAAGATAATAGCTGCTGTGAGGCACCTGTATGTGGGTGATTCTCAATCAACACCTGTGAAAAATCTGCTTTTTTTCACCTGACACAGACACAAAAAAATTATTCATTGGATGAACTCAATTTAATTGAAGGCAGGATTACCATCCAATACATATGTGTAACCCCAGCTCATAAAAACGAAATTAATGCGATTAAATTTAATTGAATAATAATTTACATTTATTTAGTTGGGTCAACTCAATTTGATCAAATATAGTTTTAATGAACATTTTATGCTTCATTCATTTTATCCACTTCCTAGTTACACAATTAAAATAATTTATGTTCTTTCAAAATGAAAATACTGAGTTGAAACAAAACAAAAGTCAAGTCAGTTTAACACACACACACAAAAACACAATGTAGTTGTTTCAATAGGGAACCAAACATAATTGTGTTAAATGAAAATGTTTTTTTTTTTTAAATAAACTTTTTTAGTTTTTAAAGTTTTTTAGTTTTTTTTTTTTAAAAATAAGTTTTTTAAATTTAATTTTAATTTTTTTTTTTTTTGAGTGAATTTGAGAATTTAATTTAATCTACAGTTGTCTTATTTTATGCATGAAGAATTTGCACATAATAATAATAATAATGAGCATGCATCCATGCCAGCTTGTTTCTTCATCATTTCAGAGTTGTTTTGCATATAAAACATTCATACAGAGGTCAAATATGAACATCAAAAAGAATATTGCATGTAGAAGCATGCTGTTTTCTTCCATCAGCAGAGCGTTTCAAGACTTCCCCAGCACTATAATGCTCAGTGTCTCATCATGCATCATGCTGCTACGTTTATTCAAAGAATTCAGCAGAATACGATGTTTAACATATTCATAACGCAATTATCTAGAGCTATTGCTGTGATAACTGCCATCAAACAATATGAAAATGTTTCTGTGAACGGTTTGGGTCAGAAAGCATCAGCACAAATGTTCTCGTTGCTTCTATTAAGCTGCCAGTTTTATAGACTTTATTCTTCTTATCTCTTTAAAAAGGTTCAGCTTTAATTCCCCAGCTGCGCTCGCTGACATTTTGATGCAGGTTCAGCTGGGATCCCGAAACAGCAGGAGAGACTTTCCTGCACAGAGCTCAAACTTTACAACAGTCTGTTAATCTCAGCAAGAAAGCAATAATAGATATGAGCGCTTTAAATCAACATTTAGACTCATATTTCCCACCTCCGATGTTATTTTTTTAATTTCGGCTCTTTATACACACAGCCGTACTCTACACAAAACACTGTTAAAATCAAATTACTTTTGTGTATATTGTTCTATTCCCTTTATTACCATCTTTCATCTTGGTTTGGTTTTTATATTTGTGGTATCTGGTGGTCATGATGTCCAGTGGAAATCACTCACAGCAGGACTGTTTACTTCAGTCAGAGCCGATAAAAAAATATTGTCCTGAGACGACAGCCGTTCTCATTCCAGTTTCAAACACATGACTGCTAAGGCACGTTATCTGGGATGTCTGCTGTTTACTTCAGTCAGTGTTCTCCAACATTTAATAATGAAAAAAGAAAACTGTTTGCAGATTAACACTATATTGTTCTTGGAACTGGAAAGGTCACAATTGAAAATTAATTATTCTCAGCCATTGAAACTTACTTAAAAGTACTCTTAATGCTTCTGCAATGACATTATAATAAATACATGTTTCAATGCGGAGATGTCGATTTAATAAAACCAAAAAACTACTGAAAAAGTGCTCACTCTCATGCCATTCGAGATCTGATCTAGAAAAGTGTCTCTGCATCAGTGTCTCATGCCTTGGAGGTGAATGGGTGCCGTCAGAATGAGAGAAAAATCCACAGTCCATCAGTTAACATCTGGAGAAGATCAAATGAATCCAGCATTAAGATGCGCGTCTATAATAACCCTTCCTTCAGTGAAAAAGTGTTCTGGTCTGAATCAGGAGAGAAACCTGCACAGATCAAGCACTGTTGGAGTTTTGATTTGAGAGACAACAGGAGATGCACTTTTTCGAAAGAGTTATGACTTATTTTCATTAAAAAACACCTTAATAATGGATTTTCTGATGGGCTTTTGTCTTCTCCAGATGTTAACTGACGGACTGTGGATTATTATGATGTTTTTATCAGACTCTCAATCTGACGGCACCCATTCACTGCACAGCATCCATTTCTCCAGATCTGATGAACAAACATACTCATCCTGATCTCAGGTGGTCAGAGGATGAGCAGACTTAATGAGCTATTTGCTCATCTACACCAACTACATCCAAACAAAACCGAACCAAATCTAGTTTATTGGCTTTCTGTGAGTCAGTCTCAGGTGCAAAAGTTCAAAAGCAAGATTGTTAGACCTGCTCACACTCTGTCTCCTCCTCTTCTTCTTCTTCTTTTAACCAAGCTGTTGCATCAAACTCCTTCTACAAATAATGATCAGATCTAAATGCAGGGCTGAAGATGTGCATCTGCACAGAGATGGTGACAATCCCTCCTGAAGGTGTAGAGTCAAGTAGTTTTGAGCAGAAGCATATATAATTGATCATGAGGTGGTTTAAATTGCCAGTTTAATGAATCTCAGAAAGTCTCACACAAGCGTCAGAAATGCCACCCACATTCCCAGGGGCTTTAACAGAATCCCTCTGAACAAACACAGGCCACTAAAATAGCTTTCCCTCTTCCTGTGAAAAGAGCACTAGGCACAATCATTAGACAGCTTGGCTTTCACTGTTTAAACTCTTAATAATCACATAACCAATCACAAATAAGTTTGTGGAAATACACAAAAGCAGCATGTTGCTCACCATATTAATCACCATTTTGTAGCTGTTTGAGTTACTTAGCAACAAAAACCGGCTTCACTTGATAAACATCCCACAAATCAGCTTCACAATGGTTGTCCAACTGCTCCTGTGATGACACTGGCAAACCAGCTTTTTTCCTGGCGTGCATCAAGGATCACTCACATAGAGGAACCTGTTCAGTTTTGTGAAACCCCCGATTAACAGTTTCACTGGTTTTGGAGCTAGAACTCTAAATTAATATGTGGTTAATTAACAAACTCACTATAGGAAGACAAAGATGCATGAAAAAAGTAAAGCAAAACACTTTAAAATAACTCACAATGGATAAAACAACCTTGGTTTTTCTGCAGTGACGTAAGGAAAAATACTTGTAACATAATATATTATATTTTGTGACACACACACACACACATACATACACACAACAGAAAACAGCCCGCATATATATATATATATATATATATATATATATATATATATATATAAAACATTTTTTGGTAAGGATTAATCTACAATAATAAGATTACACTGGTGCACAAATGTGAATGATGATCATATTTATTACCTGTTTTCGGGTCACATCTGTGAAAATGTGAATATTTGTGACTGTGTAACACTGCCATCATGTGGTCATTTTTTATAACTACATAAAAGGTATTAAAAATGAATTCTTACAGATAATCAAGGCTAAAAGAAATGTCCGTTCCCATTAGGACTAATGTAACTCAGTATCATATAAAGCAGATAAATGTGATGCTTCATCTCTTCATTTTAATCCACCAGCATCAGAAGACTGTAGGAGGAACAGATTAGAAATGGACATAAACATCTTATTTTTAGAATTTGTCCAGATTGGAAAACATGTACACTAGACACATATTTACGTGCCCTTAAAGTAACAGTTCAACTAAAAATAACAATTTAATGAAAATGTGCTCACACCCAAGCCATCAGTGTGTTTCTTCATCAGATCTGGAGAGATGTGTCTCAGTAATGGATGTGAATGGGTGCCGTCAGCATGAGAGTCTGATAAAAACAACAGAATAATCCACAGCACTCCAGTCCATCAGTTAACATCTGAAGAAGACTAAAGATCAAACTAATCCATCAAATTTTTTTAACGAAAAGTTAATATTTACGCTTCCTCCAGTGAAAAAGCATCAAAATCCAGCCACACATTAGTATAGAGTTGTTTTGATCTCTTCAGATTCAGATCAGAACACTTCTTTTTCTTATTATGGACTTGTATTTTAGTCATTAGTTTGATCTTTAGTCTTCTTCAGATGTTAACTGATGGGCAGGAGTGCTGTGGATTATTCTTTTATATCAGGCTCTCATTCTGACGGCACCCATTCACATCCATTGCTGAGACCCTGATGAAGAAAAACACTCCTCCTGATCTCAGATTGGCCTGAAGGTGAGCTCATGTTCATGTTTTAATGAACTATTCCTTTCAGTTACAGGAATCAGTGGACACACCTCAGCCGTTGCTTTACTGTGGTATGAAGGCATCTCCCGCAGCTTGGATCTTGACGAGATCTGCAGCTGGTTTCTCAGGACCTTCAGGCTTCAGGTCAGCTCGGTCTGAATCGTCCGCCGGAGTAAATCTGCTCCAGCAGTCGTGTGTCGGCTCCTGACTCTCAGACGAGAGCGCTCTCTGCATCATAACCTTCTTCCATTTCACACTGGACTTGTGTCTGGGAGCATCTGCGTTTCTGGAAGCCTCGGATGAAGGATTCTTAAACTGAACTGGCTCCTGTTTGATCTCAACGGCGCCTCTGCAGTGTTTGAGCTCTTCTTTAAAGATCTTCAGCTGGGTATCTAAAGACGCCTCCGGTTCCTCTGTGTTCGGTACAGTGATCTTTAGGGAGATCAGAGCTGATTCCTCGTCCGGTTTGAGATCATTATTGTTTCTCTGTGCAGGTGCTAAAGCTTCTTCGATCGCACTAGTATTAATATCAGAGAACTCAGCTGACTCACTCGAAACATCGGCAAAAGAAAACCTAACCCTTCTGCAGTGACTCTTTTTGTCTGTTTTCCCAGCTCGCGGTCTGTGATCTTCTGCTGTGTCCGGTCTCTCGCTGTGGACCAGGTTAGGGGTCAGCGGGCTGTTTTCTGAACTGCTGCTGTCCAGTTGTCTGCGCCACAAGCGGCGGCTGGTTCTTCTCGGCGGAGCCCGGATCACTGGAGAACTCTGGGTAGACGACGAGTCTCTGTGATCATCCTGAACCTCAGAAGAGCCTGTAAGATCAGATCATGTGTGAGAGAAGGCATCTTTACCAGAAGTCTGGGGTCAGGAATATTTTGATTGAAAGAAACTCATTCTTTTATTCAGCAAGAACTGATCACAAGTGACGTAAAAGTAACAGTTTTTATCCGATCACCTTAAAGGAATAGTTGTTCTGTCATCATTTACTTACAAAGGAAGATGTTTCGAAGAAGGTTTATAACCAGGCTGTTTTGAGTCACCATTAAATCCCATAGTATTTTTTTTCCTACTATGGAAGTTAATGGAGACCATAGTTTTGGTGAACTATTCCTTTAAAAGAGATAGCTTATTGGATAGCTTTATGACGTAGATTGAAGATTAATCCTTTTATTAAAATACATTAAAACAGTGTTTATTAATAACTTCAGCAGCATGCTCAGCTCGCTCACATAATGAATTATATATCTGTGTTTCTATAATAATTCATTTTTATGACATAATATGTTGTTATTACAAGACAAATTATAAAAGATGTCATTTTAACAAGAAATTATGTTGTTAAAACAGCTAAATATCGTGTTATTATGACTTCACTGAGTGGAAAAAAATTATATCAAATAAGCACTCTTCTTTTGAATTTTTTATTAATCCTAAAAAATTAAATGTAACACAGTTTCCACAATAATATTGTGCAGCACAACTGTGTTCAGCACTGATAATAATCAGAAGTGTGTGTTGAACAGTAAATCAGTGTATTCTGATTATTTCTGAAGATCACTGAAGACTGGAGGAATGATGCTGGACATCACAGAAACACACAGATTCACACAGAAAACAGCTGTTTTAAAATGTTCAAATATTTTTGATCAAATAAATGCAGAAGAGACTTCTTTCAAAAATGTTAAAACATCTTTCAGAAACCAAACATTTGAACATTAATGTGTGTTTATATTTTGGGTATGTTTTGTTATATTTAGGCAGTTTTGTCTTTTAAAACAATAATATTTTAATAATATGAATAATAAATGAATAATAATTCATTTAAAAGAGCAATATCTACAGATCCTAAACTCTAAAATGATATTTATATGGTGTTTATTGCCCCATTTGTGCAAACAATATATCTATATTTATACGGTTGTACATAAGCCTTCTAATTTCTCCACCTTCATGCTCTGCATGTATGCCTTGTTTTTATTTTTATTTTTGAAATGTATTTCTGTTCTCTTGTGTATGTATTTGCACATACCTGGAGCTCCTGAAAACCTCTACAAATTGCTTTTTCCTTTGCGCACACTTGGAGAAGGAATATCTTCAAAAAACATTCAAATGATATTTGAATTTTGTAAAGACTGACCTTTAACACAAGTGGACGCCGCAGGTGATGACTGACCCTGTAATGAAACGGTTAATTATGCAGGCTGACACATTAATGAGCCCTGATCTACACACATTCCGATGAGATGAGAGGAAAGTACTGTCTAAATAGAAAGTTATGGAGGCTCTAAAACCCAAAGTTTTCAACGGTGAAACAATGACCCTGATCAGTGCTGCCACCTTGTGGAACAACTGATTAGTGCAAAATAAATTTAATGCACGAGATGCATATGTGCATACTATTCTGGTGACAAAATATGCGTAATGTGAACTGTACGCGAATCCTTGCATACTGGTAATAACCGAGGTAAACTTTGGGTTTGAACGAGAACGCCGCTTCTTGTGGGAACTGCTGTTTTCAGAGCGAATGTGAATGTTTTACAAGAGAACGCAACTTTTTCAGGGCAAAGTAAAGAACACTAATGCAACAAAAGTAAAGGAGGGAACGCAAAGCATCTTGGGAGAACGCAATCACTTTGTGAGAAAACGCAAATTGTAAACTAAAGCAAAAATGCTCAGAAGAGCTAGTTTTTCTGGGCAACTTTTGCATAATAACACAAAGTTTCTTTGAATGACGCAAAAGTTTTAAAGGGGCCATATGGTGGTACCTGCACTTTTTCAAGCTGTTTGAACTGAAATGTGTGTTGGGAGTGTGAGTACACAACCACCCTACAATGATAAAGATCAACCAGTAGATTTCTTTTGATTTACTAAAAATAAGTTGCCCTTTCTGAAATCAAGCCATTCTCAAATGCATGTCGGTGTGGCGTCACACAAACAGAGGCCACTCCCACAATAGTTGATTGACAGCAGCGTGTCACACAGACAGAACTGGTGTCTTACCTCAGACCCGCCCTGAGTGAGCCGTCATCAGACCGAGACGCAGAGACAAGCAGGACTCCTGAGAGACTGAGGTGTTTTGTTGTTGAATGTATTAATGAACAGAGCAGTAGTGATTAACCCCCGACATCTGAGAGACTGAAGACGCGGAGGATTAACGTTACGTTTGGTTCTGAAAAAAAAGATCCTCTGAGAGTGCCTCAGAAAAGAGGGGCGGGGTCAGCGGAGCTCGTGAAGATTTAAAGGTGAAGTGCACAGAACAGAGTGATTTCTAAAGAGCTGTTTCTGACAGGGGAAAAGGAGAGTTTTTTACACTATCTTTGAGAAATTTTAAAACAAACTATATTACTTTCCATTAAGACCCTAAAGAATCATATTAGCTTGTGGAACACTGGGTTTGTATGACCAAACACAAAAGCATTAAATATAAATTTTCCTCTCATCTCATGTCTCATAGATACTAATGAAGAACGTTCACTCATTTAGAAATGAACAAGCAAGTGGAGCACAGCAGCAGTCACCAGCAGCTCAGGTATATTTACATTAACAGACAACAATACACTGTATGGGTTAAAATCATCAGGATTTTCAGTAAAGATCATGTTCCATTAATATATTTAGTAAATTTCCTACCGTAAATATATCAAAACTTCATTTCTGACTAGTAACATGCGTTGCTAAGAACTTCATTTGAACAACTTAAGATGATTTTCGGAATAATTAAGACATTTCCGCACCCTCAGATTCCAGATTTTCCAATACTGTCCCGTCATTACAAATGGGAAGCTTATTTACTTTTAGCTTCCAGATGATGTATGAAATTGACCCTTCTGACTGGATTTGTGCTCCAGGGTCACATATGAATGTGTATGTCACTGACCTCCAGCTTGTGCTGTTTCTCATGGCTCAGTCGGCGTCTCCTGTTGCTGGACAGCATCCGGTAGAGCTGTAGTTGTTTCCTGTATCTCCGGCTGCGGTGGAGCGGTCGAGAGCGGAGGTGGCACCGGGGCTTCAGAGAGCTGCTGGAGGGTGATGGAGACGAGTCAGTCCCGGAGCTGCACAGCTGCAGGTCTCTGACGGAGCGAGCCATTGGATTTGGACTCATCGTGTCTTTGGGGCGATTACGGAGCATCTTTAGTCGCTCTTGGAAGCTTCTAGGTTTAGGCTTCAAAGATCTTGTGAAGTTTAGTATGGGTATCGGCATCTTCCAGATCCGAATGGCTCTCCTGAGCAGCTTGTGGGAGCGGGTGTTGAGGTAGATGGCGGGATGGGCCGCGGTGATGCTCTGGTTTGAGCGGCGGGTTTTTGGAGAAGACTTCTGCTTCGTGGATGAAGATGGAGCTTTTGCAGCACCGGACAACATTGTTACTGAAGACAAAAAGAAACATCACTTAACTTTTTTCACACCAAATAGAAATTTGTCATATTCTGAGCCTGGCGGGCGCTATCATGCATCTCCTGAATGAGTCAAGAATCTCTCGATCAAAAACACAGCGAGTGAAGTCAAGATAAGTGTGCATGCACATTTAATGAAAAGACTTTACATTGACACACAATGACTCACTTATTTACAGTGATTTACTGCCACCTACTGGCGGGATTCATGTCACGTTCAGAGTACAGCAGTAGTAGAGTAAATATCTTTATAAAGATAAAACTGCTCATAAAATGTAAAAATCAGTTCAAACTTACTGGAAGGACGAACTTCTGTCAGTGTGAACTGACCAGGACACAGAATATGTGAAATGTGGTTCTAGAAAGTGTTAAAGGCCTGTGAAGCTTTGTGAGAACTGATGAAAGACACCTACTGCGTGTTTGCTTTTATTATAATACTGAACATGATCCAGGTGTAGTATCCGATTAAAATGCGATTTTCGCAGCTTTTTACTCAAAATGTTGCGTTTTTATGTGTTGCATGTTCAGATATTCATACAGGAAAACGTTCTGGAGGACACAACACTCCTGTGGAAATCCATGAAAGCATTTCAGAAACACTGGCAAAGAAAGAGTTAACCTCTGTACTATTCATATCAATGAGCTACAAGTTACAGTTCCCATACCTGTCTTATTAAAAAAATTATTATTTTTTTTTTTTAAATGTATTTTTAAAATCAGTTTTTAATAAAATTTTTGTTATAGTTTTAGTATTTTTTGTAGTGAATCTTTTACCATTTATATATATATATATATATATACATACGCATA
>JAUYWG010000044.1:18258184-18278285 GCA_034779775.1 Enteromius afrohamiltoni
ACACACAGCACTACCGAACTCTGCTACTAATTTATAATGTTCCCTGTCTGTTCGATTACGTTATTAATTGATCTTTACCTCACATCTATGCCATATCTACATGTACAGCTGCTACTACATATACTGTAAACATTACTCTGGTGTAAAGCTGCTTTGCAATGATATGTATCATGAAAAGAGCTATACAAATAAATCTGAATTGAACTGAACATATACATTACATACATACATTTTTTTATTATGACACATTTAATTGTGATTAATCGTTTGACAGCACTACGTTAATTTAATAAAACAGGTTTCAAGGAAATGCAAGAATGATATGACCTCTTCCACATGCGTGAATTATAGTCTGTCATATTTAAAGCAGGAGATGTCATAACTATGAGCTCCTGTTGCATGCATTTGTAAAATTTCTCTTTTTGTGTTCCACAGAAATAATAAGAGCATATAAGGGTTTGGAACAGATGGATAAAAGTGCTCTGACCTCGGCGTGATGGGACTGAAGAGCACAAACTGAACATTCTGACAGCAGCCGCGTGTGAAAGGGTTCACTCCTCCCTGGAACTTCCCCGTCACCTGAGAAGAGAGAGTCAGTTCAGCTTCAGAAGAATCTGCCGCAGCTCAAACATCATCTCACCTGTTCATTAGTGGTGCGACCTCTCGCCACCAGCACCAGATGAAAGCACGACAGACCCAGGACAGGAATGAAGAACAGAGCCGAAACACTCATGACCGCCAGACTTTACAGAATACTGCGTCAAGGTACTGACCAAACTGAGGACAGAACTCCACCTGAACACTAATATATGTTATAGAAAAGAAACAAAATGGCAACAAATTCAACAAAAACGGAAAACAAAAGCTAAAACTAAAGCTGAAACAAAAGGATCCTAAGTTTTAATTATAATGTGTTTTTACAAATGCACAGAAAAAAGTGCTAAAAATGTAACTATAATTGCAATAAAAATTCATTATTTCTAAATAAGAATACATTTTTAAAAAAATGACAAATGCACATAAAATAAAATAAAAAATTAAATGTAATCTATATAAATTTAAAAGTGACAAAACAAAAGTGCTAAAATAAAAACATGAATAAAAACTGAAACTGAACTCAAATCAATTCTTAGTCGTAGTAATAAATAAAAAATAACAAATGACAAAACTACAAAAAATTAAACGTCAGCTGGAAACTTAAACTGACTTAAAAAATAAATCGTAAAACAAAATTATTATTATTTTATACATAGCAATATTTTATAACAAAATTACTGTGAATTAAACTAAACCGGGAAACAAAAATGAAATAATAATAAACCAAACAAACAGTAATATATGAAATAAATGTTTATGAAAGCATGCAACAATATTACTAACAATGAGTAAAAAAATAAAATGATTCATACAAATAAAAGTTAATTCTAAATATGAACAGATTCACTTCCTGAAGAGTAAACACTGGCACTTTCAGATTATCCATGTGTTTTGTCTGAGCTTCTGACCAATCACGTGAGTCTGGGGCGGGACTATCTGTCTGACTGACCAATGGCAGAAGGGCAGCAATAGCGTTAGTGTGATCATTTTTGCTTTTCTATGCCACAATCACAGAGCTCAAGTCTGCTTGATTTCTAGAGCCCTCTACAAAGTAGACTAAAGGACTCTACATGCAAGAACACTTAAACAAAAATCAACAATTCCAGACAAGCAAAAATGAAAGAGGCAAGATTTACAAACTGTAAAAACTTCTTTGTGTTGTTTGCTCAGATCTGAAGGATACGAGACGGCAGCGTGCAGTTCCCACAGGTTTTCCAGATGATCCAGAACATACAGAAGACCTCCAGAAAACACACCCATCATGTGAAGAGTCAGAGACAGCAGGAAGAGGAAGAAGAAGCGATAGTTGCGTCTCCCGATGCAGTTGTTGACCCAGGGACAGTGATGGTCAAAGTCCTGAAGAGACGATAGAGCTGGTTATTATTATTTACTTTTTACTAATTATACAAAAAGACCGCTAACCCTAGCTTGCTGTAATCTTTTTCTATTCTATTTATTATAAAATTTAAATAAAAGCACTAAACACTTTCATACCGTTGATTTTGATTGCTAAATACTTCACTTGTTTCATTACTGGATAAATCAGCGTTTTTTTGAACAAATCTCTTGAACGAATGAGTCAATGACGAATAGATTTTAACAGTCACTTGTCTCCACCTACTGGAGAAACAATGCAATCGACACAAAACGCTATTTAAAGCGCAAGTCACTTTCAAAAAACAATTGGCTGTATTTTAATTGCTTCCATAGACAACAGTGCTTATCGCGATCTTTTAACGGCTCTAAATAGATCAAGAAATGTGTGACGTGTTTAGTCTCACCTCCACGCAGTGATTGCAGACACTACAGTGTGAGCAGCGTGGCGGACGATAGAAATGACACGACGCACACCACTTCATTCGCACCTGAACGCCGCGCACCTCCACGTTCTTATAGAGCGGCGCGCGGAAGTCCTCGTCCTTGTCCTCATCCTCGCTCGCTGTTGACAAAACACAGCGTCAGCCCATAACGTGTGGCTATGACTGCAACTCATTATCTCGCAATTCTGAGAGAAAAGAGATATAAAATCTGACTTCTGAGATCTAAACCTGAAATATTAAATTCTGAATTCTGGGTTATAAACTTGGAATTGTGAGATATACAGCATGTGTTAATAACATTCTGGGGAAAAAGTCAAGTCACTTTTATTTATATAGTGCTTTTAACAATACAGATTGTAGCAAAGCAAAAACGTAATCGTGAGATTTAAGCTCAGAATTACGAGTTGATAACTTGAAATTGTGAGAGAAAACTGTCAGGACTATGAAATATAAATTCCTAATTGTGAAAAAAAATAACACAGAATTGTGAGATGAAAAGTTGCAATTGCCTAATATTTTTACAAAAAAACACAATTGCAAAACGTAAACTAAAAATAAATTAATAAATTCTTTAGACAAAGGTGTCAAAATTGCAAGATATAACAACCCAGTCTCACCGCAATTCCTACATGTGTTACGAGGGTGCTAATTCGTACCCATTTTTGCTAAATTGTAGCTACGTATTTTATGAGTCCCCAATTTCGTATGATTTTGTACACCTTTTTTTACCTACCGTCACTGTGGTAAGACAAATCCTACAAAATCATACGAATGAGGTCCTACGAATTTGTGCACGGTTTTGCCACCTCGTATGAATACGTACAATTTGGTCGTGAGACTGTGTTGGAGATACATTTGCAATTCTGAGAGAAAAGAAAAATTACTACAAACTACAAAATAAAAAGCAGAACATTTGTAAGGATAAAAGTCAGAAGTGTGACAAATGCTAGAAAACTACTAGCAAGCAGCATGCCATGTGCTAAGATGCTAACAACAGGCTAGGTCATGCTAACGACATCTAAAACATTCTAACAACATGATAATCATGCTAATAACGTGACTTAAAATTACCGTTCTTTTCATTTAGTGGCAAAAAAGACAAGTATTGCTTGAGAAAAGTCTGAGGAGAAAGTGTCAGGATGAGATTAAAGCGGTGATGTGAGAAGTGTAAACAGTGAAGAAATAATGTACAAATAATTAGCATGTTAGTCCTAAATTCGAAATCCTAAAATAGTATAACGCTGAAACTAGCTATATGATATCAGCCAATCACGGTGTGCATAGTTAATACGTAGCTGACATCACCAGGAGCTCAGCCCCGCCCCGCCCCCTTGCTCAGTGTGTCTCAGCAGCTGTGTGAAGAGAAGACTCTTAGTGCTGAGATCTAGTGTTCTGTGTGTATCTGACCTCTCGGGAACACGCCGGCGTCCATGAACGTGGCCATGATGAAGTTGGCGATAACGAAGAGGAAGACGATTCCGAGGCATGGTGGGAAAACAGGAGACACGTTCAACACGAGCCACGGACACCTGAGAGAATCAGACACAGTCAGGAGCTCATCTCTTCTGATGGAGAGTTTGGTCTGTAAATTGATCCAGTAAAGGCTCTTGTAGTGTTATTGTACTCAGATGAAGCAAGCATCAGAAGAACTCCAGATGAACAGCACTAATACACACACACACACTAATATTTCATGTGTCAGGTGTTACAGGGTTAATTTAAGCTCAGTCAATCTTTATAAATCAAGTTAACCTTTCAAAGAAGAATTGATTGATTTCTGCGTGTAAGAACAATCACACGAGATAAAGTTGAGTTCAGATCTGTCTTCATCGCTCCATGGTTTAGATCAAAGGAGTCAAGCTCTGGGATGAGTGTGGAGCAGTGAAAGAGAAGTGAAAGTGAAGCGGGATGATTAGATCCGGAGCGGGAGATTAAACACAGAGGTAATAAACGCAGATTAAATCTAGACATGAGCTGTGTGTGTGTGTGTGTCAGCAGCGGGACTGATGAACGTCATTAATCCCAGATTACAGGATCGCACAGAGACAGTCACACAGCTCTGGATCTATACGAACAAAACAACATCCAGAAATCAGACTCACACAATCTGACCGTCATGATTTAGTTTCATTATTATTTCATTGTTCATTTAACAGAGACAACATTACTCTACAGGCTTTTAGTTTAACAGAGTCCGATGACCATCAGTGTTCACAAACCTGCTTCTGTTTGAATCAGTTTTTAATATGTCTCAGTACAATTTTCCAAACTCTACTCTAACTATTACGTTCATGCCAGTTCAGCACATTTCATTTAAATTAAAAGGTAATTGCGTTCTTATATGTGGCTTATTGTTCAGACTCTTTATTTGGCTCATTGTGTGATGTTTTTTTATTCAGCAGTGGAAGCACAAACTGAATTGGGAGAATTTAACAAAATTCAGAGGAATATAAAAATTTGCAATTAACAAACAGCTCAGAAAAATAGCTCTAAGATAAAAACGTTATACTTTCTTCTTACAATCGCAGGTTTTTATCTTTTCTTTTTCACCTACTGAATTCTGGGTTATATCTTAGATATTGTTCTCTTAAAAAAGCAGAATTTTGAGATAAACTACCTACTAATTGAATTTACAAATTTTAAAAAAATCATATTTATACGTATATAATAATATTTAATCATTCTAAAAATGTATTAAAAAAGTACATTCTCAACAAAAAAATTTTTAAAGTATAAATCGTTATACTTGTTGATTCCTTTCGTTTATGCTGATTTAAATCATTGAAAAATTGCATTATTGTACTTTTTACTGCGATACAGTAAAAAAACACCACAAATATATCCTCATTACTAAAACACATGAATTAAAACGACTCAGAAGTAAAACATTTAGTCACTGCAATAATAATATGAAATCACAGTGTTACTTTCTTGTTAAATCAGTGAAAAATTCTCCTAATTTTCTTTATTTCTAATATATTTTCCTTTGCTAAAATGAAATCTATAAGGCATGCGCTGATCTGGATATAGGTCATGAACAAATGATTTGCGTGGAGGACAAAAGCTTTTCTCTTTAAGATTTATGAGAGGATTACGACTGATGTCTCATTGATTTGTGACCATCTGCACACCCTGATGACAAACACACACTTCCATTCAGTTCAGGAGCAGCGTATACAGCACGCATCACCAGCTAGAGATTTCCCCTCTCATAAAAAACTCTATATGTAACAACACACTACATAATAATCATATTAATGAGAGGAAAGCAGACTGAGCGCACATTAGCAAACAGCGCTCTCTGATCATTTTCATCCTTTATAAAAGGACGACAAGCTTCTGTTTCACTGTTCACTTCAACTCGTTTTAGAATCAAACTCATATGTTTCTGGTTTGTTCGGATCTGATAAAGTTTGTCTGAGATAAAAGCAAATCTGGAACCTGAGGGATCTAAATATTGAGAAAATCCCTTTGAAAGTTGTTCAAATGAAGTTCTTAGCGATGCATATTACTGATCAGACATGAAAGTTTGGTATATTTACGGTAGGACACCTTCATGGAACATGATCTTTATTTCATATCCTCATGAGTCTAGTCATAAAAGAGAGATGTATCATTTTGACCCATTCTGGCGATTGCTACAAATATACACATGCTTCTGAAGACTGCTTCTGTGCTCCAGGGTCATTGATAAATAAACACTGATATCTGTAATAAAGTGGCTCAGCCTGGTTGAGTGCTCTTCGTCACCTGATGACAGATGTGGAGCTTAAACTCATCAACACCCAGACTTCTTCAGACCTAATCCTGCACATCCCATCTGCTCAAACCTGGACCAGATGCTCGCTCTCAATACTTCCTGGAGAGAGTGTGACTCTGCAGCTGAGTGTAATGAACTCATATTACACAGAAACACTCCTTACACACAGAGCTGACCTCAATAAACTCCAAACGCTATTAGTTCGTAAGTTAGTATATAATTCATGTGTTATTTCTGTATTGTAATGCATTATAGTTTTTTATCATTGCAAGTGCATTGTAAGATTTCCGCAGCGTCTGAATCTGCTTGTTTGCTGTGTTTTAATACTTTCTATACGTTCTTAGTACGCTGCATTGCATTACATTAAAACTCATTTCTAATGCATTGTACATAAAGGTTGCGAGTATTACTTAAATGCATATAATATTTGCAGATATTCTTAAATTGGTTACATTCTTTAATGCGTTCTGAAGCTGTAACAGTGAATATATGTGTATTCTATTTGTTCATGCATTATAAGGTGCTTCACAAAGCATAATTAATGCACTGAATACTTCAAGACTTCAAGGAAAAGTTATCAGAAGTGAGGTGATTAAGACTCACGTGAAGACGAAGAACAGCGTGGATGAAGAGACCAGCAGAGCAGCAGCAGTGGACACTGGGATATAAGCGCTGCTCCTGCGCATCTTGTGTCTGTTACTGCCATCAATCAGCTTCACACACACACACACACACACACACACACCTCAGATCAGAGCACTGCCAGCCTTCACCCACTACACACGGATTATACAGGAGCTGGTGAGGGGCGGGGCATGAATATTAAAATAGAGGCGTGGGTGTGGCTTAAAGCGGTCTTTTTGGGGCAGTGGAACAGCACACACACACACTCTCTCTCACACAAGGATGCACGAAATAAAGCATCTTGACATCTTTTTTTGTATGTAGAGTTAAAAATACAATGTAATTTGATAAAGTCACACAAGATGACATGTTTTCTGGCTGTAGGAGAATATTAAGGAGAGGGTTACAGCGCCTCCTGCTGGTTCAGAGTCACTCAAACACAGAGAAAAAAAACACCAAACAGTTTTCTTGATAAATCTTTATGTAACAAGGAAACATACTTCAATGCATTATATTTCTATATTATATATATCAAACTGAAGATGCACGACCGCTTTCACGCTGGAAAATTAGTGCAGTTATAGAAGACGACACAATTGCTGTGCAATAATAGAAAATTGCATGAACTGAAACTTGTTGAGAGCGACTTGCTGAGAGAAGCTCTGGTTAAAGTCTGCTCGGAGGACTGGAGCTGAACCACTGAGGGTTAAAGTGACCAGGGCTTCTGAACTTGGGCGACACGGTTAACCAGTCCAGTCTGAAGGACATGTCTCTGTCCATCTGTGAGGGAGACGGCCAGCTGGAGACACACCATGAACACATACTTCAGTACAGTACAGAAATCTCACGCATATACACTTGTGCTCAGGAGTTTGCAGAATATGCTACGTTTTAATCATTAGATTATTTGTGTTAAGCATGATCCTGAATAACGTGACTTCAAGAAATAAATTAGTGCAGGAACAAACTTTACTCAGAAGTTGACAGGAAACACGGAATATTTTATTTTAAATATCCTTTTTTAAAACAGGTGCAATTTATTTTCTGGAAGATATTATTTAAATGTATTATCTATAAATCGAAGAACACTTTTAGAATAATTAAATACAGCTGGTAAATGTAGTACAATTTATTTTGAAAATTAAACAATAAACAGAAAATATGATCAATAGAATACATTTGTGTGACAACAGAGATTTTCATGATAAGAAAATTTGATTTGATGATATTTTCAATTAAGAATAAATTAATAATTTAATTTAATAAAGTTCCTTTATTTTAAATATTACATTTGTATGATCGATATAATGAATTTGAGTATAAATATAATTGTAAATATCATAAATATAATATTTGTAATGAATAATACATAATAATTAATATAAAATTAATTTATATAGTTAATTTAAAATTAATTTATTAATTTATTTTAGTTTATATATATATATATTTTTTTTATTAATATAAACAAATATATTTATAATGTAATCGTAATACTATTTATTTTAAGAACTGAGTAATAAATGGAAAATTTATCAAGATAGAATAACACTGATTAATAAATAATTTAATACATTTAAATAATATAATAAACATAATTTTCTGAGCTATAGAAGACTTGAATGTGCGTCCTGTAGTCTCTACCTGTGTCGTTCAGATGGAGAATAGGACAGGATCTTGTTCTTCCACCGGATGATGCTGGGATGAGAGAGCGGCTCGATCTCCACGTCATACAGAGCCTGGAGGACATCGCTGTCCAGCTTACTCGGTGAATCACTGACCGAAACAAGCAGAGAGAGAATGAATGAGTCTGTAAAAAATGACTTCAGTATTATCAGTAAGGTGGGGAAAAACTCTCCTGCAGCCACAAGAGGGCGCTATACTACTAATGACCACAGAAATAAAATAAAACGGCGCTATCTTTGAAAAAAAAAAGAGCGCAATGTTTCAAATAATATTATGAGTACGCTGCTTAAACAATGGGAAACAAAACTCCAGAGTTTAATCCCAAAGACATGCTTTTTTATTTGAACCCTAACGTGCAATTCTGACTGGAAGAAGTTATACAGACAGCGGAGTGAGATATAAAGATGTAATTATGAGGAAAAATCGTGCATGATGTGAACTTGCAGCTGTGAGTTATAAAGACTTTATATCTCGCAGTTCTGAAAGAAATAGTCAGAACTGTGAGAATTAGCTTTTAATCAGCATCCTCCTCACACGTGCCTGTGTTTGTCTCACCCTGCTATAAACCCCAGCGCTCCGCGACTCAGCTCCGTGGTGCTGCGTGTGGATTTAAACGAGGAGCTGGAGGAGTCCGACTGAATCTCGTCTTCATTCTCGTCGGCGGTGAAATACTCGTCGGAGCCGGAACCAGAGCCGTCTTCATCCTCCGGGCAGCACGAGTCAGCGCTCCGCTCCAGAAGAACCTTCTCAAACTCCTGCAGCAGATCTCTGACCGGGAACAGACACGCGTCCTCTGAGTCCAGCAGCGCCGCAGACGGTCCATCAGAGCGCCCTGCAACACCACAACACCTCAGAGTCACACTCGACTGAGCCACTGGACGGCGTCCTGGTCGATGTGGACACAAAGACGTACGGGAAAGCATGTCTTGTGAGGACAGAAGTGTAAATGACCTGCGGACGGGCGGTGGCTGAAGCTCAGGTGCTCCTCCAGCATCTCCAGCCCGTCTCTGCTGCTCAGGTCGATGAAGCAGCGCAGGAAAGCCCAGTACTCGGCCCACGGCAGTCCCAGCTCCCGAGACAGCTCCCTGCAGACGCACACGCGAGGGTTAATGGAGCTCAGTGTGATTAATGAAGGATGACGCGAGCGTTCTCACCGGCCGACTCTCTCTGCGCCGCGCTCCGAGTCCGTCTTCAGGATCTGATGGAAGTACGCGGCCCGTTCTCGCCGCGGCGTCTTCCAGAGTCTGTGAAACTCCTCGGCCTGAGGAACAACACCGAACGCACCTGACTGCTTACATGCGTTCATTTGATCATCTTTGTTTCAGAGAAAATTTTGGTCCAAAAATGCATTTATAAAATAAGTTAGCAATTATTATACACCTTTTTTTTTTTTTTTTTTTTTTATGACGATGATTTTTAATATTCATACTAATAAAAATAAATATTCTTGATTTTACAATCTTTATTTTTTTAATTCTTATATATATATTTTTATACTTATTTGTTATAATGACAATTAGGTAAATCTAAAAAATATTTATAATTATTAATAACAATAATAATTACTTTAATGTTCATTATTATACATTTAGTTCTGAGTATAATATAATATATCATGATTCTTAAAACAACAAATTACTTTTAGGAAATAAATATAAATAATTTATTATGCTTGATTGTAATAATAATCATGTTATATCTAAAACCCCATTTATTGTTATTACTAGTAATGGTGACATTAAAAACATATAATAATAATAATAATATAATAATATTAATAGCTACAAATGTGTAAAGTGTCATTCACGCAAACAAAATGAAATATCAGTAAAAGCGCAAAAACAATTTTCCATATTTTAAGCACCTTTGATGAAGTCAGAGGCCCGGCAAAAGCCGTGAGGGTCATTCTTGGGTTTTTGGGGCTGTCCACCGTCCTCTCAGGCCCATGTGACTGACCGCTGGACTCCGCTGACCCGAGGCACCAGGGGGCGCCGATCACCGGCTGCAGCGTGTTATCTGCTGCCCGCAACAACGGCACGTAAAACCTGTCTGTGACAAAAACACACAACTGACCACACATCACCTGTGTCCAGACCTACGTAATCAGATTACTTAGTGACTAGAGAAGTACTGCATTGCTTCTGAACTAATATCTCCTGAAATCAGAGCGTTGTGTGTGAACACGATCTTACTGTACACACATTTATAAAAGAAGCAAGCCCTGCCTAGATTTACACATGAACTAGTAACGTCCCGCATTACTTTCTGTAAGAAGTAACACAATTAGTTAGTTGCTAGGGAGTAATGTTACACTGTATAATGCATTTATTTTATTTTAAGAAACTCTCCTGACAAACCTTCTAAATACTCCACGATCTTCTGCTTCAGCTCCTTGCTCTTGCTCTTGCGCTCGCAGATCACCTGCAGAGTAGAGCGTTAGTTCAAGAGCGAGAGTCAGAAGACGTGTTTAAGACGGCTCGGGTTCTTACAGCGGACGGCTTCTGCTCATATTTGTTCCTGCAGTGTTTGTCAGTGCTCGGATGAGAACACAGAACATCCACCACCTCGGCACATCCGAACTTACACGCGAAGTGCAGCGGCGTCTCATTACTCTGTGAAGAAAAGCACTTGAACACATAATACAGAAATAATAATAAAAATGCTATTATTTTGTAATTAAACACCAAGTAATTTTCTAAATATAATAGTAATTTATTATTATTTAAATGTTTATTATGACACTCTGTTTGCCAATAGAAATTATAGAGATGATTTAATTTATGTGAAAATATTAAGTTATTTAATATCACTAATACTACTGATAAAAAATGATATCACTGTTCTTATTAATTGTAATGATAGTAATTGTAATATGAATTATATCATTTATTTTAAAATATTATTATTATTATTAAAAACAGTAATTTATTGTTTAAAAATATTAATAATATCAATAGCTACATATAAACTAAACTATTAATTAATATCACTAATACTGCTGCTAATAAAATTATATATATATATATATATGTAAAATAAAAAATGAATATTATCATTATGATCGTACAGTATTATTTAAAAAGGTTAAATAAAATTTTAAATAAAAAAAACAATATATAGTTTCTACATATACATAATTTATAATAAGGTTAATGTTATATATAATAAAAACTATATTATATGAATTATATTTTAATTACCACTACTACTAATTGTTAGTAACTCTTTTAACTGTTATTATTACAATCGTGATAATTCTACTTTTTGTGGGAATAGAAATGGTCAATAATTTAATTGATGTAAATATATTACATTTTTTAATTTGTAATTATAATATTCATATAGTAATATTTAACGTTAACGGATTGTTTATTATATTAATTAACATCATCATCCTCTGCGCTCAGTGTAACAGCAGTAAGGTGAGCAGACCCACAGCTCGGTCAGGTGTGTTGAGGTACAGGTCGACGATGTATTGAATGCGCTGCTGCAGCATGAGCTCGTTATCGTTAGGATACATGAGCCTCATGAAGTCAGGGTCCTCCAGCGTCTCCAGCAGCAGACGAGCGATGCCCGCCTGGTTCTCTTTAGCCGCCACATGCAGGACGTTATACCTGCAGCCCTCCTGAACACACACACACACACACACACGATCACAGTATCAGTATTAATATAATAGTAATAATAAATAATAGGTTAATAACAGGTAATTTTATTACTTATTAAAAAATGATCATTATTACACGAGATAGAAATTGTCATTAAAATCATTTTCATAGAAATAATAAAAAATGTTAAAGTTACATATAATATAAAGTACAAATTATTTTCAGTACTAATACTAATAAAATACTAGTAATAAAAGCAGCCTCGGTGAACAGAACCGTGCTCTAAGCAGTGCACCTGGACTATAGTGGGGTTGTCCCCGGAGCCGATGAGATATCGGGGGTTTCCCCAGACCAGCTCTCTGAAGGCCTCCTCGTCTCCTCTCTCCACGCTTTTACGCAGGCTGGCCGTCAGATCTTGTGTACGAGGACTCTTAAACTCATTGGCCTTCTCCAGGTGGAGGGCGTCTGGACTAACTGAACCCATCAACAACAAGACGTCTTAAAGAGACAGCTCTAGAAGAACTGTATTTCTTGTATATTCTCATCCGCAGGAACCTCGCTCTCTCTCATGAACGCACACACAACTACAGCTTGCCCTTTATAGAGCTTTGAATATGGATCTTTATCCTTTTTATGATGGATTTATGCACTTTATTTAGCGTCAAAAACTTTTTTTTAAATTTTAATATCTAAAAATGTATCTTTTTATATTTATTTTTGCATTTAAAATGAAAACGTTGAAGAAATATTGTAAGATTGGAATAACATTAGTAGCACATATACATACAGTGCTGAACAGTGCATTTATAATCAGATGCTACACCCTGGTCTGGACGTGTATGTGAGCGCTGGCCTGACCTGAGCTGGGTTTCTCTGGAGATGGTTTGATCGGTGACGCGCAGACACCTTTAGCGAAGTTCTCCGCTTCTTCTTTGCTAGCGAAGGCTTTGAAGCGAGCTCCTTTCAGCTTCATCAGCGCCTTCAGCGCCCTCATCTTATCAGCGAACACATGCGGCGCTCCTGAAAGCATCACATCAGAGCTGCTCACGCTCTCAGTAGACAGGAACTCATCACTAACACCTCCGACACAACTCCTACAGACTGCAGCTTTACCTAGCCAATAATCAGTAGTGTTTGCACACCTTGTTCAGCCGCGGGGTCGTCAGGCTCAGGACACACGCCGTAATAAACACGCGGCCCCTCCGGCTGCGGCTCTGGGCTTTCAGCTTCACCGGTCACTTCCTCTCTGTGCTGCTCAGTGACCGGCTGCTGGAGCTCCTCGGCAGGACGTGAGCTCCCAGAATCCCCCGGGGCCTCCTCCAGAAGAGCTCGGGCCAGCTTCTTCTCGAAGACGCTCCTGGTGGTGGCCGTGATCGGGCCGCATCTGATTCCAGCACCGGAGAGCTGGTCTCTGAGCTGATCCGAGGTCAGCGTCTGCAGACGCTTCAGAACCGCCTCCATGACCCAGACGACACAAACACTTCCTGTGAGACGCTCAGCAGACGCTGTTATCCAAACCAGGGCGATATGAGCAAACAAAAGCAACACGAGAGCGGCCAGACTCAGCTGAACACAACACACAGGGCTTTAAATACACTATAATCATAAAGAAAACAAACAGATCAAACACCAACGCTTTTTTATTGAGATTCTGTTATACTCCGTAAAATCTGTTTTTAATTGTATATTTTTTTTACTTTCATTAA
The DNA here is from genome assembly GCA_034779775.1 of Enteromius afrohamiltoni. Taxonomy (NCBI): domain Eukaryota; kingdom Metazoa; phylum Chordata; class Actinopteri; order Cypriniformes; family Cyprinidae; genus Enteromius; species Enteromius afrohamiltoni. Next base: position 18,271,986 of record JAUYWG010000044.1, read on the forward strand.
TTTTAGTATTTCGGGGGTTAACCTAACTGGCTGATTTATTTATTTATTTATTTTATTGTATTTTTTCTAACGGTTTAGATTTAGTTTAGTTAACTATAACAACCCTGCCTGAAACTAGTCATTCATTTCTGATCATGTCTGTAAAGAAAGAAAGAAAATGAGTAAACGATTGCAATAATTGCTTTTATTTTACAAACCTTGACTGAGATGTCATTAATTTGAATTAATTTAATTCATTATTATATATTAAAAGCACATGCTGAACGCATTTTTAATCATTTGTATATTTTTCTTATGACTATTTTACATATCAATTATATGCAAATATATATATTTTAGATTAGATCATGCTTATTACATAATACTTTTTTTTTTTACATCTGTTTCATGTAAAAGTCACATTCTGGGTTTAATGTGCTCAGCAAGTCCTTTGAAACTATATTACTGTAAATAATTATTAAGATATGGCTGACGTCACTAATGAAAGTATGCTGCTGGAGGTAAACTAGTGTTAACTAGTAAACATACCAGTTTATCTGACCTTAGGTTGAATGTGATGGAGTTTTAATGATGTGAGTGATGTGAAGAGTGTATGAAGTGAATCTTCTATTAATGATCATTCCGAGTCACTGATGTCTGGCGCGAATCTTTTCATAAAACAAACAGGCCGCTGGATCTCAACTCCAGTGTGTGTAATAAACAAGTAACTACGAGATAAAACTCTTACCAGTCGATTTGTATCAGTCAACGATTGACAGTAAAGTGTGACATCGATCCAGAACATCTCCTCCGCGGAACTACACGATCACAAACCCTTCCGAGCCTGACACCAGACTCTGATCAAAACATATCGACACTAAACACGAATCATCGGGTTATATTTTCCTGACCGAAGAGAGCGACGCTGCTGAGGGAGGAGTGTGGCTCGCGCACGAGTCTGCTCGGTGAGTCGACTCCTTTGAGTGAACAATGTGAGTCGGCTCCTAAGACAGCGCTCAGCGTTTGATATGTATGATTTGTATGATTGTTTTATGATGTTGTGTTTTTAAATGTGGAACTCTAGCGGCTTTACATTACATTCCTTTTTTTTAAATCCCCCATTTTTAGATTTGCACTTCATTTAGGCTACAAACTGATTGATTTCTTTAAATAAATAAAACGAACAGTCTATTCTATCTGTTTTTATCTCAGACATCAGCTTTTAACGTTTGCATGTACATTTCCAAGATATTTGGTGTTTGTTTATCTGCAGTACTGTATGTCTCTAATAAGATCTTAGACAGACATGGCTTTATGACTGTTATGATTTAGAATATGTAGATATGCTTCTTCTAAGACATCCATCAGATGGCTCCACACACAGAACTGCTATTTTGGAAAGGTTTATGTAGCCAGAAATATGACAACATGATTTAATTGTGTAAATCTAAATTAATAGTGTGGTGTTAATCTGAATACTACGTACAATTGTGTTGTTTTGATTTCATTTTTGGTTTGATACTAAATAAAGAGCCGCTTGGGGAGTCGAAAGAGCCGGTTCCTTTTGGTTAAGCTGAGTCAAATGGTCCGGATCCCTAAAAAAAGATCTGGATCACTCCCTGCACTAACTGCGCGTGCGCGGCGGGATCCAGCAGAGGGCGCCACCGCGCGCGCGCCTGAACACACAACCAATAAATTATCATGATGTCATTTATTCAGCGTCATTTATAACCATTTTTTATTGTCAATAGGTTTAAAAAAAAACACGCTTGTACATTGTTTAATATATCTAGGTGCTGCAAGTCAAAAAAATGTAAAGATTCACCATTATACACTAAACAACCTGGAACTAGTGCGTTTCTAATCCTAATTGAGATACTATTATAGTCCTTCAAATCTGTTTTTATTTATCTATTTCTGATGTCATTTTAATTTTTGTTACATTTTAGTAAAATACATTTTAGTCATTTTTGGGTTCAACTGGATGAATTTTCATTTATTTATTTATTTTTATTTGCCAGATACATTTTATTTTATTTAAAATACTGAAAATGCTTTTTTTCCCTCTTTTTTACTGTTTTAGTTTCAATTTAAAAACTATAGCCACCCTACCTGGAACTAACTATTCCAGATCATGTCTATAAAGAAAGAAATAATTGTAATAATTGTATTTTTTAAATGTTCTTTAAAAATAACCCAGCTGCTGGGTAACTATGGGACAGAACACATGCTGGGCTGTTTTGACCCAAGTGCTGCGTTTAACTATTTGGCCCAACCAGTGAGTTTGTTAACTTTGTTGCTGAGTTAAATATTACCTAAAAATTGGGGTATTTCTTATATAAACCTTGATTGGGATGTCATTAATTTGAAAACACCTGTATCATAAGCATTGTTCAGTGATTCCTCTCAAGAAGGCTGTTTTTGCTCTGAGTTCAGTGGAGGCTGATGCTGGGTCTTATTTGGTCCGGCAGGAGTCTCTGTGATTGAGAACACAGCCCTGATTGAACGCTGACCATAGCTCTCACACACACACACACACACACACACTTAACAGCCTGTCTGCATGATAAAGATTTATCAGTCTGTGTTTACGGTAACTGTGCCAGAGCCTCTGACATACAAATATGCCTAAAACACTTTTCAGGAGCCCATTGTGGAAGAAAACATTGTGTGCTGTTGAAATGGTTAGAGATGTCTGATCATAGAGCTTTTACTTCTCTTACATGAGAATTAATGAATAATAATAATAAAGGGGGCCACAATGTGGTATGTGTTCCTAAACCCTAAATAAACCCTACTGATAAAATAATACACTTAAAAATAAAATAAAAAGGGTTTTTGTGCAAATTTGTTCCCGTTTGAGAGGATGTGCATCACATTATCAGTAAATCTGTTCAAAAATGCAAAGTTCTTCTTAATTAAAAACACTGTCAAATATGCATATGAATGACTGCTTTTGAGTTAAACTGTTAAACTGTTTTTTTCCCTTGCTGGTTTTTAGTAATTGCAGTATCAAAGCCATTCTTCATGAGGATCATGGAGTCATTATTTTCCAATGAAATATCAAACAAAGAGAAAAGGATTGATTTGATATACAGTCCTCGTCCTGTTATTTTCAGACAGATGGATTTTCATGACTCTTTCACTCTTCATAATTAGTCCTGGATTAGAATTTCAAATGATCCCGTGACATTAATAAGAGATTCAGAGCTCTCTGTAAGTCAGGATGATGATTTAGCCTGTGCTGAATGTTCTACTGCTGCATTTCATTAAAGCTTAGATGTAATAATTATTCAGTGAATTCAGCTTAGTCCAGGTCTCACTGCTCTCAAACGTGCAGAGAAACGAAATGGTCTCCGCGGTTCTAGCAAAATAGCAAAAATCACATATTTGATACTAAACTGGTTTGCATTCAGAACCAAAACAGACCTTAAACTAGTCACAAACCCACATGTTTAAATGGCAAAAAAAGCTTTACTTTCATAGAAAAAAAAAGGTTATACATATATTGAGACTTGTAGGGGCATGTTGTCACACTATATGGGGCAGGTTGTCACAATGCTATCAAACAGGATTTACATTAAAATTCCACAGTAAAGAATTATGAAACAACAACAACAAAAAACAATTCATGAAATACAGAAAAAATCCTGAAAAATAAATATAGATATAAATACACACGTTTATACAAACATAATTTAAATGTTTTATTAATTTGTTTATTTGTTGTATTTTGGCTGTGTATACTATGCTGTTGTGAAATTTAACTTAAAAAAAGCATTTTTATTGAAAGCAACTTGTTGTAGAGACCAAATTGTTGCACCCAGGATCACTCTCCTGTGGCGACCCATGATAAGTAAGGGGAAAAGACGAAGCAGAGCAAGAGATAATAAATTATTAAATTAATAATTATAAAGTCAAAGTCCTTAAAGAGCAGAAAAAGAACACGACTGCGCAGCGCCTTTAAGATTTTCCGCGAACTCTCTGCAGGACAGAAAGCGTCATTATCTGCCCCGCCCTCTCTCGCTAATGATTGGTCGGAACGCAGGGGTCTGTAATGTGATTGGTTTAGGGTCCGTTAGAGGAACGATAGGGCGTCGCGTCTCTTATGCGCGAGAGATCAGAAGAAGAGAGGACGCTGAGGAGAGTTGGGCTCGCGTCTCATGGTGTTACGCGCAAACTCACTTCATAAACCAGAAAACTTTCTCTGTGTTCGGGGTTTTTATCATTTATTTATCAGGCGATGGTCGGTGTTTTTCGCCTCACGGACGGAACGCGTCGCGGATGAAGCGTGAAGCAGGTGCATTTATCGGCGATGATGATGAACGCGCTGCTCTTCATCTTCGTCAGAACATGAACTTCGGTCCCGTCGCACCGTGCTGCCGGAGGGGTTCGTGGAGGTTTGACCGCTGACGGATTCATGATCGCGGGGATATCGATGATTCTGCTGGGATCGGACGGTTCTGGAGCGCGCGGAGCGTCAGTTCGCGGTAAATATTATGATGAATAATTTCTGTGAACAGTTTCAGTTGCGATTCTGTCTCCCCCACTGAGGTAATTCTGAGGTAAACACTGAGGTAAACACTGAGGTAAATGGGGCTTGTGAATTGAACGTGTATTGACGGAAGCGCGCGAGCGGTGCCTTTGATGTCACCTGACTGGTGTGTGTGGCGGCGCTTTGATGTCTGCTGTTGAAGGCTGTAAGGCGCACACAAACACTGATGTGCTGCTCAGCAAACATTTATTATAAAGTTGTAAACAGCTGAGTGGAATCGTTTCAGGTTTCTTGAATAGAAGTAGTTCTGAATAGAAAGTAGCGAAATAAAACTCTTCTGTAACAGGAAATGGTTTTATCATCACTTAATAATAATCGCTGTGTGAAGTAATACTCAAAGTGCTTTATGTCCTTTCATTCATGTTATAATTTTAGCTGCATTTTACATTTATATAATTATATATATACATATATATATATATATAGATTTTTTTTTATAAAAACGTGATGTAAACACAGTTTTGTGTCTGTAGTTGTGTGTGTGTGTGTGTGTCCAGTGCTCTTCTCCCCATGAAGCCTGTAGGAAAGCGGGTCCTGTGAGCGGGTCCGATGCTTTGTGAACACTCAGCACTTTCTGAAGCTGTGTGAGATTTGTCATGTCTTTCTCTGCATTGGTTCTTCTGCTCATGTGCTAGTTAAGGGTGTTTTAAACAGCGGCTTTCTGTGTAAATATCTGTCATTCATTTCTGTGATCATAGCTGAATTTTCTGTAGCCTACAGTGTCACATGATCTTCAGAAATCATAATAATATGTTGATTTGCTGCTCAAGAAACATTTCTGATTATTATTAATGTTGAAAACAGCTGTGCTGCACAACATTTTGTGGAATCTGTGATGCATTTAGTTTGATCTATTTCACAGATGAAAAAAAAGCAGCATACATTTTTTTATAAATATCTTTAATGTTACTTTTAACTGAGTGCTGAGTGCATTTTTAATTGATACAATTATATAAAAATAAATAGAAATCAACCCCCAAACTTTTGAATGGTTGTGTACAGAAATTTTGCACAAAAAGCTTTAATACCCCAAACTTTTGATAATTAGAAATGTTTCTTCAACAATTCAGCTTATTATAATGATTTCTGACAGATCGTGTGACACTGAAGGCTACATAACAATGCTGAAAATTCACCGAAATAAATTACATTTGAAAAGATATTCACCTACAACATGGTAGTTTGACATCATAAAAATATGAATCAGTTTGACTGTATTTTTGATTAATTAAATGCAGTCTGGGTGAGCAGAAGAGACGTTAATGCAGTTGCTCTGTTGCTTCGCTTCACTTACAGGCATGATGTCAATCTTCTGGTTGCTAAGCAATTTTCACTGCATCCACACTAATCACCTTTTATCTGCAGAGGATGTGGTTTGTAATTATAGGCAGGCTGAGATCGCCTAATTGCTCGTTGTATTTTTATAGAAGGGTATTAGAGCTGGAGGGCGGTTATTAAAGTTTGCTAAGTGATTTCTGCCTCTCCCTCCGTGAACCCAACAGACCAGCCGGTCATTTAGTATGATTTGTGGAGCGCAGCAGCTTTATCTCTGTGTGTCGGGACGCAGGTGGAGGTCATTCAGGATTAGCGCTGGCAGACTGAAGGTTCCTCATTCAGAGGCTCTGTCGTGTCAATGCCCTGCAGGAAGCGTTCGGCCCATCTCTTCAGGATTTTTAATGACTAATAAACGATGAATAATTCGTTACTATCACTTCAATTGTTCCCGCACTTCAGTTAAATCATGGGTTTCCTCTGGAACAGTTCAT
>JAUYWG010000044.1:18278865-18297529 GCA_034779775.1 Enteromius afrohamiltoni
TATCACTACATTTCAATACTAAAGAACTTTGTGTTGTGTCTGTTTTAATGTAGGTTCAGAGTTTGGATCTGGATCATCTGGTTTATTTCTTTTAAATTGTAAATGAAATGTTGGAATCTTTTCTTCCCACTCTTTCTTTCTTTATTTAATATTTTTTTAATATTATTTTTTTTGGCTAAATTCAGTTTGTATTTTTCTGGAATTAATGGTTGCTTTTTTTTTTTTTTTTTTAAATAGTTAAATTTTTCATTTTTTTTTTTAAATCCTGGATTTTGTTCAAAAAGCATGTCTAAGCAATTAAATCTATAAACTGAAGCAAATTAAATGATTAGTCTTTTACAGTAATGGGGCCCTGCTATTTTTTTCTCTTTATTTATTTAATTAAATGCATTAATTTTTTAAAATCTTTGCTGTCTTTAATTTTTTTTAATACAAATTCATTATCAAATAAGGCAGCAATCAAAGGTTTAAAACATTTAAATTAAAAAGAAAATGCAATCATGATGTGTATTGTTTTGTGCAGTAGTAATATATATTTCTACAATTTCTTCAAGTTAACCTGAACTTTTATTTTGGCGGGTGACTTTTTTAAATGTCACTGAAACCATAGGCTCTTAATAATCGAAGTGTTAAACTAGTTATGTTAAAACTAGTGAAAAAGCAGTCTGTTATCTATCTGAACTGTCTATCCTAATAAATCACTAGCTGGAGCTGTTTTGGTGTAGAGAGTCACGGGAACATTTACGTGTGATTGTGATCATAAAAGAGTGGCTCGGATCTCTTTTGTAAACGCTGGAATGTAAATGAGTGCACGTTTTCTATCGGAGGCTTTTGTGAGCTGTGCTTGAACGGTTTCAGAGGTTATTTAGCAGCTCGCCTCAAAAGAAGCATCTTTGTCTTCTCTCCTGCGCTCTGATACCAATTATGCTAAGCGTTAGGAAATTTTAACGGGACCGTCTCTTATCGGCTAATCCTGGAGTAATAGATTCCATTAAAAATGCATGAGGAGCTTTAGGGATGAATCGGGCGATGTAGCGTGTCAGAGTCTCTCTCTCCCAGCCCCTTTATCTGCTCATTATTCTGATAGGATCCCGTCTCCACAGAGAGCAGTCTGTTCTGCGCCGCCGGGGCTAAACATGGCTTTGATGTGCTCCTGATCTCCTGCTTCGGTCACTCAACCTACAGGAGATGACTGGGAGGAATCTAGCGCTGGACGACGACGGGTTTCCAGATTCAGTCCCAGTTCTGAACCCGAGGGCCAGGGGCCGGTCGTTCATCAGAGCAGGTCTTGAGAATGGGTTGTTCCAAATGAAACATAAAAAAGGATTCCGAATTCGGATTAGAGCACGAAATCTGATCTGGGTTACATCCTCAGTTTGTGCGGTTCAAGTGAGATTGGGGTACTTTTGATACAAAATTTCAGAAACAAAGCTGTAATGAAAGTTTACATTTTAACATGTAATGCTTCCTCAAAGCCCCAAACGGCTGTCAGTAGCTGCACGTCCATTACACCTAAAACTGCGCACGTTGCGAATCGAAAATGTGTTTAATGAAAAACTCCCATATATCGCAAAAAAGAACTGTCTTTTCACATTTACTGGTCAAATGGCATGTGTAAAAAGTCCTATGATCATTCCTCAGTGTATTATAACCTCCAAGAAACACCTGATACATGTTCATTCTGAAGTATCTGTCCTTTGTATAATGATATCCAAAATCACTCCTTCAGATCTCACCAAAATTTGTTGCCATGACTTATCGCGACAGGCAAAGGTTTATGTTTTAGCTGTGTAACGGAGGCCAGCAAGTGCCAGCAAATACACACTGGTGTCCTCGTGCGTCCAGGAAGGGAGCGGTGGGAGAGCAAGCCGTTAGAGGGTGAGCCGCCCCGAGCAAAGAGCAAATGTATATTTTTGTTCAGTGTTGCTTCCCGTCTTCAGACGTCAGTTTTTTTATTTGTGCTTGTGTTGTGAAGAAGCAGATGTCTGTGTGTCACGGCACACTGGTATAGGGTCCCGTCTGTCATGTGACCTTATCTCCTCCAACACCCAGCGCTCCGCTCATCTGTATTAATGATGGAGCGTATTATACACCCTCCGTTTCTGCCCTCGGGCCTGAGATGAGTTCAAGAACCAGAATTGATGCACAGTTTGTCTGCCAACATGGCCTTATCAGAACTAACGGATCGGGACCTGGTTATATGACCTCGCTCCAGACTGACATTCCCTCGTAAGTCGTCTCCTCGGCCTGTTATATTCCGAGTCTGCCGTTGCTCTCAGCGAGTGTCTTTTAATGTGTTTGTAGCCCTGAGCTGCTCGTCGTCATGGAAGCTGCTTTTATGCTCATCTCGTTGATAAAACTACACAGGCCTTTCCCGGGAGATCCTGTTTTTCCCTCCTCTCTCAAACCCACATCATCTTTTGATAAATGTGTTATAATGCAGTCGCTGGCTTCTGTGAGTGAGCCTGTAGCTAACGGGATTCATGCAGATTCTTCTGCCCTCTGGACCCGCGGTAGAAATCAGAGCAATAAACCGACAGGAGATCACAGCAGACCAAGGGAGACAAACGACCTGCACTCGTGAGCTCTGGAGAGCTTCCGTCATCCGACGCTCAAACAGGCTGTGATAGGACGGACTGATCGGTCAGTCCAGTGCTCCTCTGATTAAAATAATGATCATTTATAACAATCATAGAATAATGATGCACCCGGGTATGTTGTTACTATGTAACAAAGGCCTTGTTGCTTTGGCAACATTCACAATGTAACACCGACTGCTGGGTCATTTCTCAGTTAAATGGAATTGACTTCCCTCTAATTGTTGATTTTTGGTAATATTTTTAATAGAGAAAGACCAAGATAAAGTGATAAGCCAAAATATGGATGTATATTTACAGAGTAATCCATTACTTTAGCAATCGGTGTTGCATTATGGGCCAGTGGTGGCCGTCCATAAAACACGTTTTCAGTGGTTAAATCAAACTGTAGGTGACTTCTGCATGATTTTGGTTGTGTTTAATGTCTTAAGTATTTATAATGTTGAAGCTATAGGGGTTGAGCATTTCTGGAAGCTTTCTAAAAATTCCTGTAATAAAAAAAAAACCTGGAAAGTTTGGCGAAATTTATTGGAAGTTTTCCACTTATTGCAACCCTATGCATGCTGTTTTCTCTCTGTCAAAACATTCCCATCTGATGGGGGGAGTTTGCATGTAACTCATCTTCGTATGCTTTTTAATTCTGGCTCTTAAAATGTTTTGGGTTCATGTGGCGTTCATGGATTCAGACTCGAGGTGTGAGGATCCCAGTGCTTCTCCATGTGCAGTTTCATTCTTCATTCACTTCCAGACATATCGGCCTTTACAATTGTAGTAAACCATTGTTAATCCGTTTTAGTCAGTTGGACAGTCTCACAGGTTGTGTGTGTGTGTGTGTGTGTGTGTTCAGCAGCAGAGGTTGATTAATGCTCTCCTGTGCTCCAGACGTAGAGGTGAAGCAGCTCCAGCTTCAGAAAGGCCTCCACCCGTGACTCTTCTGAGCAGTTTGTTTCTGGTTGTGGATCTCTGAAGGCAGAGCTCAAGCTGCATCATGCTGGCGTGTCTGCAGAGACAGAACCAACCGGCCCGACACCATCAGCTCCTGGACGCTCCGCTCAATCACAAGAGTAAGTCTGGCGCCGCCGGTTAGATGGTGGAGCTGTGGTGAAGCGCCACCCTAAATTCTCTTTCATTTACTTATTATTTCTGTGCTTATTTATTTACTTACACATGTTTTTACTCATTTGTTAGTTATTTATTTGAAAATAAACCCTATCTTTTTATTACTTTTTTGCATTTTTTACTATTTCTGTTACGATACATTTAAATTTTTTGAATTATTTGTATTTTAGGTTTTTAAATTGATGCATTAAACACGGTACTTGTATATTAAAATAAGCCCCATCTGAACACTTATTTTTTATTACTTTTGACCAATTAATAAAAAGCAAGCCTTTTCTTTCCTCTTTTTTTGTCGGAGAGTTTCGTGGTTTTCTGATAGATCAGGGAAAGATCAAATGAGGCAAAGAAAGATAAAAGGAAAAAGACAATAAACTTGAAAGAAAATCAAATGCACAAAAGGGCAGGAAGCGAGTGAGATTAAAGCGCTTTATTGGAGGTGGAAGAAAGAAGTCAATTGAATTTTCAGCGTAACCTTTGATTCGCGTGGCTTCGTGGGTTTTCATCCATCAGGAGAGTCTGTCTGACCTCCGTCTGCTGGAGACTCAGCGGTTCACCTTGAGAGAAACGCTCCCTATCATCCTCACACATCTGCAGGAGCTCCACACGGCTCTTATCAAGCCCGTCCATCACAGAGGTTTAATTGAATCCGCACCGATCAACCGAGGGCAGACTCGAATATTCATTCACACGTTTATATTTAAATCTGTATCACTGCATACGTGTAACTCTCCTCCTGAATAACATTCCTCTTATACTAGTCAGTGTTGATGTAGATTACTGTGCGTTTGTTTGTTTCTTTATGCATTGATTCATTTTCATTTGTGTGCTTTATTTGTATTTATCTTTTAATGCATTTAATTGTCTTAGTATTATGCTTTTTAAGTTATTCATACATGTATGTAGGCATTTAATAATTTATTGCATGCTTTACACATAAGTCTCAGTCCTCATTAATGAGATGAGGGTTGTTTTATGTGGATAAACACTACAGAACGACGACGATGATGTCCTGAGATCTCTGGAAGCCTCACGTGAAGTTAGATTGTTTGGTTTATGTGCAGCAGTGTAGGAGTAGAAGCTGCTCTTCCATAGGTTCATGAATATTGATCGTGAGCGAGAGCAGTGCTTGTCTGCTGAACGCTGGAACAGAAGGACTGTGTGTAGCCCGCGGCGCTGCTGTAGGGGAACATTCACTCTCGCTTCGGGCCCCTGACCCTCATCATCATCATCATCATCATCATTAAACGTTCCTCGTGTGTGATCTCTGGAGGTTTAACGGTTGAATCTGTTCTGTTGGCTGAAGTGATTGGAACACTAGTATTATCAGCAGATTAAACTGGTTTAACGCAGTTATGTCTATCTTCTGCTGTAGTGTGTCAGTTTACATTTAGCCATTGATTGTAATGATCCAGTGAGATCAGTCTGTCTGGAGCGACACGAAGAACAGAACACACTGAGACAGACTCCATCCAGAAGAACCGTGTCTCCCAGACGCTTCAAGAAAGATAGAAATAACGGGTCCCAGCACTGACTGTATGCGCCGCTGTGATCGTAAATCGGACCCATTTGCATTCAGAGGAGCTTGAGCCGAGAGCGGGGTAATGATGGCGCTCTGCTGCGAGGTCATGCTTTATTCAGGTTTGATGCAAATGCTTTAAAGCCCAGCAAAGACCGGCCTTTTATGTTTAGATCTGCATTATGTCCTGTATTAAAATGTATGCCAGTCTCTTGTGAGGGCCTGCGTGGACGCTTCAGGCAGATAACGGCGCTAGGTTGGGAACTGAGAGCCATTCATGTAAAAACTAAAATAAAACGATGGATTTATTTATTTATTGAAGCACCTAAGCTAAGTATTTATGCATTTACTTAACTGGTGTGGTCTAATTCACAAAGAAACGACTCTCTGGAGCCATATTAATTTTCCTTTGTTTGTTTATTTATTTAATAATACATTATTTAATACATTATTCATGCATTCTTAATGCGTGTATTTATTTATCTATTCATGCATTTACAACTGTCGTGTTAAATGTAAAGGGTTTTTTTTCTAATGCAGATATTCAGAAAAAAGTGAACTGTTCATACAATGCACTAGATTCTTTATAATATGGTTTGTGTTCCACAGAAGAAAGTCAGTCATGCAGGTTTGTGGCCTGTAGATGCTTCAGCTGGTAACATGGCCTGTCAGTTTCTGCCAAATGCATGAATGTAAAAGTAAAGTAGTAGCATGTGCATGTATTGTTGAGAAGGTTCCTCGCTTCGGTGCTTCTCCCAGCACCTGAGAATAAGAAGAGACCAGGTGAATGGATTCATCTCTGCGATGACTGCGTTAATATTAATAATGCGTGAATGTGGACTAGGATAATTTGGTTCGTCTTTGCTTTAGTGTAGGTCTGGGAGCAGCTTACGATGAACATAGCTTTGCCATTTTATGCTGTTTTTCTGAAGAAACTGGAATAGAATTTCTAAGAAGAGTTCGTAGTGACTCAGTATAAGCTGGCCTTTTCTTTATGTCTGCCCTTGGTCTTTGTGTTTTAGCCCTGCTGTTTCTCTCTGAAGATGTAATTGTTTTGAAGAACATGTTATTCTCCCACGCGGATGACCCTCAGGTTCAGCTCTTCAGCGCTCGCCCAGATCGGATCATCAGAACCTTTCTTCAAAACAGCTTTTCCCTCAGCCGTTACGCGTCCAGCAGCTGTTGCTGAACGTTGTGCCACTGATAATCATCAGTAGTGCTCTCTAGAAGGTCATGATGGTTCTGATCAAGCTGTTTATCGTTAGTACTGTAACTATAACAATAGCATTTATCCATAAATACAACAACAACTGTCAAAATGGCTAACTGTAATAAAAGTGATAACTGTCAAATGCTACTAGAATAATTCTAAATACAATATCGGTAAACACAACCGTAGCTATTCACCGTACTACAACTAACTATAATAAGTACCGTATTACCATATAACTGTAATGGTATGTAATCTGTAATCATCTACCTTTCAGATGCCTGCACATCAGTTCTCACAATGAAATGGAGATATTGATCGTTTTCCATCCCTGTCGCTCACATGCCGTTTCTGGGCGAGGTCTGGGAATGTCTGAGCCACAGGCGCTTGTTCCTCCGTTAATCACAGATTAGCAGAAGAGACCTGGTCTGTGATCCGGCACGACTGTGTTAACTGTGACCACGGGGAGCAGATTAGACGGCTTACGATGCGTTTGTGAGGAGATGGAGAGCATCAGAGGTCATGCTGAAAGACCTCCGCCATCTGCTCGTCTCGTTCCTCGGTTCTTCTCTGTTCCAGCAGCTCTGGTGAAGTAATGAACGAGTCCGTCTGTCAAAACATTCATCTGTCTCTGGCCTACTTTAAGAGTTCAGTCTGTATCAGATTGTGCATGCAGTTAATTAGCTGTGTGTTCATTGGGACTGCTCTGTTCTCGTCCTCTTGTGTGAGTATGGAGTTTTGCGGCGCGCGTGTTGAACTGGTAACAGAGTCTCATTCTCCATCCGATGGATGTTCACATCGAGATAATGGCTGTGTATTTATAGCTGGAAGGTTCGTGAGCACTAGGTGGATAATTACTGGAGGTCAAGATGCTAATTACCTCTGCTTTGTGTTTTATTTTTCGGTTCAGGGATTAGCTTCTCCTGTCCGGAGGTTCTCTAAATCATGGTTTACTACTACTATTCATCTAAAACTAAAGCCTATTGGCTGTTTGCTAACCGTTTAATCTTGTACATTATTTACCCAGAAAAGGTGCATATTAGTACCGTACACCCTACAAATAAAGGTTTTGGCACCGATTGTTAACTTCCGGGAAATAAAGGTTCTTTAGATTATCGTTATGCTTTTCTTAAACAAAGATGGTTCTTTCTAAGAAATGTTTGTGGAACACGTACTGTTTTTTTCTGTGTATGTGAAAATCCCATTTTCCCAATCCCAATATTTTGTACATATAGTTTATTTGAGTGCATGTTTGTTTAGGGAGCCAAACACTCTACTAAATATATACTAAACTAAATATATGTTGTTGTTGTTGTTGTTTAAAAGCCATTTTAGCATATCTAGAGTATTTATGTATTTGTTGAATAGTCTCATTCTCTGACTCCCCCAGCGTTAAACAGCTGTGTTTTACGGTTTCTGAATCCCTTCAGCTGATCTCCGGGTCTGGCGATACTTTTAGCATAGAGTTTCGATATTTTTTTCTATTTAAAACTTAACTCTTCTGTAGCTGCATACTATAGACTAATGAAAAGTGGTGATTGTCTGTGCCGAAGAGAACCTTTAAGTGAAGAGTTGTTAAAAGATTCATCATTTTCTTGATGTGAAGAACATTGTCACAGTCTAATTCCACTTCTTGTGCCTCTTGTGCTTTATGGGCCATAACAGTTCTTTATGCAACCATCAATGACAATAACTTACTATTATTTTCAAGAGCTTGGAGTAGTAATATGCACCTTTTAGAGGTAAAAGCATGCAGAGATGTCCGTTTGCTCTAGTGATTAAATTAAATTATTGCAGATTTTCTGAGTGAAGTTCCTGTTCTGCTGCTACGTCAACACAAGATGTCGTTTCATGGGTCTGTAATGATGGACTAGTTCTTAGTATTTTTATAGATTGGCCACTCTTAAAATGCTGAAACCCAAGCGTTTTGAACTCTTTCATCTTAAATTGCAAACGTCTTCCTTTCTACCATCTCGTTTTGATGGGGGGGTTGTTTGTTTGTGAAGCTTCATTGTGTTTGGTGACCCCGGTGGGCTCAACGGGGCCCCTTCGCCTCTCCTCTTTCCTTCGTTTTAAACGCTCATTTTATTTTCTTTATGAGATGGATCTTGTAGATTGAATCATTTTCACAGTTGGAGGCTCATGGTGGGTCTGGAATGAAATGAAGTCCCAAATCAATCCCGAACGGGAACAACACTAGCTGGCGGAGCAGACGCTCAAAATGACTGCTGGGACTCGAAGCCCATTGTGGTTTTTCTGGTAGAGATCCTTCAATCGTCCGCTGCTGAGTGATTTTGATTGACTGTGGCGTAATCGGCCTTAATTTCAGCACTTTTCTTCAAGGTGTCATTCCGGCCGTATTTTCCAGCACTAGATTTACTGCTCAGAAATGGAGCACCTTTCTCCAGCTTCCCTGTGTTGTGGGAAGCTAAACAGCCATGAAATTGCCTGAATAATGGTGTTTAAATCCAATCTTGGTTAGTCGCCGCCGCTTTCCCGTACTCTTCTGGCTGTAGGTCGTGTTTTCATTTGAAAGCTAGGCATCTCAAACCATAATGGCTTGCATTTATTGTGGACTCATTATGGTCCAGGGATCCATTTGAGATGCATTCGAGCAGCACATAGACGCACAAACATGTATAAAGGCATGTTTCCAATTTGCTGCTTGTATAGCATCGGTTCTAATGTTAATTTTGCACGTAGCTCCATCCGTATCCGAGCCCCTTTTGAGTGGATTGCACAGCCAAACGCCATGAAATGAATTCCACTCAAGCCACCGAAACAAAATTAGCTCCTTTGCCATCCCCCTCCTCATCTCTCTTTTCCCCCTTGATTTCCCAAGGTAATCCAATTTTGTCCTGAAGAAAGACCAAATTAATTTCATAATGCACTGATCAAACATTGCCCGAGGTGTCTCCCTCCACAAAATGAGTTTTTAGAGAGATGCAGATGTCTGAGGATGAACAGCCAGGAAATAAGGAGACGGAGAGCAGCGCAAACGCTCCAATATTTTCATTTTTATTGGACGATTTTTCTTGTGCGACATCTGATCATTTTTAGCTTATCCAGTATTCTTCACTCTTCCATATTTATTGCCAAACCCCTCTGTTGGACAGCACGGCCTCAAATTAGAAACATTTCTTTAGCATTTCTTTGTGCAACTCAAATGTCAAATAACAACTAAATTGATATTTTAAAAGAAACCTCAAATCAAATAAATATGTTCATATAAGCAAACTAAGGTTTTGTCTGTGCACTTTACATTTAAAATTAAAGGCAACCACCGTCATTTTAATTATGACCCACATAGAAAACATGGTAAATATTAGTGTTTTTGAACCATATTGTAGTAAAGTACTGGTTGTGGTAATTGTGAATTAAAGCTCAAGCTATCAGTTTTAACATTACAATAGAAACGGAAATAACTGAATAATCCCCTACAACAGGTTGACAAGCAAAAACTTTCATTTTCTTATGCAATTACCACTTTACTTGCTCATCAACTCCCAAACGATTCGCTCAGTGATTTATTTTTCCAAACCCCTGCTTTGGTCTCATGTTCATCTCATCATACCTGTAGTGCCTGATAAGGCAGCGTTTAAGTGCTGGTTTGTGTTCGGAGTTACGAGGAAACCACTATTTGAACACTTCCAAAGCGACACCTAGTGGTAAAGAATAAATGAGCATTTTCAGTGATGCAGAGAGTAATGCAGCGTTGACTTATTCAAGCTGTTTTCTCTTTGTCCACAGGTGAGCTGATTTCCATGCGTTACCCATCTGCAGCTGAACTGGATGCTTACGCGCAAAGAACAGCCGACAGCCCGCTTACAATCAAGATCTTCCCTACCAATGTCAGGGTCCCTCAGCACAAGCAAATCACCAGGACTGTTAACGGCCTGGACACCAGCGGACCGGGCTTGGGCCTGTACTCCCACTCCTATGCCGGAGCCTACCGAGGCTTGCTGGCGATTGTCAAGACTTCGTCCGCGGCCAAAAACGTGCTAAAGAGCGCTGATGGAAAGCGAACCAAACTGTCCCCGATCCAGATGGCGGTAGCTCCATATGCTCCGCCGAGCGGGAACAAATACCGGCCGTACGGCGTTGTGTCTTATCACATGAGCCGTCCATCTAACGTCCAGTCTAGTCCTTCGTTCTTGTCTGCGTCTTGCGCTGACTCCAGTTTCGCTCTGGCGTATCCCGGAGCTGTTGTGCCCACTCAAAGCGCGGATGTAGCTGGTTCCGATTATTGGCCGCATTATCCGCACATGTATGGATCAGGAAACCGCTCGCCTGACCTTTCCTACAGGTCCTACCCTCCCAGTCTATCGATTCTAGACAAAGTCCCGACGCCCCCCGCCATGCACGGAGATTTTTCGGTCGGCCAGTTTTTCGCTCCCGCTTGGAATAGCGTGCTTGCCACGCCGGATAGCGACTGTTACAATCCTCCGGAGACTCCTGCAGCCCGCCTCCATCCGTACACCCAACAGCCTCCGGCGATCCTGTGCTGCGGGCCCCAGGGGAAGGGCCTCGGCGGCAGCCTGCAGTCTCTGGAGGGCCTCATCAGTGAGATACACCCGCCTTGCATCAAGGAACGCATGCTGGGACGTGGATACGAGCAGCCCCTTCAGCTGCCTGTGCTGAGATAGGACGCTTCACTGAAAAACACTTTGTGCTTTAAAATTGCATCATTATAATCTTAATTGAAGTGAGGTTAACCCTGCCTGCTTTAAATGTTTCAAAAGGATTGAGTCAACAACATTTGTTAGAAATTTAAAGAAGTAATCATTACTACAAAAAGTTTGTTCGAATGCACAGGTGATTCAGCAACGGAGTTGATTCAGAAGCACAGGTGGATCTAAAGTGCAGGTGATTTAATAGCATAGGTGTTTCAGAAAAGCAGGTGATTCAAATGCACAGGCGATTCGGAAGCGCAGGTGATTTCGGGAAGCAATCAGAATTTACCTTCTCAGACCAGCTGCCCAAAACACGACAGGAAGTGACACGTGTTTTTCCTGTGCTGTTTAGTCCAGTCACCTCAACACATTCACGACATGAAAGCCGAACAGGATTTTTCCTGTTGTAAATCATTGACAAGGTTTCTGGCATGAGTCGTTCGCAGAAACACTTAATTTAAATGGAAGTAAACGCATATTTTTACTCATGTTTGTTGCTGCCGTAGGATGACACTCATATTTATAAGATTCTTTATTGTAGTCGTTTTTTATCTAAAGCGTTTGTCCTCACAATCAGAACGTGATCCCTGACTTATTCTGATGATGACGATGATGAAGGTTGTTTTGATCTGCTGAAGCTGTGGTGTGTGGTTTTTAGGATCAGGGAGTCAAGGTCATAACCTCTCCATCAATACCACAGGAACACATTAGGATCTTATATAGTTTATTCATTCTGTTCTATTTATTGATGTTTGAATCAGGTGTCTGAGATCTGAGGTTTTGTCATGTTCGTGTGTGTGTGTGTGTAACAGCACACTGTGGGCTCCACCTTTCAAAGTGCAATTATACTGTCAGCTAACGAGCTTCAGTGAAGATTTACTGTGTGACTGTCTGACTCAATCTACTTCAACAAGATTGTCCAATAAATATCATTTAGGAATGTTTTCTATAACTGCTGGTCTGTTAGTCGTCATTTCATTTTAATGTCAGATGCAACGGTAAAATACAAAATATTTTCTTTCTTTTTTTTAAATGAAATTGTCTTGATGCTTATATATATATATATTATTATTTTTTATTTTTATTTATTTATTTTTTTTAATTTAGTGATAAAATGTTCTTGATGCAAAAAGAGGTTTATTGCTTTTCCTTTTGAGCTTTTGGGTGAAGTTCTCTTTCAATTTTCAGTTTTTCAGGTTATTTTTCAAATTCAACAATAGAAAATACACTTGTTTTTGGTTTTGCTTTTGGGAAGAACTATTAATGCAAAATTGTTTCTTTTATTCTTACTCATTTAACATTTTGGGGTGACAGTCAGAAATGTTTAAAATACAGCAAATACTTTTTCTCCCTTTTGCTTTTAGGATGAAGTTGCTAAATAAAGTGTCAGTCAGGTCAGTTTGTAGGTCAGATGTGAGCTCAGTCCCTCGTCAGGCTGCTGTCTTTCTGAGGGCGGTGAGGTCACGTGTTTATCGGCCCCGGGGCCCGCAGCTAATCATCTTTGAGTGTGACCTGAGCTCACACACATCTCCCCGTCCTCCTTTATCAGCTCTGCAAGGGCAAAGAGAGCGAACGCAGACAGAATCCAGACGCTTCCGTCCTTCATCACAGCAGCAGTGGTTGTGTTTGTGCTGAAACAGACAGGTTTTTAGCTTTGTTAGTGTCTAGTAGTGTTTATACAGAATGTTTGACTTTATTTTTAGGTTTTAAACTAAAATGAGAATTGTTGCTTATTTCTAGCTAAAATACGGTCCCTATTGAGTTGACGTGATTTTATTCTCTGAACTAAAATAAAGAGATTTCTGAATTTCTCCAGCTTCAAGGACGGCAGTAAAAGCTGAATATGAGATCTCAGCGAAGCTTTCTTATGCAGGTATCATATTATTAGGTTTGATGGGGAAAGAATCAGCAAAACATCAAACTGAAGATTCTTGTTCACGCATCATGATCCACAAGACAGGGGTCATCAAACTTGACCCTGGAGGGCCGGTGTCCTGCAAAGTTTAGCTCCAACTTCTCAACACACCTGCTTGGAAGTTTCAAGTAGGCTTTGATTAGCTTGTTCCGGGTGTGTTTGATTAGGGTTGGAGCTGCTCTAAGAGGTTAAAAAAAATAGGTGACTTCTGGATAAGAGACAATAATTCTATAGTTATGCAGTTATAGCTCCAGCACTAGTTGAGATTATTCGAGAAGTGACTGAGAGAAGCTGTAAGGAACATTCCTTGATGATCAGTGAGGGTTATTATTGCGCATGCGCTCCCTCTGCTGGCGCAGCACTACATTCAGTGTAATACTGCACTTCATCTGACACTGGTATTGCGTTCGAGCCTCGAATATGTAAATATGAAATTAAATACATTAGCTTGCAATCTAAAATTCTAAATGAATTAATGCTCGTACACAAATGGGACAAAAAAGCAAATACTTGAAGCGTCTCGCATATTTTAAGCTCGAGGTAGATTGTGAACAGTTTGCACTGATTGTTTTGTTCTTGAACACATTTTTATTATTTTAAACTGTAGTCTAAACCAGTGTTTCCCCAACCCTATTCCCGGAGGCACACCAACACTACACATTTTCCAACTTTTCCTGATCAAACACACCTGAATCAACTCATTAGTAGACCAGAAATATATTGGTCAGATAAGGGAGACATATCCAATATGTGTTGATGTGCCTCCAGGAGCAGGGTTGGTCTAAATGAAGAGTTTCTCCGAGATCATGCTGGCCAGCTGAAATCATTGAATCATGTGATCTGATTAATCATCCTGTGAGCTGATCAAAGTTCTGCTGGTCATCAGCAGGTGGCGCTCTGACACCAGAAATCACCAGCTCCACACACCCTTCACTCGTGTCTCTGGAGTCATATCTGTAGAAATACACAATAATACACTGTATGGGTCAACATTATACATTTCTCTTTTATGCCAAAATTCATTAGGATCCTGCTGTAACTTCATGTTTGATTAGTGATATGCATTGCTAAGAACTTCATTTGAACAACTGCAATGATTTTCTCAATATATAGTTATATAATAGAATTTTTTTCCTATCCTAACAGATCATACATCGCTTGAAAGATTATTAATTTACTTTATGACTGATTTTATGCTCCAGGGTCACATATATAAATTTAGCTTAAACTTCCCATCTTTAAAACCCTATGAAAAGCAAGAGTCAGATCATTATGTAGATAGCCTATGAATAAACCCTTTTATTAATGTGATTTTAACTCCAGCATCTGTCAGCAGCGCGAGTCCATCAAGGGGGCGGGGATCATACGAATATTAATGTGCAGCGAAACTCCGTAGCCAATAAAAAGCGGGATATGCTAATGAGCTCTTGACAGCTGTGAAACCGGAGTCCAGCCGCAGTCAGAACCGGAGCCGTTAACTCTCTCGGACTGACGGGGTTTTATCATGGATACCACGGGAGCTTCGTTACAGACGACCGTCGGGGTGGTTTAACGCGAAGCGCGCGGTGGCTGCCCGGTAGATGAGCGCGCGGTGAAGGAGTCGGTAACAATGTTCCGGTTGTTCTCGCTGGCGGCGGCGGAGCGCGGGAGACAGAAGCGGCGGCTCGAGCTCAGTCTGGCGGGAATCTGTGAGCTCGAGCTGCTCAAGCGGAGGCACGAGGCGCTGATCGCCGGGGCGCTCGCGCTGCACTCTCCCGAACCGGATCCCGAACCCGAGCCGAAGAAAGCCGAGCGGCCGAGCGGAGACCCGAACCCGCCGGTAAGACTCGTTAGTGTCGCGAAGCTTACTTTGGAGATGTAACAGGTTCTAGATTGTAGTTATTTTGCAGTTTAATTATGTTACTTGTAGCTGTTCGCGAAGAAAAAAAACGTACTTCTTCGTACCTTTGTCTTGTTTTCTAGTAAGATTCTTGAATCAAGATGCATTTACTGCTCAAGTACAGTCATTTAAAACGTTGTTTTCTTGCAAGCAAGAAGAATATCTGAAAACATGAATTCTAAGGCTTAACACAATAGTTTTTTTTCGCGCCACTAGCAGATGTTTTTGCTTGTTTTATATATCTTACAGAAAACGAGATCTAGTTGGTTATTTTACCTGTCAGGTAAATGCATCTTGACTCAAGAACTGTTCAGATATTTATCCTACAAAACAAGTCTTCGTTACAGTGTTTCTCCCCAATACTGCTTATTTCTACAGTGTTTGAAAGGTTACTGTGGAAATGTAACGGGTTACAGATTACAAGTTACTATGAATCTACTTTATTAATCTAACTAGTTACATTTGATTACTTTTTAATATTAAATGAACTACGATTGAGATCAATCTGAGGTTAAATACCGATTTAAAATGGTCACAAGAAATGGTTTAATAGCTATTTTCAAATCTAGTTATGACAGAAAACACAGGCATCTAACAATCCTTGGAAATAAAGCCAAATATGAAATAAACCGTTATTAAATAAGCATGTGTCACAATGTTTGAAGTGCGTCATACAGTCATAAATTGGTGTAGAAATCATTTTTTAGTACATTAATAATATTTGTTTGTACAATTTTGTACAGTGGATCTTTCATGTTCTCAGTAATCTTTGTTTGTTCATATTCCTCTGAGAAACATTCATCACAGTTTGTATCACATCATGAGCAGAACGCAGGAAAGTGCTGATGTTGCTCAGAGACGGTGTCGGTGATTTATTGGTCCACAGAAGACTAACGTGGTGGGGAAGTTAAAAAAGTCGGGTTTCAGAGATTTATTACAAGCGAAAGTGTCTTGTTGAATTTCTCTCAGGACTTCGGCTGTCAGAAGTGAGTTTATGTGCGTCTCCTCCTCCATCGAAACAAACAGGACATTAATAACAAACGCTCATCATTCATGGATCAGAGTCCAGCTGCAGGTCGCTGAGAGTCGGAACAGAAACCAGAAAGAGCCTCTGAAGCAGTTTAAAGTGAAGTGAACTACTGTATATCGTATTAACCTTGGGCTTTAGTTCGAGACCAGACTGACCTGATGGTGTTTGATGAGGGTCTGGACCTGAACAAACCTCATCTGTTCTAAACGAGGGGCTGGACACACACACACACACACACACACACACACACACACGTTTATTCCTGGCGTCAGTGCTGACAGCAATCTGACACAAAACAACAGCCGGAAACACTTCACACACTGCCCTCGTTTCATCCGTGTGTGTGACGGCTGTTGGTCTTGTGTAAACACAAGTGTGTGTGTGTGTGTTGCTGTAGTGCTGGTGGTCTCTCAGCGGCCGCTCTGATTGGCCCGCGCAGCTGCAATTAACAGCCTCGTCGTCCTCCTCCTGAAGCTTCAGTGAAATAATAATTGCAGTTCAAAGCACTGAATAATTGATGAGAAGAAAAGGTTAAATTGCGGCAGAGCAGCTTCTCTGAATGTGAAACGAATCCTGAGTGTTTGAGTCTTTCCACCTGCTCGGCGTGCAAACGGATGCCATGCTATAGAGGAGCTCTGGGTTCCTCAAAGAACCTTTCAGTGATCAGTTCTTAAAAGAACCTTTTGTGGAATGGAAAGGGTTCTGTGAAGCTCTTAAATGTAAAGGTTCTCTACCAGAGATGGTTCTGTGAAGAACTTCTAACATCTGTATAACCTGTCCGTTGAAACGAAGGGTTCTTTAAAGAGCTGATTACTGAAAGGTGTTTTGTTTTTCATATGATGCCACTGAGTTTTAAAATGTTTCTCACACATTAAAATTAGAGGTTCAACAAAACTAAGGGTTCATTTCAATAAAACTATATTAATTTCACACTTTAAGTCCTGTTTTATACCCTCAGCAAGAACTGCTAGCCTAATTAAGAACGTTTAAATATGATTAAAGACTGAAGCGTTGGTAAAAAAAGAACAAACACAAATTTCATACAGAGACAAAGTTACAAATAAATGTTTTCTGTGTGTAATGTAATGTAAAATAGCGCTCCGCGGTGTTTGAATGAAGTATTAATTACTCTGTTAAAGCGGTGTTTTGTTTGATCTCATTAATGACAGACAGCAGCAGGTGCGTAAGACCGGTCTAATGTAAGGGAAAACGCAGGAATAAGCACAGGACAGTCTTGTATCAGGGGCTTATTTCTGGGATAACTACCGGCTGCCTCTGCATTATCCCGCTTATTACACGGCTACTCGCCACACAAGGAAAATAACTGGACATGAATATGAATTTGAAACATTTTATTGGCATATTTTCATCCTTCCGCGAAACGATATAGTACCACGTGACTAACATTCAAACGTTAGTAAGAGCATTTATAACATCTACATATGAATATATAACAGCGGATGTATTTTAGATGTTCCGTTGTTAATTGTGGTCGTCCAGTGTTTGTCACAAGATGGCGCCAAACGGTAATCTTTGTTGGCGCGGAGGGATTTGAAACAAGTAGTCCCGGCTGTGCGTTATTACTCTGGAGCGGTTATTATTTGAAAAGAACGAACCTGCAAATGTCTCGACTGACCAATCAGAATCAAGCATTCCAGAGAGCCGTGGAATAAGAACTATAATGATTACTGATTTCTTTCTCAGTTTTATAAAACAGAAAACACAGCACACAAGTACTGGAACTATTGGTCTTTTGCTGCGTCTTGTGCTTGAATTTGTGAATCGGCACATACAAAACGAACGAATGATAAACGTTCACTAGCGACGGTTATATTTTGGAAGTAATCTGCAAACTGCATGCAGAACAATTCGAGCGGTTTATCTGAGACGGTTGTTTTGAGAATGTTATTAAATGGTTCTTCTACAGCATCTTTGTAAAAGCTCTTTTTGTATATCCTTGGTTTCTGAGAAGCTCTGGTCAGTGAAGAACAGCGGCCGAGCTCAGATCTGATGCATGGGGTGTGTCTGGATCCGCTGTCTGATTCACTAACTCCCAGAATTAACGTGAAACCGCTGGATATTCATTAGGACTCATTTCATATCTCACTCATTTCGTCCTCCGAATTCAATATTACGGTCTGACATTGTTCAGCACAACATTGTTTGAAATAATGAATGATTTAATAATTTATTGGTTAGTTATTTACTATAAAGCTCAGATTTCTTTGAGTTGTTCATTATATTTCATTAACTTTAATACTGATTTTTCCCTTTTAATATCAAATGGGTAAAATAAGAGTTGATAACTAATGGGACCTTACTGTATCACATGAATATAGAGAATAGTGAGATCTGTGCGTGTGCAGGCAGGTGGAAATCACACATAAGAAGATTTCATCTCTGTGTTCTGTTCTTGTGCAGGACACGCACAGAAATCTCTAATAATATCTGCAGTGATTGATGAGGGACGTAACACTGACAGTGAGATGCTTCTGTCAGATTGATTAGATCTCGTTAGAGTGACCGTTAGTGTGTGCTTAAGCTTACAACCTTAGTGCATCGCCTTATTTAGGAGCGCTGGCGCCATTAGCAAACACACACACACTGCTGACATCTGACCTGCAAACACACACACGCACCTCCCCCAAACACAAACACACACACGGCATTCATACATGCACCTGAGTAAAAACCTGAGTGAAAGTGTGTGTGTGTGTGTGTGTGT
>JAUYWG010000044.1:18314499-18329640 GCA_034779775.1 Enteromius afrohamiltoni
ACAGTACAAACACCATTACACCTATGGAATGTCCCCATAAAACATGTAAACCCAACATGAGTGTGTGTGTGTGTGTGTGTGTCATCAGAATGCATTCAAACCTCGTGAGTTTCCTAAAACAATGACAACATGTATATCTGACAATTATCTGCTATTAGAGTGATGTCAGTGGAAAGGTCATTTCAGAGATGAACTATTGCCTTTTTAGGCTATCAAGGAAACTACTTTAGAATTGCTAACACTTTATTTAGACAGAGACTGTACGGGTTATGAGTAACTCTGTAACTATATGTCAACTAGCGGTCAGTAGAGTATTTGTTTCTTTTACATCTGCTAACACTTTATTTCGAGGGTCCTCAGTAACACCGATATAACATTACAGTTTTTGTTTATAATTTGTAGTAGATTTTATTTTCATATTTTCTGCATTCAATTTTAGTTACACTGTAAAAAACGACAGTGACCATAAAAAACAGTGAAGATGCTATAGTAAAAACCCATTAAATGGTAAATTCCTGTTATATTTACAAGGAAACACTGTAAACTGACATTATAAAATAACTTTGTTTCTTCTTAGTTTTTTCTGATCAGTTGTGTTTATTAGGGTCGTGTGTTACGTGTAATGTTGTTAAATTAATTCAGTTTAATGAGTGTCATCATGATGGTGTTTAGTGTTTGTGTGAATGACTCTGAGCTCCTTCTATATATCTTCATATTTAAAAGCTGCTTGTGATTGGCTTTGGTTCATCATGTGACTTTCTCATCATCGCTGCATTTGGTGTTTATCAGTGCATTTCAAAGATACAAAACAGACTTCAGTGTTTTAATAGGTTGGTATATTAACATTATATCAGTTATTGCGATTTATTATGAGAAATTATGGTATTTAACTGTAAATTTAACATAAAACTGCAAAACTAAAAATATTGTTACTGTATTTTTATTCTGGCAATTACGGCAGCCGTTTTTTTACCGTAAATTTTACAGATTTTTTTTACCGTTTAAAGTTTTAGTAATTTTACTGTTTTTGTCATTTTTATTAGTTTTAGATTATTTCTTTATACTTATATTGAATTGATTGTTTAGTTTAAGAACATCAAATTAAAGTAAATAAAAATTAGTAAACACATCCAGTCTTTTGTTTACAAAATGTGTGTGTGTGTTTTGTGTGTATTTATTATATATATATATATAAATACACACACAAACATTATATATTTAGAAAATATTCACATGTACATTTATATTCATATAATTTGTATCATATATACATATAGTTAATACATAAACACAACTTATTTTTATTGTTAATGCAAAATAAATATATTATACATATACATACAACACACACATATATTATGTAAACAAAAACTTTTATTTTAGATGCAATTTAGATTAATTCCAATTAATAATTTAATGGCGCTAAATATTAGAAATGTTGCTTAAGTGTTTATATATATATATATATGTATAAATATAATAGTTAATGATTTTTCTTGAAGTGACACATTTATTTTTTTTCTTGTGATTTTAGTTTTTACTGTTAACCCCGCCAAGTTAGCTCATTCTACTAACCATACTGTAAATATAATTCTACTTATATTACAATGAGAGTTTGTTAAGTTTAGTTTTTAGTAAATAGTGGACTATGGAAATAAAGTGTAATTTGGAAATTTATGATGAACTCTTGGTGTGGAGGAACAGAAAACAGACTGCACATAACAGAGACCTTTTATTTAGGAAAATACTTCATAAATAGATTTACACAGTAGTTCATTATACAAACATTGTGTTAATAGTTCCTTCATATAGCACTGGCGTGTAGTGACTGCTCATACATGACGTGTGTGTGTGTGTGTGTGTGACGTCTGGGGGTTATGTCATGTGTGTCTAAAAGCAGAAGGGGCGTGGCCTGACTCGGATGGACAGGAGGAAGCTGCTGTCATGAGCGCGTCAACAGCTCTGAAACAAGCTTCTATTAATATCTGCAGTGATGATTGCGCTTCCTTTAACAGGGATTTCCTGTCTATCTTTGTCCATGCCTGATATAGACTCCAGGGTCAAACCTATTTCAGCTCCAGGCTGGAAATATCTAAAAACAACTCAACTGACCAAACAAACATTGTGGCCGATGTGTGTTCATGTGTGTGTTCGGAGCAGAGCTGCACCTGATTCCCAGTCCAGCTCAGAGACAGAGACTGAATGAATAAATCATCAGGGCGCGGGAACCATAGGAAACTGAGCTGAACAACAGGAAAGAGTCGCTCTGCTGCAGGTGTTGCAGTAAAAACTCTTCCTCTGGCTGATGCACAACATTCACATATCTGACCCTGGAGCACTAAACCTGTCATAAGGGTCCAGGTCTTGAAATTGAGACTTATGCATCATCTGAAGCTGAATAGTCTTTCCACTGATGTCTGGTTTGTTGGGAGAGGACAATATTTGTCTGAGATACAACACAGTCCACAGTCACGTCTCACTCTTCAACCCTCTCCAGTCAAGCTGGCATCCGTCCTCATCTGTTCACATTAACTATGTGCATTTTGCTCTCATATTCACAGTCACAGTCAATAAAGTGCGTGCATCAGAAAGTGTAGTGTAGAATAAACGCACAAAAACACGTTTGTGCCGTCTGGCCGGTGTACCCTCACCAGAGTATTCTGTGAATATTGCATGCATTTCTGTTTAAATAGCAAATGTCACAAGTGATGTGAATGCCAAGGATGGTGACACTGAGCTTGTTCCAGATTCACCCACGCATCACACACTGAAACCACCGTCAGGTGAGTGCGCTTCGGTTTCTTTTCCTTCTTTTGGCTCAAGCTTTGATGCCTCGTTTGAAGCCATGCGTTTTGGAGTGACAGAGTTTCAGGGCCACCACGGACACCAGCGTCAGCCCGAGCGCCAGTACCACGATCACGCTGATCCACAGCACCTTCCGGTCCAGCGCCTCGCAGTGCTCCGCTCGCAGGGCGCTCAAGCTGATTTCCACGCTCTCCGAGTCTCTGGTGAACCAGCAGGTCACGGCTGAGATGTCCGGCACACTCAGCCGGTCCTGCTGGAGCAGAGTCAGGAGGTACGGGTTTCCGCAGCAGCTCAAGGGGTTTGAGCCGACATATAGAGTCCGGAGTGATTTCTGCAGAACCAGAACAGCGTCGGAGGCGAGCGTCACCAGACTGTTATTCTGCAGGTTCAAGGACTCCACGGAAGAATCTCCACTCCACAGAGAGACCCCCGTGAGGCGGTTCACTGACAGATCCAAGGACTTGAGCTTCGGGAAGGAGGTGAAGTCGACGGATAGAGTTCGGAGCTGGTTTCCTCTCAGAGAAAGATGGACGAGGGAAGACTCCAAACCTGAGAGAGAGTACGGGCCCAAGCCCACGTCGGCATTCAGGGAAAGATCCAGGATAAGCAGCGGGCTTCCGCGAAACGCATGAGGTGGAACCGACTCGAGACTGTTCTCTGAGAGGTACAGATAGTTCAGGGTAGGTATAGAGGACAGTCGGATGCAGTCGTGGGGAGAAGGGCAGATGCTAAACAGGTTCTTCTGGAGGTGAAGGCTCTGTATGTTGGGGAGCCTGGAGAAAATCCCGGCGTCTAGCGTGATCAGAGCGTTTCCTTGAAGGTGCAAGACTTCCAAAGCAGCTAGTGTGTTTTCCGCGAAGGACAGGTTCTGGAGATTGTTGTAGCTGATGTCCAAGGTCTTCAGCGAGTTCAGGCAGCCTTCCGAATCCACCCTGAAGCTCTCTAAACAGTTATTGCTGACATTTAGGCTCTCCAGAGAAACCATGCTGCTGTAGAATGAGGATGGAATGGCTTTGAGCTGGTTGAAGCTCAAGTCCAAGTAGAGCAAACTGGAGAGGTTCTGGTGCTGCTGATCGACGCAAAGGCAGAGGGGTTTGTCATGGTTGGTGAACTGATACCCGCTGGCCTGTAGGTTCTCCAGCTCTTCCAGCGGACCGGAGCAGTTCACGCTTCTCAAGAGGTTTCTGGACAGGTCCAGGTACATGAGTTTGTTCTTCTGGGGAAGCACGGGGAAGTAGAGGATCTTGTTTTCCCTCAGGTCCAAATGCAGAAGTTCAAACTCCTGCTCCGAATCGGCGGTCTGGAAACTGGTCAAGCTGTTTTTGCTCAAGTTCAGAGATCTGAGCTGGAAGAGGTTGAAGTCTGTAATGCACGAGATGGAGTTCACCGACAGATCGAGCTCTGAGAGGTCCGTGAGGGACTCGAAAGCACCTTCTTCGATTTCTATGATGACGTTATTATGCAGATCGATGTTCGTCAGAGCCTGAGAGCCGGTGAACGTGTGCTTGCTTATTTTAGTAATGCTGTTCCCGTCTAACGAGAGGTTGGTGAGGACCGGGGCCTCGCTCAGGAAGTAATCGCTCATGTCAGTGAACAGACCGTTTCCGGATAGATCCAGATGCCGGACTGTTGTGAGCGGCCCCACAGAGGTTTTCAGAGCCGCGTAAAGATTCAGCGAGTTTCCCGACAGGTCCAGCACCTCCAAGCGGCTGGTGTTCTGGAACAGACCCGGCTGGATGAACTGGATCTTGTTGGCCTGGAGGTTCAGGTGATGGATGGTGGAGAGCACCAGACGCTCGCGGCCCGTGAGGTTCTGCAGGAGGTTTTCAGACAGGTCCAGGAGGTGGATGGAGGCCGGTAATCGCTCCGGGATGGTTCTGAGGCTCAGACCGCTGCAGTCCACATCCTCGTGGACCTTAAACAGACAAGAATGAGTGCTATTAGCCAACAGTATTTACCATTACTCTCTTACTTTTTGTCTTGTTTTCTAGTATAAACATCTAAACATTCTTAAATCAAGATGAATTTAAGTTCATTTTAAGGATCAAGTAAACACATCTTGATTCAAAATTATTTAAATGAGAAAACAAGACACAAATACCAATAAAATAATGACACTGCACAAGAAAAACTAATATTCTCTACCGGTTAAATGTTCTGAATAGTAAGATTTCTTTTTAAGAAGTCTCTTCTGTTCTCCTGGTGTGCATTTATTTAATCCAAAATACTGCAGAACGGTACTTTAAATGTATA
Organism: Enteromius afrohamiltoni; assembly: GCA_034779775.1. Classification (NCBI taxonomy): domain Eukaryota; kingdom Metazoa; phylum Chordata; class Actinopteri; order Cypriniformes; family Cyprinidae; genus Enteromius; species Enteromius afrohamiltoni. The sequence goes on from JAUYWG010000044.1 coordinate 18,319,558, forward strand.
TACATATATAAAATTATTACTTTTGTAATGTAATTTATTCCTGTGATATTAAAGCTTAATGTTTAGCTCCACTGACCCTCTCTTTTGTAACAATATAAATGTCTTTATCAACACTTTTGGTCACTTTGCCAAACACAAGTATTCATTTCTATTATTCCCTTTCCCAAAACAAAAACATTACACTGACTCCAAGCTTTAGAATGATTTAGTGGGAAAAAATGTACTTTTAAATATTTACAATAACAATCAGAAATGTTTGCTGAGCATTAAATCAGTCTATTCTTATGATTAGGAGGATCATGTGACACCGAAGATTCAGCACATCATCACAGAAATAAATTAGATTTGAACGCATATTTACAGCTGTTTTAAATAGTAAAATATTTACATTTTTTTCTGTACTTGGATCAAACAAATGCAGGCTTGATGAGCAGAAGAGACTTCATTTACAAATCCTACTGTTCAGAAAGGCTTGACCGCTGTCGACTGGTGACATCACACAGCGGTTTCCTGGAAGATTTCAACACAATCAGCCCCACAGTCTTCAGCGTGACGTCTGATTTAAAGCAGCTTTGGGGTTTACACTATCTGTGCTCCATCTATACTTTATTTATGCTCTCTAGAGAACTCTGGCTCAGGATTTTCCCTGGTCTCTGGGACTAACCCTGTGTTTCCGCCAGGCTTCGGCGAGAGGATGGAGACATAATGGAGAGCTGCTGTATTTCATCTAACACACACTTCCTCCACGCTTGTCAGTGCCACTGGTGTCCAATCAGACGGTCAGAGGAGGTTTCCTGTCCGGAGCACAGTCATTCTGAACTCACTACCCTTCATCTTATCAGACTCTAGGCTCGTAATCAGACTCACTGGAGGATGTTTCTGCCTAATATGGTTCTCGAGATGTAACATGAGAAATACACTAATCAGACCTGGAGATGGTTTCTCTCATTGTAAAGTCTAAGTGTGAATGTATTTAATTGATACCGACATTTGTTTTCAGGCCCTGAGGAAACAGACATGAGTGAGTCAGCAGATGAGCTGATGAGAAATGATTGAGTTCATATCCATGACCCTGGAGCACAGGAGCAGTCATAAACAGCACAAGTGTATTTATAGCAGTATGGGTCAAAATTCTATGCCAAAACTCATTAGGATATCAATTAGAGATCCTGCCGTAAATATATCAAAACATCATTGTTGATTAGTAATACACTGCAAAAAGTGCTTTTCAAGACTAGATTTTTTTGTCCCTGTTTTTCAGAAAAAACAACGAGTTTTTACTTCAAACAAGCAAAATAATCTTGTTTTCTGTTTGAAATAACATTATTTTTCTTGTTTTCAGATAATTTAACTCGTCTAGAAAATCTTTCTTGATTTAAGAATTGTAAGATATTTTGGTTGGAATCAAGACAACAAAATCTAGTCTTGAAAAGCATTTTTTTGTAGCGTATGCGTGTCTAAGAACCTAATTTCAACAACTTTAAAGGTGATTTTTGTTATCTACCCTAACAAGCCAGACATTAGTGGAAATCTTATTTACTCAGCTGGTTTGGTGCTCCAGGGTCAGATTTTAAGACTTATTTTGCCAATCTGAAATACTAGAAGAGAGCACACGTCTTTCATTTAAAGTCCAAGCAGCTGAGGCTTGACTCTGTTCTCAATCATCAGTTAAACACATCCTGGAGATGCTGTAACTCACCACTCGACAGGCCCAAGGCTCCGCTGGACGTCTGAAGGACAGGACCTGGTTGACCATGAGCATCAGTATCCAGAGACAGCTTCCCATGATGCTGCAGAGACACAGAATGAGGACGAATGACATGAGTGTGACATCACTGGCAGGCGCTCACGTCACCGCTTCTGTTTTTAACCCCGGTGATGTCTGCTAAAGTGGAACATCCAGTCTTTCTCGATGTCAACAGATGTGTCACTCCTGTCTAGGTTTGATATTTGACATGAACAGAAACGCCCACACGTGACGAGCACAGCAGAAATATGAAAGGTTAATCTCCGTTTCCACATTACGTGTTAAACTTATATCAGAGGTGAGGTTTCAGCACAAATTAACCCTCTGATCTCCAACGGTTACTCATCATGTGCCAATCAGAGGAAGAAGGGGTAAACCACACACTGCAGGAAATCATTCTCTACCATATGATTCTTCATTTAAGATGCATGCAATTCACAAGTGATTTAACACATTATTAAAAACATGAGTGCGCTTCTATAAGTAACGCCATGCCAACTAATACTCATTCATTGCAGCTACATGCCTACTAACTCTCAGAGTAGACTAGTTAGGGTTAGTACACTTGTAGTTTCTGATAGTATGTTGTGGAAGTGTTAGAAGATATTAATCAGAAGGTCTACTAATACTCTAATGACATGTAGTTACAGAGTTACTGTTAGAAGCATGTGTATTGTGATAAAGTGGTGTTAAAACAAGCAAAAATATCTGTCAGTGCGGTCAGAAAAACCTTTTTGCGCCTTTGGCAGATATTTTTGCAAAAACAAAATGTTAATATATTCTTACAGAAAACAAGACTCAATATCTTGAGTTACTGTACTTGTGCCATAAATGCATCGGGAGTGTTGAGATATTCTCACAGAAAACAAGATGAAAGCGCTCTAAGTGAGAGACTGATCTGTTGTGATTGTGGTGAAGCGCAGGTGTGTGTGTGTCTCAGGTGTGTCACCTCAGTAGTGTGCTGCTCCGCTGCTCTTCACACTCATGCTGCTCTCCTCCGTCTCTCTCGCTCTCAAACACATCCTGTGACAATATCCTGCAAATACTCTTGTTTTTTCCTTCTGCTCTCAAGCCTTGTATGGATCGGCCCTCCCTCTCTCTCTCTCTCTCTCTCTCTCTCTCTCTCTCCTCCTCCTCCGCTCACTTTATGTGTGTGTGTGTGTGTGTGTGTCTCTTTGTCACTCTGTGTCTCTTTCTTTCTCTTGCTATTTGTCTCTGTTTCTCCCTCCCTCTCTCTTTCAGTTCAGTTCCATTCAGTATGTTTTATTCACATGAAGTTGTGACAATGTATTGCCAAACAGTTCTTACATTGAATCTAGAGCAGATTTGTTTGGTTTTTTTTTTTTTTTATAAATGCATGCATGTATAATTCAATACAACAGAACAAATGAATTCCTTCCAGTTTGAAACTCAGTGTGTGTGTGAGAGAGAGAGTTTTGAGTTGCATTATTATTGTGTCGTTGTAAATAGTGAAGAGATCCAGACTCTCTCCTCTCTAGATGTACTCTAGTATACTGAGACTGCAGGAATATAAATGTCAGCTAATGAATGGTATTGTTGGTCAAGCTAAATAAGCTATTTATATTTCTGTGTGTCTCTGTTCCTAAATCATGTTAAACACAGTTCCTTATTATCCTTTACCTGTTGTAAGGACTCTCTTATGAAAATTAAACATTGTGTCAGTGTAGTAAACGTGCTTTTGTTTGTTTTTGCATATTGATCGCCATTTCTGTAACCACAGTTTTACTACAGATACCATGGTAAAACTATGGTTAGAGTAGCTAAATTAATTCGTGGTTACCGTGGTTCAACAACAGTAGCCATTATTTTTTGGTTGTAATTGTAATAAAATCAGGGTTTATTTTCATACGGGCTGTTAAATCGTAATTATGATCATCTTTTCAAACACTACAGAATCTTCCAGTTTTTATTTCAGTTTCTCTTTCTTTCTTTTTTTAACTTTAAACTTCTTCTCCTTTAATTTTCGCGTCTCCAGGGATTCCCGGATGGAAAAATCCATTCTCTCGAGCGCGCGGCTGTTGCTCGTCCTTAGGCGTCGCGCGGAGCAGAGCGTGGCGTCATCACCGAGCACCGAGCACCGAGCAGGTCAATAAAACAACGCGTACGGTGTGTCGTTCAGCGCGCTGTTGCTCAGTATAGCGGAGCATTGCTCTGTTCTGTCAGTGCTCCTGACCCGCGGGGTTTGGCTCCATCTAGCGGTGCATTGAGCTCAGCGCCTCGGAACACTGTTTCTGCAGCTGCGTGGAACTTTGTCCAACCAAATGAAAATATGACTTAATTAAATGTACTAGTTATTTGGAAACAGTCTTTTAGGTACTGGAGGTAGTGTTAGTATGAACTATGGAGTTATAGAAATCATTTTAGTTAAAAGCATCTTAAAAACAGAAGTCTCCTCCCTCCTGCTTTAATGACTACCGTCCAGTCGCACTGACTCTCATCCTCATGAAGTGCTTCGAGGGCCTAGTCATGCTTCACATCAAGTCTGTCCTCCCTGGAGCCCTTCCAGTTTGTGTGTCGGCCCAAGCGCTCGACTCCATCTCCACTGCACACACCTGGACAAAACTGACTCATATGTCCGAATGCTGTTCGTAGACTTCAGTTCAGCATTCAGCACTATAATCCCCCAACAAAACTGGTCCAGCTGGGGCTCAACACCTCACTGTTGGATTTCCTCACCGGAAGACCACAAGCAGTACGGGTCGGCAGAAACACATCCAGCACCATCATTTTAAACACGGGGGCCCCTCAGTGATGCGTGCTGAGCCCCCTCCTCTTCACTCTGCTGACCCACGGCGACACGACTGTGGGGGGTCTCGTTAGCAACAGGGATGAGAGCGACTACAGGAGCGAGGTGAGCCGCCTGGCCACGTGGTGTGCTGACAACAATCTCTCTCTGAGTGTGGAGATTGTTGAGGACTTCAGGAGGGCGCACACTCAGCATGCTCCTCTGAGCATCGACGGTGCGTGTGTGGAGAGAGCGAGCAGCACCAAGTTCCTGGGTGTGCACATCACCGAGGATCTCTCCTGGACGAACACCACTGCACTGGCCAAGCAATCACAGCAGCGTCTCTTCTTCCTCCGCAAACTAAGACGACCAGGAGCACCAGCCCCATCATGAACACCTTCTACAGAGACACCATCCAGAGCATCCTGTCGAGCTGCATCAGTATCCGAGCAAGTGTTTTGTCAGGAAAGGATGAAGAACACAAGAAGAAATGCATACCAGAGCCTGTGGATTGTCTTGCCCCTAAAATATATTCCTAAACACATTTTGGTTTATTGTTTAAAAATATGTTTACATTTTGAAAATATCTTTTTATTTCACTTTATTGTTTACAACAAATATTTAACAAGTATTTAAATTATTTTGGCCGGAAAAACAACAACATTTACTTTCTGTAGGGGCTTCACTGCTGTGAATCATCATGGATGTGGGACTCATTTCTGTCTAGAGTTGAGCAGAGCTTTATTATGAAGAACTGAAATTACAAACAGTTGTAACAAGCTTTCTTGGCTTCATTTCATGTCTCGCTTCTGGGGTTCCTCATTTTGGTTTTAATCTTACTTTTACGTTTAGGGTTTTTACCTCTGACTCCAATTTTAAGTTATTATTACATTTAGATTATAATTTTAGTTTTGAATGCTGATTAAAATTTAGTTGTCTTAATTTAGAAACTTGATTGTCTTGGATGAGCTATCTTTCCAATTGTTCGTTCATTGGGGTCCTAATGTGGCGTCCCATCTCATCAACATAATCTCGCCAGTCTGATAATTCGCTCAGCGGCCGGAGGGGGCCAACATCTTCTCTGCCAGCCGCCTACTGCTTGCTGAATTGCAGAGAAAATAGCTGATATGGCCTTATAACCATACCCGACGTGTCAAACTTCAGAGATAAGCAGTAACCGCTCCGCTCAGTCCGTCTTTGAAGATCTCAGATTAGTTTTATTGTGTGCCTTTGGTTGCGAGAGATCCAGCGGTTTCTCTTTCCCACGCAGGGCGAGGCAGATCTAAGTTTAATGTCTTTTTGGATGATTTCTTGGAAGGATTAAAGAAATGCAGACCTTACACAATCATAGTATTTCTGTTTCTAATTTGCTTGTAACTTTATATACTTCGATTAAGTTTGAATTATTTCAAGCACTGATATCTCATCCAGCCTGAACTCTTTTAGTGCTTCACTGTCCGCAAAAATTCACAACAAAAAAAAGCTGATTTAAATCGATATTTTAATTTTGTTTCCAAAAGGTCAAATGACTACTAGCCTAAATATTAAAATTAAAGTCTGTGTGCTGTTGCTTTAATTCAATCAAACACTCCTGATAATCACACAGAATGTAATTCTATAATTACAAACAGACTGGTCTATTAGCTGAACTCTCAGAACTCCCAGAACGCTTTACCGCAGCAGGCTGGTGCGCAACCGGTTTACAGTCCAGCACTACTAGTGAACAGGGAAGGGAAGTAGATTTAATGGGAACAGGAAGTGAGTTTCCATACAGTTGGTGACACCACTGCTTGTTTACTTGGTTAAGCTCCTCCCACTAAGAGGTTATAAATGAGTCAGACGAGCGAGACTCGTTCATCTGGAGATTCACACAGGTGAGGTCTGTTATATCTGTGCTTATCCAACAATTCTGACTGCTTTGCATCTCTAATGTTTATCTGTATTTATGCAAAGAGACAGCAAGCATGAAGTCACTTTCAGATCGTTAATGTGAGTGTAGAATTATATTCAACAGAACGTTTGTTACTTCTTTAATCAGTCCTGCAGTGTGCCTGCAGTGTTTTGATTTTTATGTAATGAAGAGTCATTATACTAAATACTATTATAGTATTTTGTTTTTGGTTATATTATATTATTTTGGTTGTGTTTTTGAGGTTTGAATCATTTCGTCGCTTTTGATGTTTTTATTCGTTTTTGTTTCTCTGGAAACAACTGAAATAAGATTTTCATGCTTATCAGTTATATGTTTGTGTATGATGTATATATTAATACACACACGTGCATGTATATATTTCAGAAAAATATGTTGGGTTTATATATGAAATAAATTTATTTATAAATGATAAGAATATTTTTATTGTATTTATGTATACAAAATAAATATTCACAGCACACACTTGCTTATATATTATGTAAACAAAAATGGTGATGAATGGTTTGACAGCACAACAAATGAAAAAACTTAATTCTGATTCATGTTGTTAAAAAAGTCACTCTTCTGTCCAGAATGGGCTTCGGGACGAATGGCGAGCTGATGGAGAGCAGGTCAAAGGTCAGCTTCTGCTCGGGCTCGTGTCACGCTGAGCACATCCTGCAGGTGCTGAACTCGTACCGGCGCAGCGGCACCTTCACGGACGTGGTTCTGCAGGCAGACGGCTGTGAGTTCCCGTGCCATCGAGCCACGCTCTGCGCCAGCAGCGTCTTCTTCAGAACCATGTTCAGCAGCAGCTTCCAGGAGAGCAGACAGGCTGTGGTCAAGATGCAGGGCATCTCCAGCACCGCCATGGACGGCCTGCTGGACTTCATGTACGAGGGCCGGCTGAAGCTGGACGAGGAGAACGTGGAGAGCATCTTCCGGGCGGCGGACCGGCTGGACATTCCTGCGCTGACCAAAGCTTGTGTCCAGTTCCTGCAGGAGCGTGTCTGTCACTCCAACTGCCTGGGACTCATGGACTTCGCCAGCCTGTACGGTATGAGCTGTCCGCGCACTGAATCAAACAGTATTGCATTACTTGTGCGTGAGTCATCTTTAAAGTGCATGATGAATTCATGTTTACAGTGTACGATTGATGTTGTACAGTGTACGCTCTGCAGCCGCTGCAGGAGCAGTGCCAGACGCTGCTCTACCAGGACTTCCAGGAGGTTCTGCAGCACGAGGAGTTCCTCAGCCTGCCCAAAGCTCGTGTCCTGGAGCTGCTGGGCTGCGAGCGTCTGCAGGTGACCGAGGAGGTTCTGGTGACCGCTGCGCTCCGCTGGGTCCGTCACCGGCCGGACGAGAGGACGCAGGCCCTCAGGGAGCTGCTGGAGCGGCTGCGGCTGCCTCTGCTGGACCCGGTGTTCTTCAGCAGTGCTCTGGAGGCGGATGAGATGGTGCAGGAGTGTGTGGAGCTCCGACCGCTGCTGCAGGAGGCACGCTTATACCGGTCCTTCGGTCGAGAGGTGCAGTCGGAGCGGACCAGACCCCGCCGGTGAGTCTCCATCACCCAGTATAACACCAGCATGAACTGAAATTATGACACAAAACCCAGCAGCAGTAACAGTGCAGAGGTGTTATAGCAGTCAACACTCTGCTTGTTAAAAAGAAAAACACAGATGAGACGCTCTGCTGCTGACCAGCTGATCACTTATGAATAATGAATATTGTGTGTGTGTGTGTGTTCAGGCACTCCGGGTGGGCTGAGATGATCTTCGTGATCGGTGGCTGTGATAAGAACGGTTTCTCCAGACTGTCCTTCACTGAGAAGCTGAACGTGTGGTCAGGAGAGTGGACATCAGCCACCGCTCTGCCCGGTTACTCCAAATCTGAGTTTGCAGCCTGTGAACTTCAAAACGACATTTACGTGTCAGGTATACAACATCTAAACGCTGTTCATGCGCTTTGTATCCGTCACACCGATGCGTCCGAGTAAACGCTCAAACACTGCACAGCATTTATAGAACGGTGAACTGATCTGATTTACGTCTGCTAGGTACAGGGGTTTTTTTTGTCACTTTACACACAAATCCAAGAACTGCACACAAAATGCCTCGCGTCTCTAAAAATCTGAAAATATCACAAACACTTTGCAAAAAAGAAAACATTTGCACCAAACGCCTTTGCCACAATATTCCCCCTGTTAGATTTGTGTGTGTGTGTGTGTGTGTGTGTGTGTGTGTGTGTTACAGAGAGAACAGTAGTTCAAAAGGCTGAGTTTGTCTTGTGTTTCTGCTGTTGGAGGAAGCTTTCAGACGCTGTGATGAGCCGTGTGTGTGCTCACGTCAGAGCCTGTTCTGAGTTACTCTATCAGCTCCGGCATCAGCCTGGAACACTGCCACGTGATTCCAGAGAATCTGATCGGGAAGCAGACAAACACTGCCATGATCTGCTGTAATCACGAGCCTCTGTTAGATCAGAAATCAGCTCTGTTTACTCACCAACAGACCTCCATGGCTTTCATTTGTCTGTGAAACGTTTGGAGTTGTTTGCCCATGCAGTGAAAGTCCAGTGTTGTTTGCTTCACAGTATCTTGGCTTAGAATGGACTGAGGGAGGATAAATGATGATGTGTCAACCAGCATATTTAATGTTTGGTCTGCAGTCTTCTGATATTCATGTAAATATGTGAGAAACTGAAAAGAACTGACTAATCAAAACCGTTTACATGCCTTTGAATGACCTTAAACGTTTTTCAGCAGAAACTTTCATTGATCTGTGTGATACTAATGTTTGGACAAACGTATTTTAAAGTAACGTTTACAGAGTTTAATACCTATAGAAAAGGACTAATGTTACGAGATCGACAATCTTGGAATGTCCTCGTGGTGTTATCTTCTGCTTGATGTTGTATTGTATAACGTATTGACTGAACGTCTGCGCAGGTGGGCAGCTGAACAGCGCAGACGTCTGGCGCTTCATGCCGCAGCTCAATCAGTGGGTTCGAGTGCATGCTCTGAGCCGTGGACGCTGGAGACACAAGATGACCTCTATGTGTGGGAAGGTGAGTTCTGACAGCGGTCAGTCAGACAGGTTTGACCTGTGAACAGTGTAATGCATCACAAGCAGGTATTCAGATTACTTTTTAAAGCAGCAGCTAACTTTTTCATTGATTATTTTAATTGAATTTGTGTGCAGCTGTATGTGGTCGGTGGATATAATGGCCGTGAGCGTCTGTCCAGTGTAGAGCGTTACAGTCCTCACGAGAACAGCTGGACGAGTGTTTCGGAGCTGCTACTGCCAGTGAGTTCAGCCGCTCTGACCAGCTGCTGCGGGAAGCTCTACGTGATCGGAGGAGCGGTGGGTGAACACACCAACACTGACCAGGTGAGAGGAACAGGTCTGCGCAAATATTCTGATTTTTTTCTCACTTCAAAAACATTTGAATGTCATATTATGTTGCTAAAAAGAACCTTGTTCTGTGTATTTGGTGTAATGCAATGTGTTTATGCAGTAAAACGTGTAAGAAGAGCTCCCTATCTTAAAAGTTGTGAGTGGTCAGCAGCAGAGGTAGAACCGCCTCTCTTTCTAGTCTCTGTGCTCAGCCAGCATAGACTGCTCTGTCAGCTTCAGGAAATGTGCTGAACACACTCCAATATTTGTGTTCAACTGTTCTGGA
>JAUYWG010000044.1:18369849-18383847 GCA_034779775.1 Enteromius afrohamiltoni
GCACCCCAGTGATGCAGTGTATGTGGAGGAGAGGTCCTAGAACCGATCCCTGAGGAACCCCAGTGATGTAGTGTATGTAGAGAAAAGGAGAGGTCCTAGAACTGCTCCCTGAGGAACCCCAGTGATGTAGTGTATGTGGAGGAGAGGTCCTAGAACCGCTCCCTGAGGAACCCCAGTGATGTAGTGTATGTGGAGGAGAGGTCCTAAAACCGCTCCCTGAGGAACCCCAGTGATGTAGTGTACGTAGAGAAGAGGAGTGGTCCTAGAACCGATCCCTGAGGAACCCCACTGATGCAGTGTATGTGGAGAAGAGGAGAGGTCCTAGAACCGATTGCTGAGGAACTACAGCGACCAGTTGATGTGTTTTGGATACCTCTCTTCCCCAGGCCACCCTGAAAGACTTACCAGTGAAGAGTCCAAGAGATGAGGGTGTAGAGAGAAGTGTGTCACAATGTAAAACATTTTCATCGTTTAAATGTCAAGTACTATAATTTATTTCTTATTGATGATTTTGGGGTGAAACATGAGAATGAAGTCAGAGTTCTTAGATATGCATGAGATGAGAAAGAGCAGCCTCTAACCCTATGTCACACACACACACACACACACACTCACACAGCATGAATCCGTTCTTCTGTCTGTCCGGTCTCTCTCTCTTTGGTCAGCATCATGTTGCAGGATGTTTGTTAAGTTGTTCGATTCTCTTTATTTTTCACGTGTCATGGATGTTTTGTTTCTCAGCTCCACTTCCTCACTTGACTTCAGATGATGTTGACAAAGCCTTGCAAAACTCCCCGCGGTTAATGCATGCTCGCAATACAGGTAAGCAGCCCTGCGGCCCTGGCCCTGACTCCGCCCCTGACCCTGGCCCCGCCCACACTGCTTACACACACACATGGCTCCCAGCTCTTCTGCATGTGCTGCTGACTCTGCATGGGCTCGGACGTCTCTCAGACTGATCTGTGTGTGATGTGTGTGTGATCTGTGTCTCAGGAGGAGCCAGCTTCATCTTCCCCAGTGCTCCTGTCTATCCTCCAGACACTCCTCGAGGAGCCAGCTTCGACACACGCCGCTCTGGATGGACTCAGCCACCGTCTGCAGCTAAAGGTTGGTCTGAGGCCCGTGTGCTGCACACATTACACCGCTGATGCTCACCATTAACCTGTGTGTGTGTGTGTGTGTGTGTGTTCATTAGTGCCTCAGAGTCCTGCCATCATGAGCAAAACTGAAGAGCAGAGAGCTCAGTTAGGTGAGAACATCTCACAAACACTCACCTCATCACCACTCAGCAAAAACATATTCTCCTACCTAGTATTTCTGTTTTGTTTTCTAGTCAAAATGTCTGAACATTCTTGAATCAAGATGAATTTACTTGAATTAATATATTTCACCCTGTTTTCTGGGAAAAGTAGAAAGAAAGTTCAAAATTAGTTAAATAGTAGAATTATGCAAGATCATAATAAATGCCTTATTTAGTTGATTTTGCGTTGTATCTTTGTGATCTATGAGGAATCTGTATGAAGCTAGGATAAATGAGTTGTCATGCTTGTCCTCTTCTTCTCAGATCCGTATCAGATTTTAGGGCCGACGAGCAGCAGGCTGGCCAATCCAGGTGAGAGTCCAAAAGTACTTTTTACACATTGTTTTTAAACACTGAATAGACATTATAAAGCAGTAGCTTTAAGAATAAGTTGATTGATTCAACAGAACATTACACCAGTAGGTGGCAGCAAGCGACTGTTTTAATGTCATCGGATTTGTTTTCTGTTTGAAATAAGTTTATTTTTCTTACCCCTCTGTTAGTTTATTGTGTTTGTTCTAATCAAAAACTCACTAAATTTAGACTTTTTTTTCTGAAAACAAGACAATAATAGTTTTTCTTGTCTAGAAAATTCTTCTTTTTAAAGAATTTGTAGATATTTGTGGTGTTTGTATAGGTTAGTTATACTAACCCTAACCTGGGAGCAGAGTCAGAGCAGCCCGTGCTAATATAGTTGAGGTGTGTGTGTGTGTTTCAGGCTCAGGTCAGATCCAGCTGTGGCAGTTCCTCCTGGAGCTTCTCTCCGACAGCTCCAACTCCTCCTGCATCACGTGGGAAGGAACCAATGGCGAGTTCAAGATGACGGATCCGGATGAGGTGGCCCGGCGCTGGGGCGAGAGGAAGAGCAAGCCCAACATGAACTACGACAAGCTGAGTCGAGCCCTGCGCTACTACTACGACAAGAACATCATGACCAAAGTGCACGGCAAGCGCTACGCCTACAAGTTTGACTTCCACGGCATCGCACAGGCCTTGCAGCCGCATCCGCCCGACTCCTCCATCTACAAGTACCCGGCCGAGCTGTCCTACATGAGCTCGTATCCTCACCCTCAGAAGATGAGCTTCGTGTCTCCGCACGCCCCGGCCATGAACGTGACCTCGCCCGGCTTCTTCAGCGGCCCGGGGCCGTATTGGAACACTCCGGCAGCAGCGGCGGCAGGGATCTACAGCGGCCCGCGACACCCCGCCGCGCACATGCCCTCACACCTGGGCTCTTACTACTAGACCTCCAGACGTCTGAAGAACAAGACACCGAACTGGAGAGAACAATCTGTCCACCTCCGGAGGAAACACGGCAGACACCAGGAGCTTAGCGGGAATGTACAAGTGTTAACAGGGCTGTTAATGAGCCGCTGCTTCAGGGCTGCACGATAAATCACTAAGAAATCGCAAATGAAAGCCGCGATAGTCATGCGCATCTTGTCAGTGAAACTCACAGCAGTAAATCTACATCCAAAGACCAGAGACACTTTAAATACGCTGCAAAAAAACTATTTTTGTCTTGTTTTCTAGTTTAAATATATAACGTTATTTATTTTAAACATAAAATGACTTTTAGCAAAAATATCTTCCAGTGGGGCAAAAAATTATTTTTTGCCTTTGAATTAAGATTATATTTTTTACCCCACTGGCAACAATCAATGAAATGTTTATATTTTTTAAATGTTGCGTGCCATACTCTGTGTAAGACAGAGGCCACCGCTGAATAAAAAATAAAACAAGGTTATTGCTTTTTATCTCACAATTCTGACTTTTCCGAGTTATAAAGTCACAAATGACTTTTTCTTAGAGTTGTGAGATATAAAATCCAATTTTGAGGGGAAACGACTTTATATCACGCAATCCTGACAATCGTAAGTTTCTACCTCTCAATGGTAAAATTGTAAACTTGCGATTACGAGAGAAACGTCAGATTTGTGAGAGAAAAAGTTTTTATTTCTGATTGCCGCTTGATCTCAGAAGGATTGTGTTGTAGCCGTAGTTCACTGAGAAGATACGCAAACAGCTGTCATTGTCACATAACGATTTCTTCAAGTGTAGTACACACTGCTCATCTGATGGAGATTTACTACTAATCACAGAACTGCTTTACTGACGAGATGCGCATTACTATTGCACACCATTAATTGTGTGGACCTACGCTGCATGAATAAGTACTTATTCATCTATATGTTCATGTGTGCCTTATTATACAAACATATCAGAGAGAGTTCAGAAGGTCTGAGAGAGAAGGTGAGAGGAAGAGGAAGATGAGACAGGACTGAGTATGTGAGATGAGGAAGATTTAATCGTGATAATTGTGCTCAAAAAATACAATCATTCTTCATTCCAGTTTCTTAAAAGCACAGATCAAGGTTTGAGGTTTGCTCGCAGATTTAGTCGCAGCAAGCACCAAAAACAGTACAGTGTATTATTTGAGCAGAATATCTCACACTTTCATGCTTTCAAACCAACACCAGCTCTTTTGTGGTTGCCAGGTTGGGACAAATTAAGTGACCCACTAGTGTTTCCACATCTGCGGTTTTACTGCATTATTGAGCTACATTTACACTATTGCTGTGGATTGTTTTCGAAGTCTGCGGTTAAAGTGACAACACGATTGGGCTAGTTCTGATTATCAGTTTGACCTGGCAACCATGGAAACGCTTGTTACCAGACAACGGTAACGAAAAAATAAAAAAATTGTTGACCAGTGAGGAAATATTGCAGACAGTAATACTCAAAATTAAGAGAAGCTGAAAATGCCACAACTATAAGAAAACTGTTGGAGTCACTTTCAGAATGTTTTTCCTCCAGATGATGAACGATAATCAGAATCCACACAACCAGTGCTTATAACGAACACAAGACTAAAATAGTTATTGTTTTTGATGTGTATTTATCAGTATTATGTTGTTGGGGTGGCATCAGAGGTTTTGTAGAAAACTGGAAGCTTTCAGATGTTTTAATGACCTCAAACCTTCAAAGACGAGGTGCATTATATGAAGCAGTGCCTTACAGAGAAACAGATTTACCAAAGATACCAGTATTTCTATCATTATTAATTATTATGACGACGATCCGAGTCGCGAACGCTGTGCGTTTGTTAGATTGAAGTATACAATTCAGTGTATTAATTCTTTTATATAATTGATATATAACTTATGCATTTAAACACTACGAGTTGATCTCAGCCAGCCGAGCAGATGTTTATTCAGAGAGATTGTGTGTGTCCTGAACACGTGTGTGTTTAACGCTGGACTGTCACGAGCCCTGATGCTCTGAGATTGTTGACAAAGTGAAGAAAACATATATTTGGATAAATTATATTGTTTTCAACTGAATCATTTTAATAAACTATTTTCAACAACAGAGTTCTTATTGTTTTGAGTAAAGAGACGCCCTCGCTGTCTGATCCAGCTCTGTACACAGACCAGAGACTGTTGCCACAACACACACACACATTCTCTCTCTTTGACAGGAAACTACATACACTTTTACATGAAAAAAAAACACCATTCAGTATGTTTTTTAAGTCTTTTGAATTACGGGGACACTGAAAATATCCTCATAAACACCTTCATATTGTAATACCTGTCACACCCATGTCATTACACACATTAGTGTCCTCATACACACACACACACTCTCCAGCTGTTTCTCTGAGACACACACACTTAGACATATTATCTCTATATACAATTAAAATAGCATATTCTATGTGAATATATAGTAAAATGTAAGTTCTTCCTGTGATCAAAGCTATGTATTTGTCAACCGTGATACACTACCTTAAAAAAATTATAAGCATTGATCAAAAGTGACAGTAGACAAGTATAATGTTTCTATTTTTTTGTCTGTGAATCCTGAAAAATGTAATGCATCGCGGTTTCCACAAAAATATTGTGCAGCACGACGATGTTCAACAGTGATACTAATCAGAAATGTTTCTTGCAGCGCAATATATACATATATATATTTTATTATTATTATTTTTTTTTTTACTAGTATAAATATCTATCTAAGTCTTGTTGGACTT
Organism: Enteromius afrohamiltoni; assembly: GCA_034779775.1. Lineage (NCBI taxonomy): Eukaryota > Metazoa > Chordata > Actinopteri > Cypriniformes > Cyprinidae > Enteromius > Enteromius afrohamiltoni. The sequence continues at coordinate 18,375,189 of JAUYWG010000044.1, forward strand.
AATAGAAAGAATGATCTTCTTTCTATGAATTTCTCTTTCTAGAAGAAAATATATAACATACTATTTTAAGTCATTTTACAGTGAATTCATCTTGATTCAATAATTGTTAGATATTTATACTAGAAAAGCAAACAAAGGTGTATTGGACTGATTTCTGCTGGATGGTGTGATGCAGCGCTCAGTCTGTGCTGAATGATGCTGGCTCTGCTGGTGTCTTCACTCACGTCTGTACTCCTCCTCCAGCTGGAGCTTCTCTGTGTTGCTGTGGGTCAGCGGCGGCTCTCTGCAGGCCTGCACCTTGTCAAAGCAGCTGAAGTCTGCGGCCAGTCTCCCGCCGGCCGTGTGGGTCAGCACGGGTCTGAACTGGCAGCCCCAGAGGATCTCCTGTGGCAGGTAAGATGTGCGGCTCTGGCAGCTGGCGGCCGTCGACTCCATGCAGCCGTTCAGCGTCAGCAGCAGCTCCAGCTCCTGTCGGGGCAGGTTCTCAGCCGTCAGGCTCCTCAGAGGGCTTCGCTCGTCTAGCACGTGATAGAAGGTCAGCGGCAGAAGCAGGAATGGACACTCGCCGCTGGAGTCCAGCTGGAAGTCCACAGCCGTCTGATGCACAAGGCTCTTCTCACCTTCAAGAAACCAGAAATGTGTCTCACACTGAGAAAAACCATTCTTACTTAGTATTGTCTTGTTTTCTAGTTTAAGTATTTCACATTCTTGAATGTAGATGTAAACTTAAATGACCCTTGTGAAAAAAAATACTTTTTTACTATTTTCTTAATTTCATGATAAGTATACTACAAGACAGTTTATATTTAAGTACTTCATTTTTTTCAACTGCTTACAAACAAAATCTTTATTTTGCAAGCCATTTTCTAATTTTATAAAACACTTTTTGCAACACACAGAATATGTGACAAAGGTGTGATGTGAGGTATTGTGTTTGAAAAAAAGAGCTAAATATTTGGCAGTGTGATAAAATACTAAACTGGTATAAGCCTGATAAACTGGAACAACTAATTTTGTGCTTAATGCACTTTACTTGTGCTTTTTTTTTTTTACAATTAAACACATATTTAGTATATTTTATTGTGCTAAGTGGAACTATACTTTAGGTACACTTTAAATATTTTGCATTTAAAGATATATAAAAAGTGATGTTTTAGATGCGATATTAAAAAATGCATTGTGTATTAATAGTTTAATTCTCAGTTTAATCAGTATTAATTGTCAGTATGGCTCGGGATATTTATTTCATACTAAGTATTGATAATAGATATGTACTAAATATGAAATAAATATATATTTTTTATGGTAAAATAATTCAAAATTTGCAGATTCTGCAAGGTGTATGTAAACTTTTGACAGTAGAAAGTGGAATAGGTGAGAACACAGAGCCCTGTGGAACCCCTGAATGCACAGCAATGCGGTCCGATGTAGAACCTTCTTGCGTGACGTGGCTGGAGAGCAGCTTCCCCGAGAGCTGACACTGAATCAGGAGGCTGTTCCTCATGTTAGCCACACGCACCATCAGACGCCGAACCCCTCCGCACTCACACACCACCGCCGCGCGGCTAAACCTGATGCTTCCCGCACGCTTCTTGGGTCGGGCCAGCTTGGCAAGGAACGCTCCGGTCACAAAGATCTCAGCCAGCCCCGTGAGGACCAGCTGCAGCACGAGCGTGCCGATGGCCAGAGGACACTCTTCCGAGATGTGTCGGAAGCCATAGCCGATGGTGGTCTGGGTCTCCAGCGAGAACAGGTAGGCACCGGTCAGCGAGTCCACGTTCATCACGCAAGGCGTGTGATTGGACGACGGGTCGGTGTGGAAGTCGCCGTTCCTCAGGCCGATGAGGTAGAAGACGACTCCGAACATGAACCACGTGGTGACGAAGGTGGAGGCGAACAGCGTGATCTTGTAGCGCCACTTCATGTCCACCACTGTGGTCCAGATGTCGTGCAGGAAGAGCTTGACCAGCCCTTCTACATTATCGATCTTCACGTTACTGTGGCCGTCTTTGGACACCACTCGCCGCACGTTATCCGTCATTCTGCAGGAAGATAGGAGATCTCTTATCATCTCTCAACTACAACAACCAGCAGGCCCTAAAAAGCCTAAACTAACGCTTCCTTAAATCAGTGTTTCTCAGACCTGTCCTGAAGACCACCGACCACTGCCTATTTTGTCTCATGTTTTTTGTCACACCCAATTCAACTCATCTGCTCATTCGTAGACCTGAACTGGGTGCAGCCTATGAGAGATATACAGCGTGAGCGGTGGTCCCCAGAACAGGTCTGAGAACCACTGATTTAAATGACGGCATAAAAATGAGTTCAGTCAGAACCAGAAGTCTTGAATTCATTAAGCTGTGGTATTAAATGTTACATGAACTCCACAAAAATGAATTTCTTGCTCAGTATTTCTGTCTTGTTTTTCAGTACAAACATCCTTAAAACATTTACTGGAGAAGAAAAATTGAAATAAAGTCTACTTTTCAAAGAAAGCGCTCAAAAGTTTGTTTATGATTAAGAGCAGCGGTTGAGAGCAAAGCTATTCAAGCTTTATGATTCTTCTTATTATTAACGTTGTTTTTAAGTTGAAAAGTAATAAAGTTGTGTTTTTCTCACAAGCATTTCTCACACAAGACAGACAACGATGCATTGCATTCCATTTAGTTTATCCCTTCGGTTCTTTCCTTGGTCTTAAACGTTCCTTCATAAAACATGCAGAAACCCTGACACAGTGCTCCAGGAACCAAAGACAAACAAACATAGTGCTAGCAACGCCAAGGTCATAGGTTCAGTTCCTTGGGAAAGCCAGATCTGATGAAATATACCTTGAATCCAGTTGTGCGAAAGTAAAATAAAAGAGATCACTTCAAATCTCCCTCAGACTCATTAGAGGTTTCTCACTTTCTGAACTTGGTTTAGTCTCTGTGTTGTTGTTGTTGTGAGTCGAGTTAATCAGCAGTCCTTCAGAGTTGTAAATTAACTGAGCAGCTCAAGTTGACCAGCACACATTCACACAGACACATATCAGAAGTGCCTTGATCTTCTCTAAGATCCTGTGAGAGTTTGTGCTGCTCTGCCCGTCTCTTACCTCTCGCTCCTGTCTCGTCCTTGTGTTTGTGTACCAGTGATATTGAGGAGGGTTAATGAGACTGTAAAGAAGGAAATCACAGTGAAGCGCTGCACCGGTCGAGCAGGTTCTCTCGGACTCCTCCTCCTGCCCCTCACAGACCAGCACTCACCGAGCTGTTTCTAATGTTTCTGACTGTTGTGAGTCCAAACACACTGATCCTTCAGGTAATCTGCCTGGGACATAAAGACACACTCATTTATTCTGCTGCATATTGAACAGATACAGATCAGGCAGTATAATCACATTCATTAATGATGTCTTTAGTGATTCTGACATTTTCATGCTTGCGCTGTAGTCAAATAAATGCAGAGCCACTATATTTACAATCTGACTGTAACTGGAAAATAATTGCGTTGGTTCTTTAAAGAAAGACCCTTTGACTGAATGGTGTTTGTGTAACCAGAAATGATTCATCGATGGCATCCAGCCTGGTCATAATTGGTCAGCAGACTGGTTTTAGAGGGGTTCTGACCAACTGTTTAGTTTAAAACCACACTTAAACACTCTTCTTCAGTCATTTACCGCCTCTCTTCGTTTCTGTCAGAACTCACACAGAAGAGAAGCAGCGTGGAGAAATTCCAATGGTTTCTGCTAAAAGGACCCTTACAAACATAACAAGCCATAAGAAGTTAACCATTAAAGCCATTACATCATTTCCAGTAGCTGTGTTTGTAAATACTCAGAACTGAAAGCTTGTAAACTGCTGCACAAGTTTGTTTTTCCGGTGGTTTATTGCATAAATCTGTCTGAAATGTAAACATTACGTTACAGATGACTAAACTTTGATGGTGGGTTTAGATTAGAGTGACCATACATACATGCCATTATCCCAGCAGGACACGTCCTGGCCTAAAATATCCAGGCTTTGGCTTTGTTTGCGTGTGCAGACGGGTCGGTGTAGAACATCAGTTCCTTCTGTTTTAAACAGGACTTCTGGAAGGACTTTGAATCAAAGCAATATAGATATCCTGGCCAGGACACGTATGCTTGTATGGTCACCCTAGTTTAGATGAAAACATTTCAACTTTTCAGAATGCTTAAAGAGGACCACTGGTCATGTGACAAGACCTGACCAATCAGCTTCATCCTTACCTAAGCTCTGCCAACAGTGTTGCCAGATTGGGTGGATTTCAGTTTGTTTGTGCAGGTAAATATTGGCTTTGGCGGGTGGTCAAATTTGGGCGGGGGCTGGGGTCATTTTGGTGGTTTTCAAACATATGAATTATATGGACTAATTAGTTAACATACTTAACATACATTAGTGTGCATACCGCATCCAATCAGTCATCACAACGTACTAAACACACGCACGCTGCAAAGACTACTGGTGCTGATGCTGACGTCACAGCCGCTTACAGACATGAAGATTCAGGAGGGACGGGTGTTTATAGGTAAACGCAAATGTATTTATTTTTTTATTATGTTGGATTATCATGCGATATGAATCAATAGATTTTAGTTTTGACTGTCACGGTGTGTGCATGATCTCTATATTGGACACTTTTTTGCAGTAAAATTCTGACTGTAGACATTGAAAACGATGCAGTTTTTTCGAGGGCACCCTTTTTTGTTTTTTTATTGCCGTTTTGAGTCTGTGTCTGCTGCTTGCATATTTTTCATATTTGGTAGGCTAATTCTCTTTCATCTATTTTTGCATTATGTTTTTATTGGTTTTGTTTTAAGGAGTTAAAAATGTCTCTTATGAAACTTGATTCAATCACATTATTTTGATAGTTAAACTTTTGGGCAGGTATCTGTGAGCTTTTGGGCTGGAAATCATCAATCCAATCTGGCAACACTGTCTGCCAAGATTGACCAGCTGAATAGAGATGCTCTGGAATACCCTTCTTATTTTTCTAGTAGAAGAGCTATTGCAAGTGATTATGGTGCTGGAGTTTTCAGTGCTGTAAGTTAATAGAAACCTAAAAAAACCCACCAATATCATCACGAACCCGGCGTCCAATACTATCCACAAGATCTTCCTGAGAGAGTATTCAAAACTAATATCACATACAGTTTAAGATGGATAGTATGCACATTGGGACGCAGGGCAGGTTTATTCATGAAATATGCGACATCCGGTGATCTGAGCGCATGCGCACTTTGTATCAACACAATTAAGGCGTTTATTACGCTACACCTGGCGTACGCCGCATATTTTGATACGACCTTACGTGCTGCGGTTATCATATTATTGGTATTATTTAGATTATTGTATTACATGAGGTGAAGAGTAGTCACAGGTAAAGCAGGGATCCACAGATTAGCGGAAGTGACGCTCGATCTCGCAGGTTTTCCGTTCATTTGTGTTTTATAGCAGCTGAAGTACACGTGTTAGCCTGTTTGTACAGGGTTTCATTTTACATGTAGTAACCAGAAACACATTTCAATGTTTGGCTTCTTGTGAATGTAGAAGAGGAAAGCTCTAGTGTACATTTGTTTCGTCCGTTTTATTTGGACAAATATTATAATTTTATAAAAGCACTGATTTAAAAACAATGGCGAATCTTTTCCAGAATAATAACCAACGAGTCAATTAGCAGTTAAACATTACATCCCCATCAAAAACACTTCACGATCAGCGAACAGAACTTTCTTTGAGATCTTTCTGGAGTTTAATGAAGATCAGGATGTTATCAGGTAAGAGCAGGTGTGTTTGTGATGCTGCTCTTATCTGAATTACCTGAGAGTCCAGTTTAATGTTCTCGGAAGGATAAATGTGTGTTTGATTTTGGAATTAATGGAGACATAACAACAGATAATTTAGTAGACGCCTGGATACATGTCATAGCATCACAGCAAAAAACAGATCAAATATAATCATTTTAGAATGTTGATATCTTAAAGCGCGTGAAACAGAACTTTTAGAAACTCCGAATCAGTTCATTGAGTGTTTAGAAGCTCCCCGATCGGATCACTGCCACTTGATTCAGATTTTTGGGCTTCAAATCGCGTATCGTGAATTATTTATGTGAATTATTCCGTAATTTGACTAATTATGACAGAATTTATGATGGCTAGTATTCACATGCGCCGCAGGCTGGGACTCCTTTGATTCAGATTGACTTCGGAGCGCGAGTCGCTGATCTTCTTCGTTAAACTGAACAAACATCAAACCATCGAGGCAGTGCAGTTACAGACGAAACAAATCCCTTCAGAAAACCAACAATTCATTTATTTATGTATTTATTGTGTTACCCATTTTGCTAACTTTTGTAATTATCAAATGAATCTGTGTGAAGCACCAAGGTTTTTCCCTCAGTTGTAAAATGGTTAATTACTCGAAGGTTGCACACTAATGACATCTAGTGGTCAGAGCTGGGTGACGCATTAAAAATAAGTCAGCATGTCATTGTGCGCACAGTAAGAGTGAGTGAGTCTGTTAATGCGCTTGGAAAAAGATGGCTCAAGTAGCGATGTGATCAAAATAACTGAAGATTAGTATGGACCTGCAGCTGAAGTGCTTGTGAAGCGGGGATTAATGCAAGCTAATCGTACAAAAAATGTACATTTTTGTTCATATTATGGCTTTTTTATCAAAGAAGTGAATGACACTTGAAAACTGCACAGTGGTGTGTGTGTGTGTGTGTTACTCTGTGCCACCAGTAGATGGCAGAAGAGCACTAATGGAGCCAGTCAGTTCATGTGAAGCAGCTCATCTTTCCACATTCATCTCCAGCACTGGAAAAATACATGATCACTCATCTGCTGCTCCTGGCCTTTCAGGTCTAAGTCTTGTTTTTAGCCATTTATTAGAGCTTAGAACGAGAAAACACAAGTATGTCTCTCTTAACAGTCCCCAAAAATCAGTCACTGGTGAAACGTGGTAAAATTAATATTTGTGATGAATGTATTATATAGATCTAACCCTCTGCTATTCTGTTTTGGCACATTGTTATGGTTGGGAAGTCTGTAGTGGTGTTTTTATGTAATAATGTTTAGTTTTCCTCACAGTTGAGGGACGTTCTTAATCGGAAGCGTCTGATTGGTTGATTATATAGCTCCGCCTCTCAGTACATCATGAGTCATCAGTTTTTAGAAGAAATGCACATGTGTGTTATATAAGTGTATTTGTGGACTTTCATCAGTTCAGCAGCTCATATTCAGAAGACCGGCGTGTTGGTGTAGTTTAGCGGAGGAGTGTCTGGTTAACGTCAGATCTGAGTTAGCAGTGACACATTAACAGTTAGTTATTGAGTTACTCTCAGTAATGTGCAGTTAAGCAGCGTTTAACCTCGGTCACTCCAGCGGGAATCTTCCTGTAAATAATGTGTTGTGTCGCTGTGGATGAAAAGGCCTCAGAGACCCTGATACAGGCAAGCGTGACCCCGGGCCCCTGGAGAACATTAATTCATGCTGTAATTATCCAGAGGCCATGGACGGGCCAGACTCCAAGCAGCCGTCATGGACAGAAACTAAGCATTTCAGCTCCTCCTCGTTTATTATGGATCTGTGCTCATTCTTTGGAAAAATGTGACTGTGTGTGTGTGTGTTCAGGCATTTGTGGTTTGCGAGGACACAAATGTGTATAATGACACGGGTACTACAGCGTAAACATGGTTCATGAGGACACTTCCTGTGTCCCCGTAAAACAAAAGGTTTAAAAAACATAGTAAATGGTGTTTTTTTGAGAATGTAGAAACACCATTACACCTATGAAGAGAGAGACCCCAGAAAACATGGTGTGTGTGTGTGAGAGAGAGGGAGAGAGTGTGTGCATGCTGGTGTTCAATATGTCATAGGGACCAAATGTCCTTAAGGAAAGTAATAGCAGTAAATGTAGACATTTGTTTGGTTTTCATAAGGAAGCAAGCTTATAAATCACCCAGAATGAAGTGTTTTGAGAATCTAGTTATCTGTAAGAGGTAGGTTAGGTGTAGAGGAATAGAAACTCGTTACACATATAGAATCGACCCATAAGACCAGGAAAAATCCCTCAAATCTGCCATATTTATGACTGTTATGTAGTAATACACAACAACAACACATGAAGGAGATCACTGGAACATGAGTGGATGCGTGTAGAGATGTGTGTGTGATTGTGATGAGAGAGGGCTTGTGTTCTGGGCAGGAAGAGAGCAGATCTCACAGTGCTAACTTCCTGTAGAGCAGCCGCTCGCTCAGCCTGAGATCAGGACCATCATCCACCGGCCTCCACTGAACCGGCTCTGTCTGAATCTGTTCAGTCAGCAGATAAACACCAGAGTGTGTGTGTGATGGCAGAAGGTCAGTGGAAATCTATCAGGTCATGCTGTGTGTGTGTGTGTGTGTGTGAGTGTGTGTGTGAGCGGGTCTGTTCTTGTCTCATCTCAGGCGTGTGAAGCAGTGGCAGGAGGATCTTCTGTGGTTCTGTGAGAAATAGAAATCTCTAGGTGTCTTGTTAACTGCTGTTTTAACAGAGCAGACACATCACTCCAGCACAGACAGGTCACGTGTGCTCGGCTTCTCACACACACACACACACACACACACACACTCATGTGTTCTGGGGTGTCTCTCTTCATAGGTGTAATGGTGTTTGTACTG
>JAUYWG010000044.1:18390190-18407069 GCA_034779775.1 Enteromius afrohamiltoni
GTGTGTGTGTGTGTGTGTTTTGAAGGACCAGACGTCAGTGAGATGAATCACTGGACTCAAGACTTGATTTCCATCCTCGGAGGGGCACTTCTCATGCAAACCCAGATCATGCCACCATTAAATAACCATTGAAGGTATGTCTTTGAACTACACACACATCTGAAACGTTTATCTATATTTCACTTGTGTTCTTTGAACATGAAGTAATGATCTCATCTTTGTTCATCTATTTGCTCCTTAAATCCTCTACAGGTGTAGTTCACCTTTGCGTACAAATTTGTCATAGACACACACACACACACACACACACAAATGATAAGATTAGGAATAAGTTATATTAAGAATAAGAATGGGGATTATCCTGTGGGGATTTAACTGTGGTTTCTGTTAAAGATAATATTGATTTATTATTTTAAAAGGAGTTTATTTGATTTTTTTGGGAGTTATTTAGTAAATTATTTATTAATATCTGACCACAGCTTCCAAAAAAGAGAAGGATATTCATGTTCCCACTGATGGAAAGCTTTTGTCTTTATTATTTCTCGTATATAACAATGTATATAGCAAGTCTGAATTTCGCTGTAATTTAATTTAGAAAATACCTAATTTTTATTTATTTATGGTATTTAGATCATAAATGTACTCATTATTTCTAAAGAAAATTAAAGACATTTTGTTATTAAAGCTAAAATGATTGGCACCTTACTAAAACATTAAAGTATGGACTGTGCCAAATACATTTTTGTTTAATAATAATAATAATAATAATAATATATATGACAAAAATCATCAGGGTATTATGTAAAGATCATGTTCCATGGAAATATTTTGTAAATTATAAAATGTATTGGTAAATATATTAAAGTTTAATTTTAATTCATAATATTTAGCTTCAAAGGTGATTTTCTCAATATTTAGATAACTTCACTTTAAATTCCTTCGGTAAAACAGCTCTGAAGGCATCTCGTGGTATAGAATGGCTTTTAAATAAATTTTATTTATTTAAATTATGTATTAAATAATGAATATTAAAATTAATATTTACAAAAATAATTATATTCGAACGCTATACTCGGCGGGAACAGCAGAGGGCGGGAACGCTTTTCCCGCCAGCTCGCGCTGAAGTTCGTACACGAGAGAAGTCCACCAGGAAACAATTAAACGGTGCTCTGCCCCAAAAAACAGGTAATGAACCCCCTTCATCACATTTACAGCAAACCGGGATGTCTCTCGGTTAGAACTGACCTCAGGTGTTTGCGCGACAGCGACGTTTCAGGCGAACGTCTGCAACGTTAATTATCTGAGGTACGTTAAACGTCGCGGTTCGGACGTGTCGTGTTTACCTTCCTGATGAAGTTCATCTGAATCGCCATTAAACGTGTTCTCTGGCAGGTAGCACAGGCTTTGTGCTTTATTAAAGGAAAAGCGCGGTCTGTCAGCGAGAAGCATTAAAATCATGCGATCTTCAGACGCGCTCAATGTTAGGTGGAGCACCCGGCCTCTGAGACCTAAAACAGTTTTGATTATTTAGAAAGGTCATTTACAAGATATCTTCATGGAACATGAGCTTAGTAACTTGGTATATAAAAATGTTGATCCATACAGTCTACTGTTGTCTATTGCTACAAATGTACCTGAGCTCTGATGACTGTTTCTTTGCTCCAGGCTCACATCATTTATTACTTACAATCGAGGTTATTTAGTTATTAGTGTGTGTGGTTTCGTACTGTGCTGATTTGTTGTAAGAGTGTGTCTGCGTTTAGATTAGGGCTCAGGTGACGTGCTTTGTTGGGAACATAACAGAAGACGTCCATAGGGAGATTTCATGCTGTGCTTTTGTGTTTCATAAGGATGTCAGACTCAGAAGAGTTGGATCTGGAGGACGGAGCAGACGTTATATATAAGCGCTGGGCCAAGATAAAGCCTGAGGTGAAGAAGGACGCGGGTCATCTGATGCATGTGTCTGTGTTTTGGTGGAATATCCTTCTGAGACAGCAGGACAATCACCCCATCACCTCATGGGCCGTGGATGTGGGCTTTCTGGATTCAAAGTGAGTCGCCTTCAGCAAAGATTCACATCAGATATGTCTTGAACTCTTCGTGACCGTCAGCGTAACAGCAGTAATAGATGATTATTAATAAATGGTAAATGAAAACAGAATCAGCTTTTAGTCTATTAGCATCATCAGATATTAGACGTGCTGTAATAGATCTGCACAGCTTTTGCTGTTTTCTTTTTGTAAACTCATTGGGCATGTTTGCGTTTGTGTCTTGCATCTTTTACGTCTCTGTAGACTCTGATTGAACAGAAACAGTGCATTGTTTGCGAGTTGTAACGTGCATCAAGTGATTTTATTGAACTATTTACAATGTAAATTCGGGAGTCCTGAAACGCTTCTCTAAAAATGAGGTGCTCGAACTATGAGTCCCATAACCTTGGGTTTCTCCTGTGTTTGTGTGAATGGCCGATCAGAACTAGTGCTGTGTTCTTGTGTTCCGTTCCTCGGCGAGCACTTCATCGGCTGTGCGTCATGTGCTCGTAAATGTTTCTCTTGTATTAAAAAATACTGCAGCAAAACATTACGTTCAAATGAATCCACAGCCTAGCCCAGCCCTAATGATTTCACTGTCTGTCTTTCAGTGTGTCGAATGATTTAAGTCTGAAGAGGCTTGAGAAGATTGAGATTCTGGAAAGCATTCTGGACGCCATGGAGAGAAGCGTATGTATCCGTGCTTATGAATGTTCCCTGATCCTTCTCTGGGTCTTCAGGTCTGATCTAGTGTCTTGTTTTGTTCAGCTGTCTCACGGGGACATGGAGTCGAAAGCCAAAGCCATGGTGAATCTAAGCAGGTTGTTTTGTGATGTACGTTTCTGGCCGCTGTGGTAAGTGTGTTTTGCCTGTGTGTGTGTGAGAGTGTGTGCTCTGACGTCTGGTCTGTCTGCAGGACATGTATTTTTTGTGTGAAGCCATCAATTGGCTGCGGGACTCTGGAGCCCCTGACTTGTGTAAGAAGCTGATGGATCTCGGCTCGGTGGATATTCGCCACCGGACGCTCCGCTTCATCTTTATCGAGTGTGAGTTTCATTTCCAGTGCTAGAAATGTTGAACGTGTTCGGGAAAACCAACACTCTCGTAACATTTCTTGCTTTAAATAAAATACAAAAAAATTCTAGACATTTTTGTTTAGTTTATCTTATATACGTGTGTGTTTTATCAATACGTAATAAGGCTGACAAAAGCACAGCAAAATAGTCAAATCTTTAAATAATCCAAGATTTGAACCAAAGCCTATGCTAGTATCTCAGCAGTGGTTCGTGCTGTCAGCATCTGTGAGCTACATGATGGATCCTGTTTGTATTCATTAGTGCTCTCTAACGAACGTCTGACCCCACAGATTCACGTTTTATTCAGCTGATTTCACGCAATAAAAAGAAAACCATCGAGGAGCTGAAATCAGAGCCAGACAGTTCTTTAACGGTGAGAGTCTTTAAGATCAAATAACCCGTTTGTGGCCATATTTAACGTGCTGCATTTATAAGATGATTAAAATCTGTCTGAGTTTTGGTTGGCTCTGATTGCTGCTGTATTAAGTGGACATGGGGCAGAAATGGGATACTGTTCTTTAACTCCGGTTTCATTCTAGAAAAGTGAAAAAATGAAAAACAAAGGAAATGAGCAATTTCAGAAGAAGAACTATGACCTGGCGTTGAAGTGGTACACCAAAGCCATTAGATACCAGTACGTGACGTAACAACCTCGCTGCTTTGATTCCAAGTCCACGTCACTTTCCCATGTTTTAATCAAACGTTTGTCTGTTTCCTTTTCAGCCCAAGCAACTACATCCTGTACGGGAACAGAGCGCTCTGCTACATTCGCTCTCAGAAATATCTGTGAGTTTATCGCACACCATACGCTATAATCAAGAACATGATTGATCGGGGATACTGATTGTGGGAACTGTTTTCAGGAAAGCACTTGGAGATGGAAAAAGAGCCGTTATATTGAAGCCAGACTGGGCCAAGGTAAGTGCTGGTTCACTAAACACTAGAGACGTTTGAGGCTCTGAAGCCTGATTCAGACTGGTTCCAAAGCTCTGTGATCACGTGACTGATGAATCCCCCGAAGCAAGGTGACTGATCTGAGTCTTTGGCACAGCTTCGTTCATAAGAAGAAGTGAAATGCTGGGTTTTCCCTCGCTGTGTCATAACATAGGAACATGTGTGGACAATGATCCTCAGAATAAAGACTTTTGTGTTAAAACTGGAATCATTTTAAAGGTTTAGTTCACTCAAAAATTAAACTTCAGTCACTACTCACTCTCATGTTGTCCCAAACCCATGAGAACCTCGTTCATCTATCAACTGAAATAATCTCAGATCAAAAGTATTCTTGAAGTGTTGCAAAACTGAAGCTGATGTCACATGGACTGTTTTGAAATGTTTTTACTACGTATCTGGATCATTTGAGTTTTGTTGCTGTCTATAGAGGGACAGATAGCTCTCTGATATCATCAGAAATATCTGTGTGTGTTCTGAAGAGGAACGAAGGACTTATGGGTTCGGAGTGAGTAATTAATGACAGAATTGAAATCTTTGGGTGAACTAACTCTTTAAAAGCGGCGGCTATAGTTGCAGCTGACCACTAGATGTCACTGGTTGCAATCAGGAAAACGCTGCCGTCATCGGGTTAAAAATATTTAAACATTTCTTTTTTTGAAGAGCTGATAATGATCTATGGTGTTTTCGGTTAATACTAGAACAAAACTCAATAAAGCGTTATTTGTCCACAGTAATCTTTGTACATCATTATATTTTATATCAGCTTTCAGATGAAGTCAGTGGTTTTGTGAAAAAGCTCTTTGTCGTGACACATAACTGTTCAAGTTGTGCCTCGTGTGCAGTTTAAGTGTTTGTTTGCAGGTCACTTTAATATTGTGCAGTACGCGCTGATGATGAACTGCACTAGTTGTAGTTTCAGACCACCGATGCCTGAGTTACCCTCTTATGATTCGATGGTGCTTTGGAGTCTTTTGAATGGTTTTCTCAGCTGAAGCTGTGACGAAGCTCTGTCAGCATCGCATCCACAGCTTTATGTCACGTGTCTCTTGGCTTTCAGGGTCACTACCGCTTCTGTGACGCTCTGTTCTATCTGGGGGAACGTCAGAAAGCTCTGGCGGCCAACCGGCTGGCTCTGGATGCCTGCGGCGCGGACCCAGAGGGACAGAAAGACCTGTGGCAGCAGCACAAGCGATTCCAGACGGAGCTGCAGGAGATTAAAGGTGTCGTTCGGTCCGAGCGACCGCAGCAGAGCACTTTTACCATTGTTCTGGATCATCTATTTAATTTAACATTCGTAGTGATTATAATTCTGATACCTGGTCATGTAGCTTCCTTCAAAATATAGTTACCATAGTAACATTGTAAGTCCAGTAAATGTTTGGTATGCTCTTGTCCCCAAGCGGAGCGAGGTGATTTCCTCATTATCTTCAGTGATAATGGTTATTTATCATTTTTTTTATACATATTAGTTTTAATATATTAGCATATTTTAAAAACACACACATATATATATATATATATATATATATATATATATATATAAAATATTACATGTATGTTTATTTGGCTATCAACAATTAAAAGACATTTATGACATTAAAACAGCGACATCTGCTGACGTGCATCGTGTTGCGTTTGTTATCACAGGAACATCCCAGCTGAGGATAACGGGGAAATTACATCGCTCTACTTGACAAGTGCATTCCAAACGACTAAATAAAGACACGCACCTGCACTGCTCTGGGATACGGATGATCACTATGATTAGGAAAATGACCATGAATCGTTCGATACACAATATGAGAATCGTTACGCCCCTAGTTTTTATGGTTAATTTGTCTTCAATTTGATGAATTTATTATTTATAAGGCCATAAAAGAACTATATACAATAAATAAGAGTAAATTGAGACATTACTGTATTCTTAAGGCCTGTTCTCAGCAAGCAGCTAAAAATACTTCTCAGTGTTAAATAGCAGCGTCCACACTACAGCTATAACAATAAAGGACAGAGAAACAATATCACTGGGAATCATTTTCAGAACGTTTTCCAATCAATCCTGCTATCATGAGCTTGAGCTTATAGTAAACAAACGTTTGCTGGTGTGGACGCAAACAGTTATCGTTCCCTTTATAGCTATCATGTTTAGAGATTGTTACAGTGTTCTTCACCTTTCTGTAGTTTCAGCATACACAGTGAGCGTGGATTAAAGCAACATTCTTCCACTAGTCTGCACGTTGGAAAGCGTTGTCTAACTTCAGGAAGAGAGAACACCCAGAAATTGATTTATTTGTGGTTTTGTTTGTGTTGTGTTTCCAGCAGAGATGAAGACCAGGAGAACTGAAACGAAGAAAGCGTCTGCTAAAGCCAGGTGTGTGTTCGTTAAAGCTCCATTGCTGCACTGGTTTCGCTTCAAGCGAATGATTAAGGTTTGTTCTGTAATGCAGATCACATACGGCCAGCGATTCCTCAGGTCATCAGAAATCCAGGGGTCAGCCTGAAGTGACGTCTCCGTCTTCAGTCCAGGAGAGTTCGGTGAGATGAGCTCTTTTTTTCTTCAGATTTAATTTTTTTTTTTTTTTTTTTTTTTTTTTAATTAATAATAACAGAGAAAAAAATGTGTTTTTATTATTTTGGTTGCATTTAGTTTATTTTTTTAAATCAATTTATTTTCGGTTAGTATTGTAGTGTTTAAAAAATGAATGTGAATGTAAAGTCTAATTACTGTAATGTTGTTGTTGTTGTTGTTGTTCTCTCAAATAGCAGAAATCTGAAAACAGGAAAGAGCAGGATGATGCAGCAGGTGAGGGAAAGGTGAAGTTGAATTTTGAAGCTCATTGACAGCAGGGTTGGACACGCATTGTCCATCTAGCACTGAGAAGCATCGAAGGACAAACCCGTGTCTGTTTCAGCCTTACATCTGTGTTGTGTCTCACTTTCTTTTATATTTGTTTATTCTTAATTAATTCAGTTATGACATTTTTATTTAATTTCATAAAGAATTGTTGTGTCTTTTTGTTTTTTTCTCCATGAATCAGAGAATGTGTTCTTTTCAAGATCTTTATGGTCTCTGGACGATGTTGTGAGGCAGTCACTTTCTAGGGTTCCCCTTATTTTGATTTATTTGTGGCGGGCCACCACAATATCCAGATCAACCACCACAAATGCCCACCACCCTCAGCTCCTGCATCTCACACACACACACACACACACACACACACACACAAGTGCCACTTTAGCACAATTTTAAGGAACTTTCAGACCATTTTTCCATAACAGGTGTATACTGACAATCCTAGCGACTATTAAAAAAAAAAAAAAAGAGAAACCCTTAGCTGCCCCACGAGTGCAAGCTCTGACTCTCCTGGAGCGGTGTCTACTCTGCAGTGAGTGGCAGAAAAATAGCGCTTTCAGTTGGCCGTACCGCAGCAGGTTTGTCAATAATAGAGGAGTACAAAAGCGTGTTTCCAAGCACCGGTCACTTCTTGACAGTTAGGACTTAAATATGAACACAGTTTATCTGTTAATATGTTCGTAGTTTGTTACAGGCAGCTAGCATGTAGCCGCTTATTAGTGTATGTTAAGTTTGTATGTTGGTTTTATCAGGCGATGTCACGTGACGAGATGAGTACAGTGAGACCGATTGCTGTGTAGTGTTACTTAAATTTTTACTATTTATACTTTGTTTTATGTATGACAACAGAAAATATGACGTGAACAGCTTTACTGGGGGGGTTCAGCTGTATTACAGGATGTGATGGTTCATAGAGTAGAACATATCTGAAGAGCCAAACCTGTCTAAACACAAACTGGACACAATTATGTTGTACGTATGCTAATTAATATGTGACGTCATCTGCCGCCACAAGCCTGACAAAATCCTGTGGGAAACACTGAACACTACTTGTTAGATTTGTGTCCGGTGTGAATGTTTCTTATCGTATAAGAAACGTATATTTCTTATCGTCACTGGCTCTGCTCAGTTCTCTGCTGATTAAAGACCGTTAACAGGTTTTGGATACAAGACCAAACAGATCGAAGGTTTCAGATTGATGATCTAACAGCTGGAAGTTTGACTATAAGCTGCTTGTTCTGTATTACATGGTTTTGTGGAATCTTATTGGACGTCATAGACTTGTTCTTTAGTTTCTGTCGTAAGAGGTGTGTGTGGAGCTGGGGTCTCTCTGAACACGCTCTGGTTGTTCGTTATCTCGCAGTAAACATTGTTTCATTGCAAATATGTTTGAGCGGGGGTGAAGTGGTCTGTTCCCAGCACTCCTGGATCTCAGATGTGCCAGATATCTGCGCTCAGACTTGTGCTGCTGTCTCAGAGTTCAGCTTGAACATCGTCATGTAGCTGGTATAGATTGAAGGATTTCAAACACTCTAGGTTTATGTCATGTTCTGACGAGTTAAACGTTCCCTCCGCTGGAAGTGAGTTTATCTGAGTGTCGGGTGTTTCCTGTGTCTCTCCTGTTGTGTGTGTTTACTCCTCCTCTTTTGTGCTGCTGCACTCGTTTCTAGAAGCGACGGGTGGTTAGTCTGGTCCTACAGGTTTTTGATTGACTTGTTATCATACGACGCAATAATCCCATAATTCACTGGTTTTCAGGGAATTCAGGAGCTCAAGTGTTCGCTGAAGGAAGAGCTGACAGAGTCAAAGACATAAAGAGGTAATGACCTGGGTTATGATGGAAATAAAAGGGGAAAAGCTGTTTTCTTGCTCATTTTTGTAAGCGTTTTATTTGAGATGTTAAATATTAAACTGATATGATTTATGGAGATTGCTTTGTTTGTTGCACAAATTAGTGAACCATTAACTTTTTTACTGAGAGTAAAATAAAGAGTTAATGACGGTCAATAAGGTTAGATTCACTTTCGTTTCCCATTACGTTCAAGCTTTCAGATGATTTGGGTTTGTTTCAGACAGAAACAGGATGTTTATTTCTGCTGTTTCTTCACTCTGTTTGTGATGCTGATCATCTCAAGCTGAAGTATTAACTAATACTAGAACTAGAAACCTTTTCACTACGTGACATTGACACTTTACGTGTGTGTATATATATATATGTGTGTGTGTGTAAACGTTAGATTACTGGGTTAGTTAGCATGAGCTAACAAAGAAATACAGTTCTAAAGCATTTATTAATCTTTTGTTAACTGCAGCATGATATTCTCGTAGTCATATCTGCTGTCATTATTATTTAGTAGTGTTGAACTGAACAGGTTTTATTTTTATTAGCTAACATCGGCAGAGCTTGACAAGTCTTTGCTCATTGTTAATGCATGAAGGATTAACTGAAATAGAAAACTTACATTGTTTCAGCTAGCATACTATTTTGGTGTAATTGAAGTATTGAGCTGAAACAATCGAAACGTTAAAAACAACGAAATGAGCGGAAGTTTAACTATAATGAGAACTGGAACAGAATCTCATTCCAGATATTAACAGAAGGTGAACAGCACTGGTGTTCGAGTCTAGTTTGGGAGGTGCGCTGGTTTCTGTGACCCTGAGCGGAGCGGCTCTTTAGGAACTGATTTCATTGAGCTGCCTTTTAATTTGTTTATTTGGGATTATGTTTTCCTAGTGAAATGAGTCCACGGAAGACTAAGAAAGCCCCATCTGTCCCAGAGAAGCTGGCGGTTCGGAGCAAACACCCTGCAGTCCCGGACGGACCGAGCCCTCCAGCTGTGAGTGTGTGTGTGTGTGTGTGTGTGTGTGGCCTATTATACAGTCTACTAGGCTTATACTGGTATTTTCCTCTTGTGATTAATTTCTAATTCTTTTATCACGGTATACGGTATTATCACGATATTGAAGTTTAGTGGACATTTGCTACAGAAGTTATTCATCTTTGTTAACAATAATACAGCTCATGTTAGCTCAAATTCATAAAAAAAAACACAGTTTATAATTACTTTAATTTTAACACTGTGTTAATAAATATTTGAATGACCTAAGATTAACTAATGAATGTTTAGAAGAATATTTCACTGTGAGTTTGTTAATTAACTGATGTTTAATATTAAAGCCACAATGTAGTGTGACACAATAATAAAGGATTTTAAATGATTTAAAACTAAATATTAAAGTCTTTGGCACTGTGATGAACATCACTGCGAATTTAAAAATCTGAATAAAATAAAATTAACCTTAAACCTTAAAATTAATTGATCTTCAAGGTGGGCGGAGCACCAGGGGAAACGCTGATGTGTGTGTGTGTGTGTGTGTGTGTGAGCGTGTTCTGACGCTGCTGTGGTGCCTGCAGGAAGACGAGAGCGAGGCTGGGAGGAGGAAGCGCTTCTGTGATGCTGTGCAGGATGCTCATGTGGCTCTGAGTGACCAGCGCTGCAGGAACGCCCAGCAGTCCTTCTCAGTGGCCCTCAGGATTCTGGAGACCAGCAGGACCTCGGTACTGTGCGTGTGTGTGTGTGCATGCAAATGTGGTTTATGATGACGCAAATTTGTAGAATGACAAATTTTACGTTGAACAGGTGATTTATGAGGACATTTTCAGTGTCCCTGTAAGGCTTATAAATCTTTCAGAATTAGTTGAATTATCATGATTCTGATTAATTCTGTGTCTTATTTGAACCAGTGTTATGTGTGTATAATAATACTGGTGTGTTCAGAGATGATTTATTGTGAGATTTGCCACTGCAGAACATCCTGGGAGAGAATGAAGAGAAAGATGTGGTGTATGATGCTGTCCTGAGGGGAATATCAGAGTAAAGCGACTGTTTTTAGTCAAGTCTTAATTTGTGTGACTTCCATCTCTGGTAACCAGCAAAAATAAACTCTAGCCTAGTTGGCCTGTGTTGTTTGGCTGATGATTGGAAGCACACTTTTTGACAGCGACGAAAACTGCAGGAAGCTCTTGTTCTCAATCTGCATCAGTGGCTTAAAGTTAGTACAGAGCGTGTAGAGACATCTCTCTCGTTTGACTCGTCACATTGACTCTCGACACTAAACACTCTTGCCAATAAACTGCTGTTTTCTTTGCTGGTTGTGATGTTTGACTGTAATATAAATGGGTGTGCTTCTGTGTCCGTGTCTGACAGGAGCTGGGTTTAACAGAGCTGGATAAATCTGTGCTGATGTACGGATATGCCAAGGCCCTGATGGAAATCGGACAGCCTGAGGTAATGCAGCATAATTCACCTCGATGTTTACCTGGAATGTGATGTAAAGAAACTCCTGCTAGTATCATGTGGAGGAGACAAGTCCAGCTAGGCTGTAGAAATACATCACAGAGTGATTATTGAGTGTCTGTCTCGTTGTTTTTATCTAAAGAATGTGTTTGAAGGCAGTGTGGTGTAAACGAGCCCTCTGTGTCAGTGCAGATACGAGCTCAGTGTACAGAGTTACATCACAGACGGCTAGAACCATGGCTGTTCTACAAAGCTCAGTGCAGGATAAAAAAGGTACTCTGTTTTTAGTTGTTATTCATCGATTGTGTTGTTTCTTATATTTGAAGGAACTGGCTGAAGCTCAGCAGTTGTTCACCAAATTAGAGTCCTCAGAGAGGAAGTTTCAGTCGCTGGTGCATTATGGGATGGGCAGAGTCTACCTGAAGGAGAACAGGTGAGTGTGTTGTTTTTGAATGCTGCTGCGCTGCATGCTGAATCTCATCATTTCCTGTCTGTTTTTGATCTCTTGTAGTTTTACTAAAGCTCTGGAGTGCTTCACTAACGCTCAGCTGATGATCCAGAGACGCATCACACCTGGAAAACTTACCTGGCCAACCACTAAAACTACAGTAGAGGAGACACAGTCGGACTACTTACAGGTGTGTGAGAGAGAGACATCTTGACAGCTGATCCCAGAATTTTCTGACTTTGACACAGTTAAAATAAATCTTGATTTAGACACATTTACACATTTGATCATGTTCAGATGTACCAACAGAGCATTCAGCATGATTCAAAGAGGAACGAATCTCAGTGATTGTCTGCAGATGTGAAGCTATGAATAGCTCTTGTAACTTGCTTGACATGCTGATGTGTTTCCATTAAAAACAGGAAGTTGGAGTTTTTTCCTTTTTTTTATTATTTTTTTTTTTAATATTCAGTGGTGTTTAGCTCAGTTAAGCCACAACTGCAGGTGTACTACAAATGTCTGCAGAATGTTAACTGAAAACGGACATTGACTGAAAGCAACAGGATTGTGTGTGTTTATGGTGCTGATACGAACTGTTTCTGTACTGAAGAAACATCTGGAGAACTTCATCGAGGTCTGTAAGTTTCCTCCTAAAGCGGACGCTGTCTGCCGGTATCAGCACTGCTTGTGTCCTACGGTGGAGATCTACTTCAGCGATCCAGACTTTAAGGTGAGTGTGCCGAGCTGAACCTGCTGCCTGATGGGTCTGACGGTCTGTGACGAGTTTGTGCTGTTCGCAGGGTTTCATCCAGCTGACCTGCTGTCAGAGCTGCAGAGTGGAGTTTCATATGAGCTGCTGGAAGAAGCTCAAAACACTATCATTCTCCGATAAGAGCGACAAGGTCAGAGGACACTTATGAAAGAAAGCTTTGCATGGCACAAACACTCACTGTTCTTATCCTTTTACTGCAGGATTTTCTAAAAGATTCATGTTTTACGCCAGACTGTGAAGGTCAGGTCTGTCACATTGTAATATATGGCTCGACGGGGCTGATAAAGTGTGAGGTGAGATGTGTATTCTAACTCCACTCTCACACACACACACACACACACGCTCACACTCATGAATACACACTTTCACACTCATTCATTCACTCTCACACACACACACACTCACAGCACACAGTGGTGTTTAATTTGCTTACTAAGATTCTCCTCATCTTTCAGTTTAAAACATCTATTCCTAAAATCAGACCTGCTGGACGATTGAGAATCAAGCAGCAGTGTGCAAGGTGGTGTTTATTGCATCTTGCACGTTATATTTCATGCTTTAGCTGCATGTCTTGATAACGGCTCATTTCTCTCTGTGTACCTCGGCAGTATTAAGAAGTTAAAGTCAAAAAATGAACGAAAGCTTTTGCAGAGACAACACAAGTTGGCGGCACGTTCTGCCTGTCAAGAGAAAAAGGAAGTTATGTCTGCAGATGACCCTAAAGACCCGACGGCAGAGAGAGGTATCCTCATACATATTTATCATAATAATGCATAACCAAGTTAAAAGATGTGAATTAATTTACAATTACAATTTCAGTGCAAGGGTCATTTCTGAGGCCCTCTGGTGGGCTGGATGAGAAGCACTGTTAGAAACGCTGTGTCTCTGTTCTTGTTCCTGCAGACCCACCCACAGACTGTATTTATATGGACCGTGTTTTACATCAAATTCATGATAACAAAGGACTTTTTAAAGAAGAGTCAGTAAATATTTCTTGCTTTTTGGAGCACCTAAGGCCGTGGCTGGATTTATTTAAGAGTAAAGGACATGAGAGTGTGTTAAACAGCCATAGAGACCCAGGACCTCTGTGGGAGCTGGTGGATCTTCTGCTGGAGTCTGGAAACCGGGTCTGTGCTCGAGTCTTTATCCAAACTCTCAGCCTCACGCTTCATATCAAACCTAAACTGCAGCTTTGGGCTCAGCAGCTGGATAACGCTGGTGCGTCTCTTCCACATCTCCTGTCCATCATTAATCGTTCTGATTATGTTTTTGTAAACGATGCTTCTCTGTCTCATCCGTCAGGTCTGAAAGCCGCAGAGTCATTCATCAATCGTTATAGCTCTCATCTGGAGGATTTGGACCTGAAGCCTCTGCTTGCATTCGCACCGCTGCAAGAGACACTTATCGAGAAATTTGGGACCATTCCTGAATTATTTGACCGTGATGTTTTAACTGTAATGGAGTACTTAAGACAGGCTCCGGCTAAAGAAATGCGTCTGTTTATTTGGACTCTAGAGTTGAATCGAGAACGCTATCATTCCTGTCACTCTATTCTCGATCAATATTTTGAAGACGGTATGTCATTTAGAACGCGTGTTTTATGTGGGAATGTGGGTTTTTTTGTTATTAATTGTTATTCATTTTGTTCTTTAGATGCTGTTTGTTTAGTCATTAAAAAGACTGATGATGACGAGCACATGGTAAGAGACGTGTACCGAAGAGTTTGTTTCTGAAGCGTTTCGCCTGGGTTTGAGGGATTAATTCTGTGTGTGTGCGTTTCAGAGCTCAGTATTTAAGAGTAAGAACAGGCATCGCAAGAAGAAGCAGAAGGAGTTAAAGGTGAGTGTGGTCAGTGGAGTGAGGCTGGCCGGTGAGCTAGATACTCATCTGTGTGTGTGTGTTTCAGTCTGTTATTGTGCTGTCTGGAATGAGAGGTGGACCTTCGAGGGATGAGGATGAGGAAGATGACCTGTTCCCCGAGGAAGACGCCTTGTAAGTTCAGAGCCGTGACATGTTGCATGCGTGAAGAAGCGCGTCTGTTTGGTTGATGCTGTGAATGTGATGTTCCAGGATGTTCCTGAACGATCCGTTCAGTGTTCCCGAATACCTGCGAGGGCCTGTGGCGGAGTTTGAGGAGCAGTACGTCGGAGCAGCACACCGCAGCCATTACGAGAGGATCCTGGACAATAACCCCGACCCCACTAAAGAGAGTTTATACGAGTACGTCTCACAGCATGATTGTGACCAGTGTTGGGGGTAACTGATTACCCTTCCAAGAAACTAGTAATGCGTTCCTTTTTGTTTTATTGAGCTACTTGTTTGAGTAAAGGCAGTTCCTGTATATTGACCGACAGCTCTCCTGTCCTGTGAACTGTGATGGAAACACATTTACTGAATAAATTCCTCCATGCGCACTGAAAAAATCACTTGACGCTATGGGATGGATAACTTGACTTCATTTCTTAAAAAAAAAAAAAAAAGTAACTTTCCCCAGCACTGTTCACACCATGGACTATAAATATAACAATAACTGTAACCACAACTATATTATGAAAACAGACGATGGTGGTTCTTAGGCAGCTTTTGCTCTGGTTCACTGGTCATGCAAATTAGCCCTGTCATTATTAGAGAGATCTGTTAAATGTGCTTGCTGTGAACGGCTAACAGTGTAAAGCATGCTGAGGGGTTGAAGCGAGTGATGGTGTGTTTGTCAGTTACTTCGCTCAGATTGTGGAGGAGCACGGCCCCCTGTGTGCCACGGACCCTCTGATGGTGGGCGAGCTGGAGAACTTCCCTTCAGAGGCGCAGCAGAAGATCGCAGACAGCGGAGGACTCAAGCCCTTCCTGCTGGAGTCTCTGCGTTTCGTCATGATGGACGAGCTGATCGGCCTGATGAAGCACGCTGTGTCTCTGACAGACACCCAGCCTCTGTCGCACCTCAACCCCTCGGCTAAAGAGTTCTGGCCACAGCCGGACACTCTGAGCGACACCGGGTCACACCTCAGCCTTCTTTATGATGATAAAGAGGAGTCTGCATCCTCAGAGACGTTCCTGCTCCTCCCTGACCCGTATGCCTACGAGTTTTCTGTCTCAGACTATGAGTACCTGGCCGCAGACCTGCTGCAACACACACAGGCGTCTGGAAAGCGAGAGGACAAAGACACGTCCGTCTGTGTGCGGGTAAGATAAGTCGAATGACTGGAGTATCATCTGGAGGAGTGCCATCTCTGACCTCTGACCCTGTCTTACAGGATCTGGCAGAGCATACCGATGTATCTATTAACACTGAGCCATACGCTTCCTTCGAGAGAAACAATGTGAGTAATTATGCATGATTTTATCCAGTAGAACCAGAACTAGCAATGCACCGACTTTTCCCAGAACTGGCTGATACTGATACCTTTATTCTGTGTGCTTGCTGATACTGATTGACTGATTGATTCTATATTCAGTGTGTTTTTTAATTCCATATGCAATGAAAATAGTAAGTAAGTAATTAACGAGAAAGTGAAAGTTATTGTTCAAGTGCATTTCGGCTTTCATAAATTCATACATTTCAGTTGGTTTGTTTGGATGAGGTAAAAAATAACTAAATACAGAACAACAACAAAAAATAGTTTTGAAAATGGATGTTTTGGAAAATAAACTTTTGAAATGTATATATATTTCATGTAATCTTGTGTACTTCATAGACACTCTTAATATCTAATAGCTCTTCTATTGTCTGTGACTCTTTAGCTAGACACGGCACCGTTCACACACAGTCTGTATCAAAGCACTCTTACCAGTACAGGAGAGAGGTATGGTAACATCTGTGTTTCTTTCAGGGCGACATGCTGCAGAAGGAGAAGCAGAAGCAGCATCTGCCGGAGATGATCAAGCAGATGGAGGAGGATCATGAAGCCATCCATCAGAGCAGGGCTGAGGAGATCTCTGCACTTCAGGAGGAGACCGAGATCATCACCCAGAGGATGCAGGTAGAGAACCGGCCCTCGGAGGCTCTGAAGCGTTTGTGTGGTTCAGACACGTGACTGCGCTTGTGTTCAGATCGCTGCTGCCGAGCTCAACATGTTCCAGCAGAAACTAGAGGAGGAGGTGAGGAAAGACCAGCAGGAGAAGAAGGAGCAGCAGGAGACGCTGAAGACCCTGAAAATGGAGATCAAAGACCTGGCAGACCTGCGCGAAAGGTCAGGCACTCACTCGATATCAGTTTGATACACAGGAAAACACTTCAACACTCTCACTCACTCTCAGACACACACACCAACACACACACACTCTCAGACACTCACTCACACACACACTCACACCAATACACACACTCTCAGACACTCGCTCACTCACACACACTTATGTTGGGTTTTATGGGGTCTCTTCATAGGTGTAATGGTGTTTGTACTGTACAGACTGTATGTGGTATTGCCCTACACTGACCCTACACCTAAAC
>JAUYWG010000044.1:18416389-18436649 GCA_034779775.1 Enteromius afrohamiltoni
GTCTAATGTTTATCAGTACATTACAGAAAATAATCAACTTTATCACTATATGCTAATTCTTTGAGAAGGAAGGTTGATTTTGATTCTGTAATAGACATCTGCACGATGCTACGCTGCTTATCATTTCTCAACAGTTTTAATGTTCAGAAAATACCATCTGCTGCATACAAAACACATACAGAAAATATGAAGAGTTCATCAGCAAATACAGATAACTTTTTAACCATTTACAAAAATCATGTCTTTTGTGTATTCCAGTTCATTTCAAGCTGCAGCACAATAAACCATAAAAACAAAACTCTCACATCATCATCATCATGATGTCTATTTGCTTTCATATTTCATGTGTGGAAGAATATTTCAGAAGATCTAGAGGGAGTGCTCCCATGAGAGTGAATCTGTTCAGATAGCGGCGTCCTCTTCTCTCAGATCTAACCTGAGGAGCGGTCTGTTGTCTGACTTTAACCTTCAGTGTGTTAACTGTAAGCTCACTGTGTGTGTGTCTCAGCTGAACATGGAGGATCCGTGCATCATCTGTCACGAGGACATGAGTCCAGAGGAAGTGTGTGTCCTGGAGTGCCGCCACAGCTTCCACAGAGAGGTCAGGATCTGCTCTGTCTGCGGAGTGTCCAGCAGCTGAGGGGCATGGACTGATGCTGTGTGTGTGTTTCAGTGTATAAAGTCGTGGCTGAAGGAGCAGAGCACGTGTCCCACCTGTCGAGAACATGCGCTCTTACCGGAGGACTTTCCCATGCTTCCCGGAAGACACCGCAAGAGCCAGGCGCCGGCCACCGCCTCCAACTGACCTCTGTATGTCCACCTGCTCGCGCATCACACACCTTATAATCACACACTTACCGTGAGGACGTTTGTTTGGGGTGAAGCTCTGCGGACCATTCGGTGATGTTTACTTTCAGGCACATCTGTGTTTTCATTCCTTGAATAAAGTGCATGACGTGAGCTGGTTTTACCTCTGCTTGTCATTTTACCTTGATATTAAAAGATTTAACCAAAGAAGCCTTCTCCTGCCGTCGATGTGTTCCGCTGCAGATCCGGCTCTGTTCTTCAGTCACTACAGTATTCATCAGGACAAAAGTGCTGTCCATCCCATCCAAAATAAGTCTATACACGCGCATGTATACATTACAGAAAAAAAGGCTTTAAACAGATACATACTACATAAATAGACATCTTATTAGACCGCGCTAGTATGTATAAATGAATTATGAACACTAAACAGAAGGTAACGTAGTATTCTAGATTTTACTGGGATTTGTGATCATTAGGTCTGTTTATTAAATTGAGATTTAAACATGATGTGACGCTGAATAAATCCTTGCAGGGTCGTCTGGTTTGTTAGGATAGGATTATATATGGATACCATTATTGAAAAATATGTTGATAGACCGTGATCTTTACTTAACATGCTAATGATTTGTAATAAGAGAAATGTATAATTTTGCCTCGTACAGTGTATGGTTGTCTACTTCTGACCTTTTATCAAAGTTATTAGCATAAATGATAAAACTTTTTGATTTAATTTATTATTAAGTACAGTTTATATTATCTCGTACATGATCACCATTTATCTGTAGTGTTTCTGCACTAAACATACATGTGTGATATTCTTAGCATTGAACGAACAGCATAGCTCTTATTCTGTGTGAAAACAGTTCGGTGGAGAAGAGAGAAGCGCTAGACTGTGTGTTACGGAACTAACTGAACCGAGGAGATCAGCAGATGCTAAGCCAACCGTGACTCCTGGTTAGGTGTAGTGACGTCTGAAGGGTTGTGTTGACTTTCCTGTCCTCAGAGAAGTGTGCAATTGAATTAATTCAGGGTCAGAGTTTAGCTTATTTAAGTGATCAGCAGTTTTCTTAAAAAAACAATCAAACCCGAGTCACAGGAGAGCAGATGATTTTAATGAAACGTGTAAATATTAGTTGTGGTCAAGAGAGTAAAAAACACCAGCGTCTCATTCATAGCTCGTACTGTCAAACTCTGACCAGCTTCAGCGGGAAGTTCTCTGTTATCAGATGATCGTCTTGAAGAACGATCACGATATTCACCTCAAATTCTAGAGGAGGAGGAAGTCTGAGGTCAGTCGTTATCATATCAGATGAAATCTTGAAAACGAGTTTAAAAAGAACATTCTGAAATCTGGATTAAATCTCTCGAAAGGTTTTGGTGAGACTCCAGGAACAATAAAGTAACCCAACTTTAAAACTGGTCCCAAAATACATTGGACACGTTTTAATATCTCCAAACAGCTCTCAGAATCAAACAACGATAGAGCTGATGTGATCTTTGTTACTTTAGTCACTGATTGTAGCCTACAGCTCCACAATCATCAGAGATGGAGCAGTCAGAAGATCGTCGTCATGTCTCCTCTCTGTAGAGCTCTGGGAGTCCAGGGCCCAGTTTTTCAAAAGTAGTCCAGTGGGAATTTGGATCACGGATCGGATCAAACCTTGGAAATGGGTTTTTCAAAAGGATTCTGAATTAAGATCAGATCACGTAACAAAATAATATCAAAGCTATCGGATGTGAAATCAATGTCACTGTTGCTCATAGCTCTATATGTTTGATAAATAAAGCTTAATCTGGTCATTATACATCACCATCTCTCTGTTGTTCCATTTGATAATGTTCAGTGCTCTGCTACAATCTGTATTGTTAAAAGCGCTATATAAATAAAAGTGACTTGACTTGACTCCATAAAACAAACAAACGATGGCTATTTGTGGCCACTGCTATTTGGCCTAGCTGTAGTTTTTTGCGGAGCCAGCAGGCTACACTGTTGGTTCCATCTAAGGCTATGGTAAACAGGATTTGGTAATCCTGAATCTAACCCAATGTTCCTTTAAAAAACGGGCATAAAAGTAAGATAGATCAGTTAATCCTGGATAGCAAATACTGGGATTTCCAAACCCGGACCAATCTGATCCAGATTAACTTATTTGAAAAACTGGGCCCAGGCGATCCAATTAGCTTTGAAACAGCAGCACAGAAGTAAGATCATTAAGAGCTTCTGTTTTGAGTATTAAACACAGATGCAGCTCTGAAGACGTAAAGCAGACTCTTACCGACTTTAAAGTTGGTGGTTTCTAGCGTGGGGCAGGTGAAGAGGCGAGGGAACACCATGTAGATGGGGATGGAGAGCCCCCGGCACACGTCTCCTTCAGCGATCTGGATGTTCTGGATCTCAGTGGCGTCTCGAGCGTATCCCTCCGCGCAGCCTGAGCACAGAGCAGTCACGTCTGAGAGAAAGCAGAGCTCCACGCTAACGCCACTGAGAGCAGACACGAGTGTGTGTGTGTGAGAGCATAGAAGTATTAAAAATGATGCTTCATACAGTATTAATAAGTGCAGTTACTAATATTACATGGTCTGGTAAACAAAGTTCACTTTTATTAACAGTAGCTGGTTTAAGATGGTGCTCCTCTGCTGCCATCTGCTGGTTTGAGGTTCTGTTTTAGGTGTGAAATGCTCAAGTCGTTGAAAAGTGATTGAATTTCTCTCTCAAAATGTTGTACAAACCCTGAAATGAATGACGACTGTTCCTGCCACGACACTGTTATTAGTTCCTGCTCTCAGCACTGTTTAAAACTGAATTCTGCTAATCAGAGAAAATCAGCTCGGGCTCCTCTCACAACACACTCTCAGTCACACCAGCACAGTCTGGAGTGTGTGTGTGTGTGTGTGTCTCACCGCAGGTCTCCACCCGCACCAGCTGCAGCTCGATGCTCTTGATGGCGACCTCTGAACTCTCCAGCAGCAGCTCTCCGGTCAGGGGGCGTGTGACGGCGCAGGTGGTGGCGTCCAGGTGACCTCTCACGAGGAAGCGGGGTAAAGAGCTCCTCTGGAACACAGAGTCAGGCGTCAGAGCCGGAGCCGAGCACAGACGGGCTGAGACGAGCTCTCCATACCTCTTTGACGCTCTGCAGAGTCTCCGGACTGATGCTGAACTCCACCGGGGTCGGCTGCAGCTTCGCCTTCTGAGGCTGGAGCAGAGTCACAGTCATGATCAGGACGTGCGTGTGTGTGTGTGTGTGAGAGAGAGGGAGAGAGAGTGTGTGTGTGTGTTCTAACCTGGCAATGCACCATGAACTCGCAGGTCTTGCTGAGGTCTTTAGCGAGCAGTGGGCGTCTCATGTCGCAGCGGAGTGTGTACTGCACACACAGCAGAGGTCAGGGGTCAGGAGCAGTGTTTGTGATGTAAGTGGGTGGAGCTCACTCACCTGTATGTTGACGAACACACCGTGGTACGTCTCGTACAGGACTTTGTTGCCTTTGGCCTGAAGTGGAAACTCGAATGGGATCTCGGTTCTTCCTGCAGGGATCTTCCCCGGCTTCACCAGCTCCATACTGCTGGACACCAGCTGGATTGGCTGTAGGACACACACACACACACACACACACACACTCATGTGTCTCTCTTCATAGGTGTAATGGTGTTTGTACTGTACAGACTGTATGTGGTATTGTCCTACACTGACCCTACACCTAAACCTACCCCTTACAGGAAACACCACACACTCTTACATTCTCAAATAAACACCATTCAGTATGTTTTTTAAGTCTTTTGAATTACGGGGACACTGAAAATACCCTCATAAACACCTTCATATTGTAATACCTGTCACACCCATGTCATTACACACATGAGTGTCCTCATAAACACACACACACACCTTAACTAGTGTTTTTGTTACTTGATGCAAATGCTGTTTAATAGAAAGTACAGTGTAAAGTTTGAGGGTCTGTGCTGATGAGCGCTGAAACGAGTCCATTCATAATAATATATGTGTTGTGATGGAGAGTAAAGAAACACAGGAGCAAGAGCAACTTTTGGGCGAAAAACAGATAGTTGGATGCAACATAAACATCCTTACAGCTACATCCTATCCTGCTGAAGTATTAATATTAATTGATTAATAATAAAGCACTAATCTTTTAATGGTTGTTATGACGTATGTCTAATTGCTCTGATTGGTTTCTGTATGTTATTCATACATAAACTCCCCCCCTCGGAATGTTTCTTGATAACTCACGAGTTCTCAGAAAAAGTCAGAATTCAGAGATAAACGGTCAGCTCTATTTGTTCATTAATGAGTGGATAGTAAACAGCAGCACAGTTTGAACCAGATTCCCAGAGTAACACACATATACACCGAGTGAGTAGTGTTTGTGTCTCGCCTTGACGGAGTTGTAGAAGGCCTCGAAGACTCCGACGCTCTTGGAGCTGAGCTGCAGGTTGACCAGTCCCTCCAGCGCGAGAGAAACTCCCTGATGCTGCAGCGCGTCTCTACAGCTGACCAGCAGCACTCCCGTCACTCGCTCCTGAAACACAGCACACTGAGCTCAGAGACCTGCTCACCCCGCGCTCACCAAGCTCACACCTGCTCTTACCCCCTCATGATACACTTTATTCGCCCGCTTCAGCCTGATATCCAGCGAGACGCTCATCTTCTCTGCGCTCGCTTCCGCGTCGCCGTCATATTACCGCTGACGTCACGCGGAGGGGCGGGGCTCCTCTGCCAACTTTTTTCTTAAAGGTTATATTTATAAACAAATAAAAATACATGACTTCACGAAAATAAATAATGCCTATAATCGGGTAGGAATGAAATCAAACATCTTTACAGGGAATAGATGTATTTTCTAAAATACACAAAATAAATAATACTACTTAAATAAAATAGCAATATATAAGAAAGTATAAGTTATTAAATATATTAAAAGCTAATTAATTTAAACACAATGGGCGAATAACTTGAAGAGTTTTTAGACATTTCCTTGTTTTGCTTTAAAGGACTGAAATAAAATGTTCAAAACTTTTTAAATCCTGCAAAATCTACATTTGCACTTAAACTGATGTTTAAACTACTTATAATAAAAACTAACCAGGATCATCAGAAGTAGTCAATAATAAATACATAATAATAAATAACTGCTCGCGCCTGATTGATCCTGAAGAAGTCAAAAACTGACTGAAGGACTTCTCATTCAGTGCTGATACTGACCACAGCTGGGTCCAGACGAGGAGAGAGACGGGCTATTATTTATTATTATCAATCCCAAGGTACCAGAGATAAAAGCACATAAAATATGAACGTTGCGTACATGCAAAGCACAATTTATACACGTGTGTAACAATAAATCAATAATCCAAAACAAAAGCTTGAACAAAATAAAAGTAAAAGATTAAGAAAAAATGTTTTAACAGCTTTAATATTTTTGGAAAGATGAGTTTGGACTTGTTGAACTTCTTTTTCAAAAACAATAACGGATTCTGAAGAGCGAATTTACTGCGGTGAATATGACATTTAGCAAGAACTAATAATCGGTCAACCATACGAACAGCCGTGCTCCTTCCAGACGCGACCGACAATCTTTAGTCGTCGTTGTACAGTCGCGTTCGCCACGCCCTACGACACGTCAAATTGATTGGCAGTTCCCATGGCAACCAGAGAACGGCTCTTGCGTCACGAGGTCATCCGGGAACTTGGCCGTGTGATGGACAGTCACTATGGAAACGCTCTCGCTCGGCTTCCATTTTGTTCCCGACTCCTTTCCCTTCCTTCAGAAGACTGACGCCGCGACTGACGGCGTTCGACCGCGACCGAGAAACCGATCGCCGATCCGCGCGTCGCGTCGAGACTGAGCCGCTCCGGGGGGCGAGTTTAGCGCGCGAGTGCCGTGCGCGGGTTTGCAGCGCGCGTGCGCGCCATTTTGTCCAGCGGCGGCGGCAGGGGCGCGCGCGCAGGATGAGTGACTGACGGACGCACGCGGGACTGCTGCGCTGCGGAGCGCGCGACGCTCACCGAGAGAGACGCGCTGATCTGTTCTCCGCGAGGCTTCTTCATATCGGACCTGCTCTGGAGAGGGATTCCCGAGGAAGGCGGCCGGCTGGGAATTATCGCGGATCCTCCGGAGGATTCTCGTTCCTCTCGTCAGAAAGAGGCGCGCCACACGGTGAGTGATGATGGCTAGCGCCGCGGCTAACGCTTAGCTGCCCTCAGCGATCTCGCCGCCGCGCACCGGAGCCTCGGATCCACTCGCTCTGTGCGAATCGAGGTGCGTTCCGACGCGTTCTGCGCTTTTCCGGAGGCGCGGCGCGATAACGGGGCCGTTTTCTTGCTCGGGCTTCGGTCCGTTCACAGGCCCGCGCTGCTAGCGTCCGTGTAGCTAGCGGCTCGGTAACGACAGCTCAACGCGAGCGATTCGCCGATGATCCGTTCGTTTCGCGTCCAGCATCACGAGCTGTCAGGATCGGTCGCTCGGCTCCGGTGCCGTTAGCTGGCTAGGCTAACGCTGTTTTGACAGCTTTGATTCTCGTCATGCGCGCGAAACTGATTTACAGCGTCGAGAAAGTTGCGGGAGTCGGTGGTCTTGTCGACCCGAGCGCAAGCTGATGATGATGATGAGGGGTTCTTCGTCGTGTTTGTGTTTGCTTTATTGTGATCTCGCGCGTGTTTGTGTACTGTAAACACCCGCTGTGTTGATAAGCTGTGCTAAACTGAGGACCGATTTCACCGCAGATCTTCACCAATGGTTGTGCAAGTTAAAGATCAACTCAACCATCTCAGAAAACGGCAAGACCCTGCTAGGACATCAGGGCTGTTCTCACCTGGAAACCACTCGCAAGTCGCTTCAGGTACGTTCGTGTCTCTTTCTCCGCGCACACACACACACACACACACACAGGTACAGTATGTGGTCGCTCACACGTCTGTGCTGTTCTTGCAGTGGGCTGTGGTTTGCAGATGGACTCCCCTGTCACAATGATATGAGATTTGTCAGAAGACAATGCATACAGGTGAGCGTGATCCTAACCCTGTGTTTTGCTGGTGTGTGTGTGTCATGTCACTGTTATTTAAATAGCGCTTTGTACAATGCAGCTTTACAGTATTACACAGGAAAACAGTGTGTGTTGAGAGTGTTCCATTCTCCAGATGAGTTTAATTCTATGCTGCAGTGTGTGTGTGTTTATTCAGAGTTCTGCTCCTCTTTAGGCTGCCTGTCAGGCCACGGCAGCATTTACAGAGGAACCGAGCGCTCTATTTAGGGCAGACGGTGTGCCGGTCATCTATAAATGTTTAAAAATACAGGCCTGGAGGCCCGGGGTCCCGTGGCAGCGTCTGTCTCTGGGGCCGGGGCCCCTCTCTCACACAAACTGATTCCGGGTTCCTCACCCGAGAGCTTTTCTGTCAGCAAATACTGTGTTAAACTGTGCTGGGAAATGTGTCAAAGTGCAATTCAATTTCATGCCTCTTACCCGTTTTCCTATTGGTCGGAGCCTCGGAGCTTTGCCCTAGCAACAAAAGTGGGTTATTTG
Source organism: Enteromius afrohamiltoni (assembly GCA_034779775.1). Classification (NCBI taxonomy): domain Eukaryota; kingdom Metazoa; phylum Chordata; class Actinopteri; order Cypriniformes; family Cyprinidae; genus Enteromius; species Enteromius afrohamiltoni. Next base: position 18,424,731 of record JAUYWG010000044.1, read on the forward strand.
CATACCCTTTCCTGATTGGCTGCCGCTTTGGCCATCCGGCCAATGGCGCGGCAGCTTCCTGGTGGTAGGCTATGGTAATGAGGCACTGTTGCTGGGCTTGAGAGTGCTGGTTACCAGTGTGAATGTGCTGCATTGTGTTTGCTGGTGAGAGACGCTGATAAATGACGACTTAATGATCTGCAGAATTCCCGCTCGCTGCAGACCGTCACATTTCCAAACATCACATCCATCAGCAGCGCTCACATGTAGTCTTTATTGTGCTGTTATTTGTTCGACCGGCGCTGCTAAAATCCTCAGCTGTCGTCTAGACGTCTGTAGTGTGAAATCATTCGCTCGTTGGGTTCGCTCACGCTACAGGTCTGTCATTGTCATCGTCTGATTTGAAAACGAAAGGCCTTGTTTGTGTGTTCGCTGTTTCTGCGTTTATAATAGGACTTGAGTTCAGTGTGTGTGTGTGTGTGTGTGTGATGCTGATGCTGAGTCATAAACACACACACACACACACACTCACCCACTCGATCAGCTCTGATTAGACCTGTGTGTGTGTGTGTTTGAACGTTCCATCCATCGCTCTGAAGGACTGTAACACGTGTCTGTGGTGTCGTCTTGTGACAAAAGCATGATCTGCCATTTCGGTCCCAGCTTTTTCGAATCTCCTGTAACTCGATCAGGGCTCCTGGCTTGCGTTTCAGTGGAGCGCTCGCTGCCATAAAACAACGACGATTGTCTGAGTCGAAGCATTAGACGTTCCTAGATTGGAGGAGGTTGTCACCTGTCTCTGTGTGTGTGTTGCAGGAGGAGAGACCTCAGCATGCAAACCCTCCTCTGTTCGGCTGGCCCCCTCGTTTTCTTTCCATTCGGCTGGTGTGCAGATGGATGCGCAGACGCCCCATTCTCACCCGCCGTTCAGTGATGGTCACCCGCAGAGCGCCGCTGACCAATCAGCTGCCGCGCTGCCGTACAACTCGCAGGCCCCGCAGGTACGCACTCACGTGCGGTTACAGCAAGCGTCTGTTTGAGCTCACACTGGTGCTCATGAATGTGTGTGTGTGTGTGTGTGTTACAGGTAACTGCTGATATGGTGATGCTTCAGAGGCGGATGCCTCAGTGTTTCCGGGATTCAGCGACTGCGCCCTTAAGAAAACTCTCCATCGAGCTGATCAAAACATACAAACACATCAATGAGGTGCGTCGCTCTCCTGACTCCTGCAGCAGAACTGGATTTGTTGACTTTGTTGCATGAATTAATGCATCACTTGCATCGGTGGCCCTATGAAATCAGTTTTGTTTTTGTTTTTCAGTTTTGTTTTAGTTGAAGTATAATAAAGGTTAAACTAAACTGTTCTGATCAAAAATCATGTCTGATCCGCAGAATTTATTAAAAAAGGCTTAATAATTTATCGAATAATTTCAATAGTTTATTAATCCAATGAAATCTAATGATCTTTAAATCCAATTAAAAAAACAATTCCTTTCATCATTTTGGCAAAACAAACTCGGGTTGCACGAAAGTTTTAGTTATTATTATTATTATTATTATTATTAGTGTTGTTACACTGAGAAGTACTATAGTAATGTGTCTCTGGAGCTCATCAGCAGCTCAGGTGTATCTATCAGTACACCGTATGAGTCACAAGGATACAGTTTTACTTGACGCCAAAAATCATTAGGATATTAAGTGCATGTTCCATTAAGATATATTGTAAATTTCTTACCGTAAATATATTAAACCTTCATTTTTGATTAGTAATATGAAACTTCATCTGTTCGTTTGCAGGTTTACTATGCAAAAAAGAAGCGTCGTCACCAACAGGGTCAAGGCGAGGACTCCAGCAACAAGAAGGAGAGGAAGATCTTCAACGACGGTTACGATGACGACAACTTTGACTACATCGTTAAAAATGGCGAGAAGTGGATGGACAGATATGAGATTGATTCTTTAATAGGCAAAGGCTCGTTCGGCCAGGTCAGTGTCTCTCAGCTCCCCTAGAAAAGAGCGCTGGTGTTTTTTTTTGTTGGGTCTGACGCGTGTCTCGCTGTGCTGGCAGGTGGTGAAGGCGTACGACCGCGTGGAGCAGGAGTGGGTCGCCATCAAGATCATCAAGAATAAAAAGGCCTTTCTGAATCAGGCTCAGATTGAAGTCCGACTGCTGGAGCTCATGAACAAACACGACACCGAGATGAAGTACTACATCGGTAATGTGCAAGCCATATTCACAGCACCTGTGCTCGTGGAAGAGATCAGGATGTTTCCAAAGCGGTGGACATGAGTTACATTCTTAGAAAGCTCCCATAGGGAGCCAGATGTCTTCTGCTCTCTAATATTTCATAACCTTTTGCCTTAGTGTTGGTTTTGTGTGCAATATGAGTGAGCCTGAGGACGTATTCTCTGAAATGTCTTTGTCGTGTTGCTGTATGTGTGTGAACCAGTGTTTGGAGAGGAAGGAATTGCTCTATTTAAGGCAGGCTGGTCAACTATAAATGTCTGTCTGTGGACAGGTGCTGAAGTCTTTCTGTTCCTCTCAGACCAACCTTAGAAGGTTTCTCTGTCAGTAAGATATTTGGTACAAGGCCATGTAAATATCAGTTATAGAAATGTTAAGCGCATCTGAGAACAAACTGACTTCATATCAGACGACACTCCTACAAACGCAGACGTGAGGTGCAGGACTCTGACTGGTCATCGTTTAGAGGTACACTGGTCATTTGCTTGTGTTTTTCCATTGTGCTCGGGTTATGGTTTGGTTAGGGCTGAGTTAGTCTCGCGTAGCTTCAGACTGATGGTTGAGGTCTGGAAACTTTGTCCGCTTTAAATGGTCAAGACCTGCCCAAGAGGCCATTTGACTGAAGGAACCGATCATTTTGTTTTGTGGCGCATCATGTTTAGGGGCGTGGAAATGTCGCCACAATAACAGACCGGTGGGTTTTTACTCTTGGACAAGATCCTGTGCAGCCAAATCGAAAGATTTCACCTACTTTTGAAAATCCAGTTTCGCTGATACTGATGAGAGCTCATTGTCACAGTTGTAAACACGACAGATTTCTTCTTTAATCAGGGAGTTTGGCAATAAAGAATCTTTGTTTGCAGCTGGAACATTACAGAACCCAACACACACATCTCCCGGAAATCTGACGACGACTTTGAACATCCTGAAGTGTCTCCAGAGCATCAGACGCTCGCTGAGGCCAGGGCTGGGTTAGTGATGCTAGCAAGGAACAATTCATAACAGTTGATCGGAATTATTGCAGCCACATAACGGTCAATTTTTCAACATTGTGATGAATTGTTTTAGAACCGAGTCGCTGTTTCTTTGTTTCGAAGGGATGAGAAGGGTTCTGGACAGGAAAGAGTTAAAGGTTTTGTTGCTCGAGTTATTGATTATTCATGAGGAAGCAGAGCCTGGTGTTTCTTATGTACAAGAACACCTTTCATAAGTTCATTCTGTGTGCATTGAATGAGTCGGCACACGCTTCCATCCAAAGACTCTAAAACTGAAAGGTATCACACAGCGTCAGTTAGCAGGAATATTGAGTTTTTTCATCATCTTTTACGTGTGGCTGGGGATGAACTCGTCGTTGTCGGTGTGGAGAGTTTATGGGAACAGAAGGTCAGACAGTGATTCGGACACTGTGTTCTGTGTATTGGGGTGGGGCTGCACGATAGATCGAAATGAAATCGCTATCGTGATAATCGCACAGATCCGCAGTAAATCTGAGAGAAGTAACCAGACCATTGATTCAGCGTGACTAATAAACACCACTACCACAATATATGATTGATCTTGAGGTTTTATTAGAATTATTATTAAATTCTCTTTATTATAATGTAATGCCTTTATCGCTACTGAAATATATTCTGTGTAAAGCAGGCATAAATGCCACATTTAATAACACGTTTTAACGTCAGTGGAGAATAGAGATTTACTACTAATCACAGAACTGGCTTTACTGACGAGATGCGCGCGACTGTCGCGTTCGATTAATCACGCGGCGCTATCTTAGTGAGCCGTCTAGCCTCTGAGACATTGGTTTCTCAGTCATCAGTTACGCTCATTAATGTCATTCTGTCTTTCTCTCCTGCAGTTCATCTGAAACGCCATTTCATGTTCCGGAACCACTTGTGTCTGGTCTTCGAGATGTTGTCCTATAACCTATACGACCTGCTGAGGAACACCAATTTCCGCGGCGTGTCTCTGAACCTGACGCGTAAGTTTGCTCAGCAGTTGTGCACCGCGCTGCTCTTCCTGGCCACGCCGGAGCTGAGCATCATCCACTGTGACCTCAAACCAGAGAACATCCTGCTCTGCAACCCCAAGAGATCCGCCATCAAGATCGTGGACTTCGGGAGCTCCTGTCAGCTGGGACAGCGGGTGAGAGCAGTTTCTCCTGTCCCTGTCAATTCCAGTCCGCTTGTGTTTGACTGCACCTCAAACCTAGAGATGGCCGATCAAGGAGCTAATATCACTAAACAAGGAGCTCCTTCAGTAATCTGGAACTGGTTAGGGTTGGAGCTGTACAGTGAACAAAAACTGTCTGCGTCTTGATTTATAAATGTACTACAGTAGCACAGTTTAGGATGCCTATGTGTTCCAAACAAAGAACACAGATAAACTATGTATTCTCTTCAAGAGTTAAAATTTCTCCAGCTTCCAAAATTAATGAATCAGCCGTCACATTACGTGTGTAACTCAGAATCTTGATTTGGGTAAAGTTAAGAAAGATAACTTTTCTCTAAGGTAACAGGAATCCCATCATTGATGATATCGCAACAAATACCAGAAATATTCAAGCCTCATTCACTGACGTGTGTGTGTGTCCTCAGATATACCAATACATCCAGAGCCGGTTCTACCGCTCGCCCGAGGTGCTGCTGGGAATGCCGTACGATCTGGCCATCGACATGTGGTCTCTGGGCTGTATCCTGGTGGAAATGCACACCGGAGAGCCTCTGTTCAGCGGCGCTAACGAGGTGAGTCGTGGTCTTAGCCCATCCCTCGATGCTTAGTTACACGTGTGTGTTTGTAGTTTTGTTTTGACACTTTACGCCAGTGATACTGAAGGATGCACAGTTGTTCCTCTTATATGAATGCGAAGAATTGGATTCATGCATTTAGTCTTACAGTTACAGCAGCCTAATAATCTGTCATTCGATATAGTCAAACAACAGCAGTACCAAGAGAGAAAAAAATCACTGCTCCTGACTGAATAACTGTAATAAGGATGAATTTATAATTAATTTACACTGCAGTATTTCTCACCTGAAAAACCACTGTTTATTTCATTGGAATCTATGCTCAGTCATATTTGTGATTGATGCTTGTCTCATAGGAGTGTTCACGTAATAATGTTTGAACTGTATATTAGTGAAGCCTGGCAGTGTTTGCTGTGGTGCTGAAACTGAGAATCAAGCTTCACTAGTATCTCCATCAACCACAGCTTTCTTGTGTCCTGGTGTGCTGCGCTGGTCATCATCTTACCGTTTGTAATGGGTGTTTTGGTGGCAGGTTGACCAGATGAATAAAATCGTGGAGGTGTTGGGCGTCCCTCCCAATCATATACTGGAGCAGGCACCTAAAGCCAGGAAGTTCTTCGAGAAGATGTCTGACAGCACGTGGTGTGTGAAGAAGACCAAAGATGGCAAAAGGGTGCGTCTCTTTCTTTGTGTTGATCTGACACTGTCTCCGTGTGATGCTGACTCTCGCCTGTCTCTCGTGCTCAGTATAAACCTGCAGGCTCCCGGAAGCTGCACAGTATTTTGGGCGTGGAGGCAGGCGGCCCAGGCGGGCGGAGAGCTGGAGAGTCAGGCCACGCCGTCCCCGACTACCTAAAGTTCAAAGACCTGATCCTGCGGATGCTGGACTACGACCCTAAGACCCGCATCCAGCCGTATTACGCTCTACAGCACAGCTTCTTCAAGAAGACGGCAGACGAGGGCACGAACACCAGCAGCAGTGTGTCCACGAGCCCGGCGCTGGAGCAGTCTCAGTCGTCCGGAACCACGTCCAGCACCTCCTCCAGCTCAGGTCAGACACACATCCACAGTTACCACCAAAAATATCAAATCTTCGTTTATTTCAAGTTTTGCTCCAAAGTAAGCAAATATAGCTATATAGAATATGGACAGTGTTATAACAGTAAATGTAATGCATGGATACATTTTGCCCTTTTTTATCCAACGTGACATGCAGGTGAAGACAGCGGAAGCAAAATGATACGCAAGGGCTAGTTAGCTTACACGGTACACAAAAATACTGTACTTGTACTCCATTAATACATTTAATTCATGTTTAAGTAATAATATTGTAAAATATGATACAAATACCCACATTTCTGCCACAATACCACAGTGCAGTTAGCTTTGCTACAGTTTTACTCCGTGGTAAATGATGATTGAAAAACCGTGTTTCTGCTGTTTGTCAGCGCCCTCATTTGGCTTTAAATTCACTGAGTCACTGGTGTTCACTGAATGCAAGCAAACTGGATAAAAGTTTAATTTGAGTGGATGAGTGCTCCGTATGAGCAAACTATTTATTATTGTTCTGTTTTCAAATTCCGGGTTGATGATTATGGTTGTAGATAAGCACTGACTCTGTCTATAGGAGGATCGTCTGGAACGAGCACCAGTGGCCGTGCCCGCTCTGACCCGACCCATCAGCACCGGCACAGCGGAGGACACTTCAGTGCAGCGGTGGGCATGGACTGCCATAACCTCTGCCCACAGGTACACCCCCCCACCCCCAAACACACACACAAAACACACACACACGATCAAAAGTATCCTCTAACCCTGAACTCTAACATTACACAAAAGTTCTCTTTAAGCTGTGAGAGTCTCTGTCTACATCACAGTCAAGGTGGTGCTTTTGGAAATATGTTGGTGTCAAGTGCTTTGACACAATCTCTGTTGTTAGCTCTATATAAAGGTGACTTGTGCTCTTCCTCAGGCGAGACAGGCTTTCGCTCCGGCTCTGGGCTGGGTTGGAGGAGATGGGCTCCAGCAGGCGGCCGGAGAGACGCACCCGGTCCAGGAGACCACCTTCCACGTGCCCCCACACCAGCCCAAGGCTCTGCACCCCCATCAGCACCACCATCACCATCAGCACCACCCACCGCAGGGCCCCGCCCGGCCCCGGCCCCGCCTCTACTCGCCCTCCCACAGCGCCTCTACGCAGGACTCCATGGAGGTGACCCACGGCCACCTGTCCATGACCTCGCTGTCTTCCTCCGCCTCCTCCTCGTCCACGTCCTCGTCCTCCACCGGGAACCATCACTACGCCTACCAGAGCCGCCTGGGCTTCGGCCACAACGGCAGCATGACTTTGGGACTGGGTGCCTTCTCCAACCCGCGGCAGGAGACGGGCGTGCCAGGCCACCCCTCGAACTCTGGGCCAGGTCACTACATGTCAGAGGCTCGGCTGGGCCTGGAGCGCGAGGAGTCGCCCATGGCGGGCGTGTGCGTACAGCAGAGCTCAGTGGCCAGCTCCTGACCGGACTAGCGTGAGCTGGACGACACCTCTGACCTTGGCTTCTGTTCTCCGATTCTCAGATGGTTCGAACGCGTTTCTGGACGCAGACCGCCGCGGGCAGCGCTTCTTTTATCATGGCCTTATTGTTACGGACTGAGCGAAGACGAGCCGGACGTTTCCGACGCTTTGGTGTACTTTTGACGTGCGGACACCCTCCTTCATTCACAACGACACGCCAGAACCAGAACCGAGCAGAACAGTGACCCGAGGCCTTTCTTCAGTAGAGATCCGCAGGACTGAGCCGTGTCCCTTCCCGCTCTTCTGTTGTGCTCGGCATGTGTGTGTGTGTGTGTGTGTGTGTGTGTGTGTGTGTGTTTTACTTTGGCCCTTTCGCTTCTTTGATTTGGCTTCACGATTATGCTGTGAATTTTACACCACTTTTTTGTTTCCTCCCTTTTGATAATTTATTGTACCAAAGGCGTTTTTTATAGAACATAGATGTCTGTAACCAATAATGTAGCAGTTCTGCACTTTGAAGCAAAGGTGTGTGTCACGTCAGTAAACGACTGTCAGAACTGGAAGTGACCATGTTCGATGTGGCCGAGAGCCCAATCCTGGACGCCATCGCTTGCGAAATTCTGTCGCTCTGTTTTTCTTTCTCTCCTCATTTGCTCTTAGCAGACGGCTGCGTGGGTGGTTTTCTGTTGATTTGGCGGGACGCTGGACGCGAGCTGCTCGGCTGGCCCCAGAGCAGCTGGACAGTCGGAGATCCTCTCGGCCGGACGCCGCACTCTCTCGCTACTAAAGCAATCCGCGTCTCTCTCCATCCGTCCGTCTGTGCGCACGCGCTGGTGACGGTTGCGAGCGGACGCATGGTTCTTTAGGGTTCCTGTGGTCACGGCATACAGAGGGAGTCCACGAAACAGGCTTCAGGTGTTTACTTTGTGACCCCATTTTAATAGCTGAAATAGAATTTATGTACATATTTATATTTTTTTAATAAAGGAAGTTTAGAGCTCACTACTTTTTTCCTAATGGTATTTTGAGTACATTTACGTCAACTTGGTAACATGCAGTGGAAGTTCTCTATGGTAGTCAATGGGTATCAGTGCTTCCAGGCCAAAGTAGTTGACGACGATGACGACGCTAGTACAAATGCAAAACTCTAGGGTTGCAACGGGACGGAGAGTAGATCTTCATACTTTAATCTTCTAGACAGGGTATCGTGTGGATGTGTGTCTCCAATCAGAACGACGGCATCGGGCGGCGCTTCACATGTTCGTGTACTCCAGCGCTGACGTAGTACAGGAACTAATTTTCCATTTAGTTGTGTTCTTGCGGCACATGCTTCAGTAAATGGGTCCATTTGAAAGCAGAAGTCGGCTGTGGCAGCGGTGTGCATGCATGCGTGCGTGTGTGTGTGTGTGTGCGCGCGTGTGTGTGTGTGTGTGTGTGCGCTCAATAACTCCTGCTAGCATTTCAGGTTACACCTTATGATTTGAAATCTCTCTCCCTGGTCCGACTTTCCCCTTGGCTTCCCGTCCGGTTCGCATTCTCACTCCTTGTTTGGTTCCAGGACATGTGATGATGTAAACAGAACGACAGACGGATATTTTGGATCTTTATCCACAGGTTGTAAGATCAGGACTTTCTGTGTAAATTAAAGTGTCACTGAGGGGCAGTAATGGACAAACCCTTTGTACTATATTCAAGCGGTCTTATGTATGATTATAAAAAAACAAAGTTGCTTAACTTGTACCTGGTCTTCTCTCATTTCTTCACGTCGACGACTTTGGTGTCTGAGACCCTTCGAGAGTGTTCTTCAGCCTGGAGGTTCGTGGCCACTGATGCACAGATGGCATGCGTGAGAGTGAAGGATCATGGGAAATGAATGAACATGCATGAAATCTCTAACTGAATGGATGCTGTTTGTTAGTCATGCTGTACCAAGGACACCTGAATGTTTAGGACAATCATCATGGTCTTTGCCAGGGATGAGATCACCCTAATCATTAGAAATGGCCAATATTTGATCTTCTTGGTGCTCTGTTTCTTGATTGGTTTAGCGACAGCTTTCAGTGACCATTTGAATCAAACACTGGCTTCGTTTCAGTGGTCTTTTCTTTCTTTAATTCCTGTTAAATAAAAATACACCCCAAAGCTCAAGACCCGGTTAAAGGTTAGGCTCACTTTCGGTAAGTCATTTGTGAAGGAATGAAGGCATTTCTTTTAGTCAGTGTTTGCCAATCATACTGAAAACTGACCTTGAACAATCCTCTGGTCTTTATTAATTAATGTTGTGGGGAGAAATGTTGGATGAGAACCGAACCTTCAAAACAGCTAATATATTGAACAACCAGTTTACAAGCAAATGCTTTCTGAGTTTGATTTACATTTGTGTTTGTTTTCCTGAGAATAGAACTCATGACCTTGGCCTTGCTAGCTCCATGATCAACTCTTTGAGCTACTGCTGTTCTTTTTTTCTATGAACATACAATTAAAGCGTAATTTCCACTTTTTTACTTGTAAAGTAAGAAGACTGTTGCATGGTGGTTGTTTTATAACGGCCCACACGAAGTAGAATTAAAACGGGTTTATATAATTTTATATTGTCATGTTTTCTAAGGGGAATACGTGATTATTTTATTACATAAATGTTTAAATTAAGCAGTAATATTTAATTAGGGTAATTGGTTAAGGTTATGGTTTTTCCCGCCAAAGGACGAGGGATGACCGTTAAACTGGCTCGCGCTGTTCTCCTGAGGTGAGCTCATTTTACTTAATGACATAATGTAAAATGCTAATTAACATTAATGCCATAAAAACATTAAGGTATGGATTGCAACACCGACGTCTGAGGAAATACGTATGAATCCTGTAGGTGATCTTTATTTAGACTACAGTCTCAATCCCTCTTCCCTAACAAGTAAAAGTCACATTGCTTATTTAAATGACTAGTTAACTCAAAATATTTTAATTTAATAGTTAAAATGTTATTTTGAAGAAAAAAAAAACGTTTTTGTTCATACGAAATCAGCATGTTTGTACGGATCGCATAACTACGTTTTATTCTTTCATTTCAAAGTTACTTTGAACAATGCACAAAAAATACAGAACTGAAATCAGTAAGTAATGTTAAAGCAGTAAATTAAATTAATAAACGCATTGGTTACGAATAGGATAATATTAATCATACTTGTATGTTAATTTGCAGCAAGTAAATGGTTTTCTATATGCGTTTTATAATCACAAAGTATATTTAAGATTAAGCTTTTCAGTGTTTCATATCTTATCTTTTTCAGTTTTTCATATCTTAACTCTGACCAGCACATGTTTTCCTCCAGGTCCGCTTGCGACAGTAATCAAAAGTGCCTGTGATTGATCCGTTTTGTTCAGCGCTGAGAAAAGTAACGGGCATCACGTGACAACACCGTGCCTCAAAAGCGGTGCGTGCGTAAATTACATCGAAATAATGACGTTGCCGAACTTCTTTAGACATCCGAGCGAGGCACAGAGAATCAACAGATGGGTAATCGTTGACTTATTTCAATGTTGACGTCGGTGACGTAACGGGAAGAGGCGGAGACTGCAGCTGGACAGCAGGGAAGGGAAGATGACAGCGCGTCAGTGACGCATGGCTCCGCGCGCCGAAAGATGCTCATCACGCTGTGCTACATCTATCTGTGGATGCGCTTCCAGAGATACTACACCTCCGCGATCCGCAGCGCGTTACACCGCCTCGGAGGAGGCCAGAGCAGCTTCATCTTCTGCGCCTTGAGAGCCGCTCCGCGCCGCGACGACGCGCTCTTCCTCAGGCGCGGAGACCGAGTCCTGTACATCACCGAGCCGCAGGTGACGCGCCAGCTCTCCGTGAGTGAGTCTGAGTGTGTGTGTGTGTGTGTGTCAGAGAGAGAGAGAGAGAGTCTGAGTGTGTGTGTGTCAGAGAGAGAGAGAGAGAGAGAGTCTGAGTGTGTGTGTGTCAGAGAGAGAGAGAGAGTGAGTGAGTGAGTGAGTGAGTGAGTGTGTGTGTCAGAGAGAGAGAGAGTGTGAGTGAGTGAGTGAGTGAGTGTGTGTGTCAGAGAGAGAGAGAGAGAGAGAGAGAGTGAGTGAGTGTGTGTGTCAGAGAGAGAGAGAGAGTCTGAGCGTGTGTGTCAGAGAGAGAGAGAGAGTCTGAGTGTGTGTGTGTCAGAGAGAGAGAGAGTCGGTGTGTGTGTGTCAGAGAGAGAGAGAGAGTCTGAGTGTGTGTGTGTCAGAGAGAGAGAGAGTCTGAGTGTGTGTGTGTCAGAGAGAGAGAGAGTCGGTGTGTGTGTGTCAGAGAGAGAGAGAGTCGGTGTGTGTGTGTCAGAGAGAGAGAGAGAGTCTGAGTGTGTGTGTCAGAGAGAGAGAGAGAGTCTGAGTGTGTGTGTGTGTGTTAGAGAGAGAGAGAGAGTCTGTGTGTGTGTGTGTGTGTCTG
>JAUYWG010000045.1:0-21521 GCA_034779775.1 Enteromius afrohamiltoni
AGCTTGCCAACATGAAATTTGTTCCTAACTCATGAAAGTTATTTGCAGTGCAGAATGTGCCATTTCACTATATTTCAAGTTTTGGGCTTACAGTTTCATTTTTGAGCTCCGGTGCACAGAATGATTAGTTTAAGGCTTCTAAGAGAACGAACGCTGTTTTTGAGCTTTTCAGAGAAAGAGGAGAACATAAGCCCACAAGAGTGCAAAAGCTTATTTCTCACTGAGAGAAAGCTTTTTTATTGACTTTTAAGGCTAAAGCTTGCCAACATGAAATTTGTTCCTAACTTATGAAATGCAAAGTTATTTGCAATGCAGAATGTGCCATTTCACTATATTTCAAGTTTTGGGCTTACAGTTTCATTTTTGAGCTCCGGTGCACAGAATGATTAGTTTAAGGCTTCTAAGAGAAGGAACACTGTTTTTGAGCTTTTCAGCAAAAGAAGAGAACATTAAAGTCCACAAGAGTGCAAAACTTATTTCTCAGTGAGAGAAAGCTTTTTTTATTGATATTAAGGCTAAAGCTTGCCAACATGAAATTTGTTCCAAACTAATAAAATGCAAAGTTATTTGCAATGCAAAATGAGCCTTATTAGTGTATTTCAGGTTTTGGGCTTACAGAGTCATTTTGAAGACAGAATGATTAGTTTAAGGCTTCTAAGAAAAGGAACGCTGTTTCTGAGCTCTTCAGAGAAAGAGGAGAACATAAGCCCACAAGAGTGCAAAAGCCTATTTCTCAGTGAGAGAAAGCTTTTTTATTGTGCTTTAAGGCTAAAGCTTGCTAACATGAAAGTTGTTCCTACCTCATGAAATGCAATGTTATTTGCAATGCAGAATGTGCCATTTCACTATATTTCAAGTTTTGGGCTGACAGTTTTATTTTTGAGCTCCAGTGCACAGAATGATTAGTTTTAGGCTTCTCAGAACATGAACATTGTTTTTGCGCTTTTCAGAAATAGAAGAGAACATAAGCCCACATGAGTGCAAAATTTTTTTTCTCAGTGAGAGAAAGCTTTTTTATTGTGCTTTAAGGCTAAAGCTTGCCAACATGAAAGTTGTTCCTAACTCATAAAATGCAATTTTATTTGCAATGCAAAATTAGCCTTTTTAGTGTATTTCAGGCTTTGAGCTTACAGAGTCATTTTTGAACACAGAATGATTAGTTTAATGTTTTTAAGAGAACGAACGCTGTTTTTTAGCTTTTCAGCGAAAGAAGAGAACATAAGCCCACAAGAATGCAAAAGCTTATTTCTCAGTGAGAGAAAGCTTTTTTATTGAGTTTTAAGACTAAAGCTTGCCAACATGAAAGTTGTTCCTAACTCATAAAATGCAATGTTATTCGCAATGCAAAATTAGCCTTTTTAGGGTTTTTTTTAGTATATTTCAGGTTTTGGGCTTACAGAGTCATTTTTGAACACAGAATGATTAGTTTAAGGCTTCTAAGAGAACGAACGCTGTTCTTTTCCGGGAACTCCCACTGCGTCCCGAAGACGCTATGGGAACGCCTTCATTTGTGATGGCTCTGAATCTGTTGTACCAACGTTCAATGAATGGGCACGACGTCATGGGCAGTGATGTCAGACCAGGAAGTATATAAAGCACAGCCTGCCTGCTCGCGCTAGCTTTCGTCGTTGCACTCAGCCCAACCACAACATCACTAGGGGGCTGAGCTGCACGTCCCCCCTGAGGGGGTCCACAAGATGGTTAGAACAGAGGTCTCCCTGGCATCGAGTCGTCAGTAGGTATCGAGCTCTCATCGCCGATAAAATCCTTGAGAGGGTGGCTCCCTTAGTAGACAAGTTAGCAGCATGAAAATCTCTTCCAGTTGTCTCTCAGAGGGGCCTGCGAGTGATAGAGAGAGGTTGTCTCTTATAAAACTGAAAACTTTAATTTTATTTTCCTCCGCTGCAACTAAATAGCAGTGTCACTTTCACCATGTGTACACAAGCAGGTTCTGGTTATGGAACGAGAAGTTTTTTCTTCTAAAAATAGTGAGAAAAAGTATGCATAGAACTGGCTCCTCCAGTGGAGTAAGAGCCCGGGCTCTGTCGCAGACACTTCACAGTTCCAAAGGATGCAGGGCTAAGGCCCGTGATATATCTTAGGCAACTGCACCACTCAGTCAGTCAGCTGAAGTTCAATTTGCTCACAAACTAAGGTTAGTGCTTGTACAAGTCTGGTCCAAGGACTGCCATGTAGCATCAGATCTAAAAACATACACACTTAAGTAGACCAAATGTGTTTATCCATCCTTCTCATGGGAGTTTCTGAGGCTCGCTTTGGGGTCATGCAAGCTGTTCTCAGGTTCTTCCCGTAGGCCTAGCACTTTCACCTCGGACGCATACGAAAGTAGTAAATACAGCCTGAGCTCTGTTGTGGCTTCAGGTTATGTGTATGCAAAACTACACGCTGATGCGAGAGAAATAGAAAGCTCAGCAGACACAGAGTTTTAGTGACCGGGCATCGAGTTGTCCTGCTAGCTCATATATAGCATCCAGGGTTCAGACTGAACGCCGAGAAAGTGTGCTCTCTCCAGTCAGAAAACCACTTGTGAAGGTGTGGTTTGAGAGTTGTCCACGATGTGGGTAATGCAAAGGTTCCCTGCTCGAGTAGATTTGATTCTCAAATCAGTCAAGAGAGTGAAGGCTGTCACTGACTGCTATACAGTCCTTAACGAACTAGGGAGTCCAATAGCAGTCGTGAAGTATTCAGCCTGCCATATGTGAAATCCCTGCAGTAGTGGCTCAGAACCAAGGAGAGTTCCCTGATGTGTAACCTAGGTCTAAATATCAAGGTCTCCCGACTATATGTGTGAGCCTTAGAGATCTACAGAAACCCTTGGCTTCTGAAAATGGGCCCGGTTTTTCGAGCTCCTGTCGCCAGTTAAATTGGCCGATGGATGCGCTCACTGGTTGGTAAACAGCCCACGGTCTATGGACGGGCCCCAGTCTCACTTGGCACAGCATCTGCCAGGAGATGCTGGCCGTGTTTCAAATAGTAAAACACCTTTTCCCAGATCAGATCATGTGTTGATTTAGTGTATGGTGTTCCCTTCCTACCAGTAGTTTGTGCGCTTGTTCCGGGACGTATTTGATCATGCTGCAGGTGGAAAGGAACCAGGAGAAGAAATCCTCACGCTCCGCCAGGGCAGTCAATCCGCCGCTGATTTCACCATTCAGTACCGCACCCTAGCCACTCAGACCGGATGGCCATCAGATCCCCTAAAGGTTCTATACCGTTAGGCTTTGAGAGAGGTACTTCAGAAAGAGACGGTGTGTCGGGATGAGGGCAAGACACTTGACCAGTACATGGTCGTTCCAGATGCTCAACCACGTTCACTCCAGCTCAATTCCAACCCCAACACACTGAGTCTGAACCCATGCAAATTGGCACAACTCACCTCACTCATGAGGAACGTGAGCAAAGACTCCGCACTCACCTGTGCTTGTACTGCGGCCAACCTGACCATGTCCGCACCAACTGCCCCATCCGGCCTTTTCGTCAGTCTACCAACCGGGTGAGTGACAAGCATCTATCCTCATTTCTGTAAAAATCTTTGTAAGAAATCAAGAGTTCGTTACCTCCGCTTTCATTGACTCTGGAGCGGAGGGTAACTTCATAGATAGAAGTTTTGCTAAGCACTGTGGTGTTTTGCTCTTTCCATGTGGCCCGCGGGTGGCTGTGGCAGCCTTAGACGGATGTCCACTCGGCTCTGACCAAGAGACTACAGTCACGGAGGATCTAACTTTGCACCTGGGTCACCATACTGCCACCAACACTGCCTCAGAGGTCTCACAGAAACCCTAAGTAACACGTCACACACTCCTGAGGGCACGTCACGGAGTTAAAGGAATTAGAGCACGAGCACTTACCTGCCCAGTATCAAGACCTCAAGGAGGCCTTCAGCAAGGAGAAAGCTACCACCTTACCACCACACAGATAGCCCCAGCTAGGGCCAGGCTCGAGGCCGGCTCGAACCCTGCATGCCCCCATTAGGAGAGAACGGAGGAGATGGGGAGGTGGAGGGATTGCAAAAGCGAGATACTGAAGGGAAGGAATCTGGTTTATTTATAGTGGACTTTAGCTTGTCTGGTTGGCTAACAATATAGGCGGAGATCATTAGCTGATTGCTAACAGCGGGGTTGCGGTTCTCTCAAAATTGGTTTACAACTACATTTAAGTTCAACATTTATATATTTAGAATATATTAAATGTATTGAAATTGTGTTAAAATTGACCCATTTTAAGTATATTTAGTGCAATTGAAGTGTATTTCTTTTAATACTTCATGAACTACATTTAGAGCATATTTTAAATATTGTTTTAATGTACTTCAGATACATTTAAATTGTATTAAAGTTCATTTGAAATGCATTAGCATTACACTAGTATATTATATTATTATTATATTTTTTACAGTATATATATACACACACACACACACACACTTTGATATAAAACTTTAATGCATTTTATATTGTTGTTCACATTACCGATATTACATAAAAAAGTACAGCAGCATATATACCCTTGTGAGAAAAAACAACTATTAAATGCCTTAAAAATGCACTTAAAATACAAGTATGTTTATAGATATTATATTATTATTATTATAGATATTTATATGTTTACTAAAATACAATACATTATTTAAAAAAACAACAACATTGGAAAAAAAATATTAATGAAATATTATGGCAGAGTTATCTTATCCATTTGTAGAACATTTCGGTTATACCTGTATTACTGTAAAGTACTGAATTTTACACCAATGAATAAATCAAAGCAGTTGAATGTTACAAAGCAGTTTTCTGAAAAGAAAAATATATACTGAAAAAATGCAGAGGTGATTATTAGTGTATTTGCAAAAATACAACAAAGGTAAAAGTTCAAGCAAGAGAACAGGGGTCCGTTCTTCGTACCTTGCTAACTCTAAAGCTGGATTTGATTGTTGTGGATTTGTCCTGATCTTGGATCGTTGGGTTCTTCGAAGCTCATCCTGGACTTGTTGTCATAGCAACAGGTCTGTAAGCTTGAACCTACTCGGGAGCAGGTTTATTTAATGTATACAGGATTTAGGCTACGTAAATATTAAAAATATTTTGCAGTATGTGTAGACATAGTTATGAATTATATTAAAAACCCACTAAAAGTGTAATTATTTAATGTTCTTACACAAAGTACACATAAAATATACCTTAAATAAGTAACATAAGTGTGTTTTCTGTAAATACATTAAAACTGTAACGATCAGCTGGATGTGCCAGCCCAGCTCTCTCCGTGAACTGTGTATGTTTTGTGCCTGTTTTTATTCATGGACTCCTTTCAATGAACTCTTGTTACTGCCCATCTCATATGTTGTCACGGTTTCCCATTCATGTCTCGGCCCCCCTTGTATCTTGCTATAGCTATTCATTGCTAGTCTTCACCCACTGACCTAGTTCTATGTGTATAAAACCCTGGATGTGTTTGTATGTCTTCACGGTTCATTGTACTGTCATTCTGTCATGTATTTTCCTTTGTGTTTCTCTGTTTCTCTATTTTGGATTTATCATTGCCGACGTCGCTCTCCCTGGACTTTGTCTTGCCCCACTGACTCTGTTTATTGTTATACGGACCCACGCTACGTTTCTGGATTATTCTGCTGTCCTTGCCTTCGATGTGTCTGTTTGCCGGTGATCGATCCTGCCTTTCTCTACTCTGTGTAATCAATAAAACAGTTGCATTTGAACCCACACGACTCCTTGTTTCCTGCGCGTGACAAAAACGTCACTAAAAGTATGCTTAATTTTAGTTTATTCCTTAAAATGAAGTGAAATATTACCTTAAGTGTAATATATTTATTAAAAAATTTATTTTTACTATACTTTTTAGGAATATATTAAAAGTATGCTTGTATTTAGCATAATCCCTAAAAGTGTAATTAAGCATATATTTCATTTCTAGTACACTTTGTAAAAATACATTACAAGTATGTTTGGGTTTAGCATATTGTGATGCAGACTCGGAGACAGTAGGATCCATTTGCAAGGCTTTATTGACTGAGCTGTGGCCGAGCAAGGTAAGTGCACAGTAGCAAACAGAGGCAGTGGGTACAGACAGTAGGATGGTCAAAAACAGGCTTATTTTGTATAGGCAGGCAGCAGAGTTCGTAGTCAGGGTACACAGTCCAAGATCATACACAGTAAAGCAAACACGGGAAGAAACACTCTGAAATATGTCCATTAGGAACGATATGACTTCGCGAAGTAAACGCGGAAGTCCGTCCCTTAAATAGGCGGGGAAACCGTGTGTTTTGGCGCGAATGAGCCGAGGTGCGTGGGGAACACCAGTCCGTGGGGAAACTAGAATTCGGGGGAAGGTTCCCGCTGCTGCCGTTCAGAGAGCGCCACAGAAGCGCTATCCGTGACAGAGCCCCCCCCCTGCGAGCGGCTCCCGAAGCGAGCCCTTTAGTGATGTCGAGGCCTTCCTCGGGGGCGAGGGGCCGGCTTGTCCGGAAATTCCAGGTGGAAGGCGGAGGTGAGCGTGGGGTCGAGAAACATCCCGTGCCGGAACCCAGGATATTTCCTCCGGACCGAACCCCTCCCAGTCGATAAGGTACTGTAGCACCGCGCCTCGACGTCGGGAGTCCAGGATGCGGTTTACTTGATAGATGCCGCTATTCTCAGGTGTAAGGGGGGGGACCTCTGCCGGAGCTGCTTCGTCTAGGCCCCTCTCTCCTCCCTGGTCAGCAGCGGGCTTGAACAAGGAGACATGAAAGGTGGGAGAAATGCGATAGTTAGCAGGGAGTTGAAGCCGAAAAGAAACAGGAGTGATTTGTTTAATGATTTTGAAGGGACCCACGTACCTCGGACTCAGCTTCTTGCAGGGAAGGCGGAGACGCAGATCCTTGGTGGACAGCCATACCCATTGGCCCACTTGGTATCCCGGGCCCGCCCGCTGATGACGATTGACCTGGCGAGTGAGTCGGCGTATGGCTTGTTGAAGGGATGTATGGGCGGCATCCCAGGTGGCATCGCTTCTTTGTAACCAGGTATCCACGGTGGGGAGGTTGGTGGTCTCGCCCGACCAGGGAAATAATGGGGGTTGGAAGCCGAGTACGCACTGGAAGGGGGTCAGGGTGGTGGCTGGCTTCCTGAGAGAGTTCGGTGCGTATTCGGCCCAAAGGAGATATTCACTCCAATCCTGCTGGTTGGCGTGGCAGTAAGTACGTAGAAACCGGGACAGCTCCTGATTGAGGCGCTCAACCTGCCCGTTGGATTGGGGGTGATATCCCGAGGTCAAACTGATGTTGATGTTCAGTTGCGTACAGAAAGCTTGCCACACCCGAGAGGTGAATTGGGAGCCCCGGTCCGAAACGATGTCCTCAGGTAGGCCGTAGAACCGGAAGACCTGGTTCATAAGTGCCTGGGCAGTTTCCCAGGCAGAGGGGAGCTTCGGTAGGGGGATGAGACGACAGGACTTAGAGAATCTGTCAATGATAGACAGAATGGTGGTGTTCTGGTGGGAGGGGGGTAGATCAGTCACAAAGTCTATGGCAATGTGGGACCACAGCCTCTGAGGGATGGGGAGCGGCTGCAGTAACCCGGCCGGGCATAGGTGGGAGGCCTTTGAGATTTTACAAGCTGCACAGTTCTTCACAAAGCTAGCGACCTCTTGAGGGAGAGCCGGCCACCAGAACCGGTTGGTCACTAGCTCCAAAGTGGCCTGAATTCCTGGATGACCCGCACTGGAGCTGTCATGGATCATGTGTAGGAGGCGGGAACGGAGAGTCTCGGGCACATAGACTCGCTCAGGGGGACAGTCGGGCGGAGTGGGATCCTCCACGAGGGCACTGTTAATCTCGGCCATGATGTCCCATAACACCGGGGCCATGATACAGGCCGGGTTGATGATAGGGGAGGGTTGGGGGTCTTGAGAGGGTAAATCGAATTGGCGGGATAAAGCGTCCGCCTTACAGTTCTTAGAGCCCGGCCGGTAGGTGATTTTGAAGCAGAACCGGGTGAAGAATAGAGACCACCTAGCTTGGCGGGAGTTTAATCGTTTAGTGGACTTCAGGTACTCAAGGTTCTTTGATCTGTGAGGACCAGAAATGGCGTGCTCGCACCCTCCAGCCAGTGTCTCCACTCCTCCAGGGCCTCCTTCATGGCGAGAAGTTCCTTGTCCCCCACCTCATAATTCCTCTCAGCAGAGTTTAATTTTCGAGAAAAGAAGGCACAGGGGAAGAGCTTAGGTGGGTCTCCGTGGTGCTGTGACAGGATGGCTCCGATTCCAGTATTAGAGGCGTCCACCTCCACGATGAACTGGCGGCTGGGGTCCGGGTGGTGGAGGATGGGGGCGGAGGTAAAGCGAGTCTTGAGGTTCTGGAAGGCCCGCTCACTCTCGGTGGACCAAACCAAGCGACGAGTGCCTCCCCGGGTGAGGGATGTGAGAGGAGCGACAAAGAGGCTGAACCCCCGAATGAACCTCCTATAAAAGTTAGCGAACCCCAGGAACCGCTGTAAGTCCTTAATGGTTTGGGGACGGGGCCAGTTCACCACTGCAGATACCTTGCATCGGGTAGGATATCGATGGCACAGTCCGTGTCCCTGTGAGGAGGTAGCTGGATCGCCTTTTGCTTGCTGAAGGCCTCCAGGAGATCGTGGTAGTCCCGGGGTAGGCCCTCCAGAGGTGGTAGTTCAGGTGACTGTACAGGCATGGAAGAGGCCCGGGGTGTGGCGAAGTCATCTGTGAAGCAGACTCGGAGACAGTAGGATCCATTTGCAAGGCTTTATTGACTGAGCTGTGGCCGAGCAAGGTAGGTGCACAGTAGCAAACAGAGGCAGTGGGTACAGACAGTAGGATGGTCAAAAACAGGCTTACTTTGTATAGGCAGGCAGCAGAGTTCGCAGTCAGGGTACACAGTCCAAGATCATACACAGTAAAGCAAACACGGGAAGAAACGCTCGGAAATATGTCCATTAGGAACGATATGACTTCGTGAAGTAAACGTGGAAGTCCGCCCCTTAAATAGGCGGGGAAACCGTGTGTTTTGCCGCGAATGAGCTGAGGTTCATGGGGAACACCAGTCCGGGGGGAAACTAGAACTCGGGGGAAGGTTTCCACTGCTGCCGTTCAAAGAGCGCCACAGAAGCGCTATCCGTGACACATATTTGGTGAAAATATAGCTAAGCATATATTTAATACAAAAGTACTTCTAGTATACTTTTTAGAAATATATTAAAATAGAATTTAATATATTTTAATGCACTTTAAGCATGTTGGGAATACAACATACAATAAATGTATTAATGTATTATAATGTATTATAAACATACTGGTTGAATTTCAAGTATATTTTTAATACATTTAATACTACATCTTTTTCACCTATTTAGCCTACCTGTTAAATTATGCAGCACAAAACAATATTATAAAGTGTTACCTCTATTCTAAATGTTACCTTTTTCCAACATAAACTACACATGTAAAAGGATGATTTTAGGGTTTTTGTGGAATAATGCACCTATTTAATCAAGTTTACTGTGGATTGTGCACTTTTGAGATACTAACGTGATGTATGCAAGCGTGTTTCACTTTAGAGGTTTAAAACAATTGCATAATTGAATAATATTAATATTCATTTTTGATAATATGCTTTTAAATTTGATCTTAACGAGATACAGCATGATCTTACTGTGATTGCATAAATTAACTTATGGCATTAGTTGGGACGCCCGTAAATAACCATAATTCAGTGTCAATTTATTAAGCCTGTATTAAGGACTCAGAGGCAACCGTGTTCTAGTGTTGTGTATCTGTAGCTTCATAACATTACGGTACTACGGCTGACATGTCCTTACTACCTTTCTGGGCCTTGAATGTTTCGGTTGTGCTGCTGGCAGGTTCAATGCACTCAGAATTTATTAATAATACCTCTGAAGATTTCTAACTCTTTTCTAACTCAGAATTAACACCCTGTCAAATTAGCTCCTCAGTATGAGCCCTTGGCAGTATACAAAATCAACCTCCAATAAAGATTAAATCATATATATTTAGTTTAATTAAGATTAGAAAAAAAAGAAAGGCCCTCATTAGTGTGCTGTAAGAAAAATTATAGAAACATACAGAAATCTTCAGTTTTTATAAAAAAACAAAAAAAACAAAGTTTAAACAAATTATATTTTGCATTGGAATAAAAGTAACGCCCCAATTCTGGATGTTTCCCCCAGAGGGCGCACAAAGATAAACCATAAAATAAATAATTTAATACCCCTAATAAGCTACTTCAGGTGCAAAATAACAGATGTTAAACATCTAGGAATAAACCCCTAGCTCTGAAACAGACCTATTCTAGAGACTGCACAAATGTACAACAATAAAAACAACTATTAAAAAAACGTGTTAGCACTGTTTACTTATGGTTTGTGACAGGACGCGTGACGTCATTCTTAACAAGTGGATTGTCGCGCTAATGCATTGCTGCAAAGCCAACGCAAGTGGCCAGCAGAGAAAGGATTATGCTTGATCTTAAAGCCTTCAGCGAACTTGTTCCCAAATCAAACAATGATTTGTCAAAAAAGCCGAGCTCTCACTCTTTTCAATTTTAAGTTTTATATTCATATGCTCTATCATATTTGGGTGAGCTTTGGCAAAAATTCTCTTTTAAGATATGTTATTAGCCTACTTAACTTTTTAATATGGCAATTTAAAGAAATTATTATTTGTTAGTTACATAGTAATTTCAGAAAAAATGACGAGTACCTATATCTATTAGAAGCAATCTTATCTACAATTTTTTTTTTTTTTAAAGGTAACACTGACTGAACTGGAGCTAAAGCCATACACCTATAAAATCGGTCATGAAAAGTTTTAATTTCAGTTATAAAGTTTGTGTCTAGTAGTTCTAAAGTTACACTGCGTGGTGCTGAGTAAAAGAATAAGCAATACTCTCTCTCTCTCTCTCTCTCTCTCTCTCGATTTAGTGACAAACCTGTGAGCCTTTTGTTGAAATGTTAGCCAATAGAGACGGGTTACGCCACTAGGCAGCAGTGATAGGCTATATATAGGGGCTTTATAGACGGATTTGTACAGTTGAAAAAGACATGCCGAAGTATTTTCCGACAGTGATGCAGGTAGCTGAATAAAAGGACTTGAAAACACAAACTGAAATGCAAAAAGGAACGTTCTTTAAAAGAATCCGATTATACCCGTCGCTTTGTCCGTTTAAAATGGAATATTCTTCTAACTCGTCTTAATTTTTTTGGCTAATTCGTTGCTTGAATAAATATTCTCAAGATAAGAACCAGTATCCTGCTAAGTCAAGAGGAAAACATTTGATACTGACAATTTAGCATCATGACAAGGTATAACTTTTTGTTGTGCTTAACGGTTCTTATTTCTTTGGGATTGTCCGGGAGCGATGAGCCGGACCTCTTTCAGGCTCCACTAAGTGAGATGTCCTCGGATGCTGGAATCTCTCTCTTTGATCTGGAGGATGTGGACTCTCCAGAGTGTTCAGCTTGCGTTTGGAGAGAACAGAGTAAAGTCTTACGGCTGGAAACAATCAAATCACAAATCCTTAGCAAACTGCGCTTAAAACAAGCGCCCAACATCAGCAGAGAGGTTGTTAATCAACTTCTTCCAAAGGCACCTCCGCTGCAGCAGCTTCTGGACCATCACGACTTCCAGGGGGACGCATCCTCCCTAGAGGATTTCATGGACGCCGATGAGTATCACGCCACTACCGAGTCCGTCATCACCATGGCCTCAGAGCGTGAGTTAGAAACCTTTTATGTTTACTTTGCATATTTAATACACTATTGGTGTATTAACTACTAAGTAATAACATTATAAGTAATACGTGTTTTCTTCAATCTTTAAAGGCAGTTACTTTAAAGAGAACACACATGCGCTCGTACCTGTAATAAATGAATAAGGACAATGTAAAGACATGATAGGCAGATGCGGTCCGAGTAAGTTATAAGAAAAAAAATGCATCAGTATTTGATATGATTAATAGATAGTAGTAAAAATGTTGTGCTTTAAAGCAGTTGCAAAAGAACCGTCTGGCACAAGCAGGCTCTGTTGCTTTAGTCCTTGCTAGAAAAAGTGTCCCAAAACACTACTATTGTTTTCCTTACAGCAGCAGCAGCGCCTTGCGACAGCGCTTGCCTTTAAATGTGAAGTTTATAGGCATAGCCCGTTTTTTCACTTTAGTGTGGACACAAAGCCCGTGGAGGAGTTTGGGTCGAGGGGAGTGTGTGACCTTTTCGCTGAGAATAGCCGGGGTTCAACAACATTTACACACATAATGTATTCCGCACAAGGCAGATGAAAAGCCGAGCAAATAATCCGTTTTTTTTCTGACCAGAGTGAACAAAGATAGGTTTGTGTTCCCCTAACTAACCTCTGCGTTGATTGTCACACAGTCCACGTTCCCGCTGGCATAATGAACGCGCTTTACATTCAAGAGACGAATCACATAAATGATCATTTAACGGCTGCAAAGCTCATGGATGGCTTTTATAAATAGCTTTTTTGTTATCATAGATTGTTGTTGTAGCTTCGCAGTATGAGAACAGCATGAAAAATGGCTTATAAGTCATTTTGACCATCACGTGGTCCAGGGAGTGCATTTACTCATTATTAAACAGCAACTCTATTTGTTATTTTGTTTGTTTGAAATGTAAAAAAAATTCAAGATTGTAGAGAAGTTTCATGTAATTAGTCACATTGTTGTTCTTTTTGTATTGCATGACTAATTTGAGTTTATTCAGTGTACTCTTCATTTATTATATTCTTTTATTCTTTACTGTTATTTTATTTTTTTAACACACAAGCAGTCTGTACTTCACTGGGTAATGAAAAAAAATTGACATTAAATGCAATCCCACAACAATAAAACTCTCTTTCTCAGGAAAAAAAATAAAAATCTCCTTATACCCTTTTATGTAGTCTACAGTATGCACATTACTGGTAGCTGACTAATATAGCCCATATAAATATCATATAAAGATTACATAATCTTATATAATAATACAACACATTGCTGCTATTATGTATTATTATGTACTATATGATATTATATATTTGACGTTGAACTCAGTTGTTGCCAGTCTATATGCTTAGACCAGACCTTTCTCCCTTGTCCAGTGTGCTTTCATAGCAGCCTGTGGGTTTTGGTTTTTGTCAGTAATTTGTCTGCTTGTACCCCCACCTTCCTCCAACACAATCACCAACTTCCCTGACTTAATTTTATTATTTTGTTTATCTTATTGCAATGTGAATACATTTCCAAATGGTAGCCATTATGCTCTGCTCACATTTTGGTGGGAAACATCATACTTTTACTTTTTAATTTATTGCATTTTGTTTAGACAGCCATGAACTCTAACTACCATCAAACTGTGCCAAATGGGAGAGGACAGTAGAAATACAAAATGTAAGGCTCTCATTGTTATGAGAGATTGAATTTTCTGATATATATAATTTGCCATAACTAACTTTTTATTCTCCAAAACTTTTACTCTGTAGTACACTCCCATAGAAACACACATTCATCAAGTCAGAGAGGAAAAGGCCTCCTATTGACAAGAGGAGTCAGAGAGTTCACAGCAATGTGATATATTGGATGAGGAGCCAATTAACCTCTTCAGGTCTTTTTCTTTGGCCGCAAAAGAGAACTAGTAGATTAAACACTACTACCCCCACCTAAAATGTCAAAAAGGACGGGTAGGAGATTAAACAACACTACAAGCACTGCCTCCCCCACCTAATGTCTTTTTCTCACACACACAAAGTCACATAGACACATATACACACATTCACAAACACCAACCCACTAACCACTCCCAACTAGGAAAAAAACCAAAGGTCTTTTATTGTGTTGACCCTATAAAAGGGTAATTTCCTGAAGGTGCAGGAACCATAAACATTACAAGAGAGAATGCTAAAAAGACAAGACGGTTGTCCGACCATCCTCTGAGCATTGGGAAGTGTGTGTGGGAAATTTTTTTTAGTATTAATTCACTATGTGGACACCTGTGTCTTAGACTACTCTCAGTCTTTCCCATTAATCTGAGAGTAGTAAAAGAGGAAAAAAAATTACAAAAAAGATAGCAAACCTTTCTTTCCTGTTTTGAAAACATAAAATAATAAAGGTAATAAAGCTTTAAAGGTAATTAAAGAACCAAAGTGTTATAGAAATAACACTTCATGTAGTCCATTTTTTGGCTAATAAACTTTCAATGGAACTGAAGTCCATTATACCCTGGGTACAATTTCACTGCTCTCTCAAGAATGCCTCTCTTTCTTTCTCTCGTTCTCTTTCCTCTTCCCACGGTTCAATACTTCTCCTCCCCTTCTGGAGCAATTCCAGACCCAGATAAGCAGGTACTAAAGTCATCACATGCGACAAATAAAACTGATCTCAAACATATAAATATAACTATATAAAATACAATTATTTCATAATGATGAAACTAAAGCATAATTAAGAGTTTGCTATATATTTCATTATAAATTTCTCTTTCTCTCTGTTGAGGCGAAGGACATTTTGTTTGGGGATTTAGCCAGCAATCATAGTCCATAAAAGAGTACCCAAGACTTTGCGGGAATGTGCCGAATGTGCCTTAATATGCAGTTAGATTTTAAATAAAAATTTGTATCTGTATTAGCAATCTGCTTTGGAATCTTCTCTCACTTTGTCTGTAACTTAGCCTTTTTCTTTTTAAAGAAACCAAGATCTCAGATAAGATCATAGTTTATAAATCAAAACCTCTCTTTGATAGACCAATTGACTACTCCAGGTAGACCAGTGATTGACAAAGTAAAGAAACCACTGGAAAGTGAAACTGCAAACATGGATGAGTTATGTCATTAAGACAAATTAATACAAAATAAAAGTGTAATCAAAAGCAAAAAAACAACTGCATTATCCTTATCAGTCATTATGAAATCAGATTATTCAGGAAGATATTAAGAAATTATGATGCTGCAGTAAAACAATGTTTCACCCTAGGCTCTCAAAC
The DNA here is from genome assembly GCA_034779775.1 of Enteromius afrohamiltoni. Classification (NCBI taxonomy): domain Eukaryota; kingdom Metazoa; phylum Chordata; class Actinopteri; order Cypriniformes; family Cyprinidae; genus Enteromius; species Enteromius afrohamiltoni. The sequence goes on from JAUYWG010000045.1 coordinate 15,009, forward strand.
ATTAGCTAGGCTCTGAAATAGTTATTTGCAAAACGTACATTTTGGAGTGAACATAAATATTTATTGTTAATAGTTAATAATTAATAGTTTAATATTTTTCTTGTTTTAATGTACAGTATGTATTTCCCCATTTCAATGCTTATTGTTCCAATTTAGATTTGTTATGTTGTTAATCATGTCTGGTTAATTTGATTCATGACTTGTAAGACCTATTAAAAAAAAAACAAAAAAAAAAAACATATGAATATATATATATATAAATAATTGGAAAAATACATACAGAACTAAGGCCAGGTTCTGACTACTGTCAGGTTGTTTAGCAACAAACAACCATAAACTGAAAAATAAACTGAACCACATTTGTTTTATTAAATAATGTTTTACAGTCACAGAAACCTTTTTTCATTTTAGCATTTGAGAAAATATCATCAATAGAAGGCAAGGCATTACACTGTAAACATGAATAACCTGGATTCATTTGGAGGCCAATCTTAAGACATATTATTAAATTAAATATATCATGTTTATGAAGTATCACATGATAAACAGCTATATTAAGTATATTAAGTATATAATCATCACACATGAAAACAGCCATTTTTACAAAGGGTGGGGGTGGGGGGAGGGTGCCTGGGTAATTCAACAATGCTGAACATATCTGTTGAGTAATATCAACAAAATATGCACCATCACATATGGGATATACAGAGAGAAAATGAGGAGCACAGAGGTCAGAAGATGCCCCCTTTTTCATTGTCAGTCATCTCATTTTCAGTGCCAAAAAGAAAAATAATGTCAGCAAACATGAATATAAATTAATTCATTTCATGAATTATTTATTTGGACAGATTGCCATTTAAAATTAGGCCACAACAATGATCTGTGAGCCAAGGGGGAACTGAAAAAAAAGGCTCAGATGTTCTTTCTTTTTTAATGGAATCTAAAATGGAGGCACACATACAGCTTTTGACTTATCAATTAATTGCCTTAGTACTTTGTAGTTTTCACATGCATGTATGTTTTTATATACACACACATTCACACATTTAGACAAATATATACATTTCAAGCAAACTATATTATATGTACATTTGCAGTCAATGTAATTGTAGTAGTTTAATTCATATTTTAAATATTTCTGAATCTTTGTATGGTGACACATTAGCAACATAGTAATAGTCATAGTGAATGAACTGTACATAATAAAAATGTACTATACTTGGTTAAGCCTTACCCAAAAGTTAAAAGAAAGTATGGTAGGTAACTGTAAATCATTTAAAAAATTAGGTTAATGGAAACTATCAGTTTTCTTTATTGTGACCACTTTGCAACATTTGCATAGATTTTGCGGCCAATGGGTCAGCCGTCTGTCAAGAAATTGTTTATACTTTTGTAGTAGGAGCCAGTTGTCTCCAGGTTTATAATAATAATAATATTATATATTTTCTAGTTTTGTGCAACAGTAGGAATGAACTTCAATCCCTGTTTCTTGATTCTGGTGGCTCTAATTTATCCCTTAATGCATAAATGAAAATCTCATATCTGCACTTTTATGTATATATTTGTATGGTCAATGTGTACAACAGAGATATTTAGAACACTTTTAGTACACTAGCTAAATACTCCCATTATTATGGGGAGCATGCAGGACATGCTTTTGTTGAGTATGGGGGGCTGCTCTGCCTAAATTGTGATAGGAGTCTTGTGCCTGTCCCTGTCCCCCAGGAGTATTCTGAATGAGGGTGTCACTTGCGATCTGTACCCCCCATTTTCTCAACACACACCAGCCCTCTGTCCCATGTCCTCCCCCACTTCATCTCTCCGATCTCTTGGGATAGGGGGCCAAACAAAGAAGGAGCGAGGCAGCATAGGCTGGGATGGTGGGGGGGTGCTCTGTGGCCCCTGTCTTATTAGAAGGGTCGTGAACGTGTCAGAATGATTAATTTGCAGAGGTGCACAGGGATACCCTTGAGCCACATTTATCCAAAGTCTGAGCTCTCTAGCACACACATCACTTGATGTGTTTGACATTTGCTATTAGGAAAATTAAGAAAAGAAAATAGGAATATAATGCATGCAATAAATAAATAAATAAGAAATCCCCAAAAATTATAAAACGTTGATCAACCTAGGCATTACCACAGACAATTTGTTTATCAAAACAACACAGGTTATGAATTACTAAAATATCATCTAAATCTTGACATTTGGTAGTATTCATAGTTTTCTTTACAATTCCACTGTTTCACGTCATATTTACAATAATTCAGTCATCATTTATTTGTTCATTTGGAACTGTTTGAAATAGAACAAAAACATATCAGACATTGCCTGCAGAAGAAAACCCTGATATTACACATAAATAAAATCTCTGAATTGTTTTATCCCCTCCCCCATCCATCATTCAGTATTGGGGAACTAAATGTCATCTGTAATGTGTTCTCATTTTCAATATTAATTTCCATCAAACCAACTGAAACAGACATATATAAATATACATTTTATGAAATATTATTAAAGGTTTAGTAGATGGGAATGCAATGTAGATATCTTTAATGGGATAGTGATCTTTAGGGCTTAACTCTAACCCCTGACCACTGGGGTGTGTGTGAATAATCTAAAGAGACAGGCAGCAGGGTATGTTTGCTATGTTCTCTGTCACTCTGTTGTCAGTTTTTGAACTTGTTGCCTTTATAGAGCTTATAGCCAGGTCTTGGAAAAGTATGGTTTTGCAAAAAGCTGCTAGAATTAATTAAACAATTTTTTGTGCCAAATATTTATTTTGCAGTGTATAACTGGAATGTTAAATGGGCTATTAATAGGTTTTGCAGTATATATTATTGACTCTCAGCAGTTTAGGGGGCAGTTGTGGCCTAATAGCTGGAATGTTGGACTTCTAATCTGAAGGTCACGGGTTTGATTAGTACAGGATAGAGTGAATTATCTATTCCACTTTTATAACCCACAACTGAGGTGCTCCTGAGCAAGGCACTGAACACTCCAGGTGCGACAACTAAATAATCGTCCACTGCTCTAAGTGTGGGTTATTTACTCTGCTGTATGTGTGCGCACACAATTAAATACAAAGCACAAATTCTGAGAAACACAAATTCAAAATATTGGAGAGTGTTGTTTTTCTTTAGAGAATTGCTTTTTAGATGGATGTTGAATCTTTTTAGGTATAATTTGCAATCTCTTACTCAGTTTGCTGGCTTTCCATGGTTCCAATATGCTGCGTTTCCCACCATTTAGCAATTTGGGATGTTGAAATACTACTGGGTAAATTGGCAGTAGGTGAAATTACAAAGCTAAAAAAAAATAAACAAATACTGTAACATAACATTTAATATGTTACAATGATCAAAGGTAAAAAAAAATATACTATACTAAAATATATGATACACTATGTAGCATCTAGAGATGTTGTTGTGTATCTGGGCCATTAACTTTTATTTCCTTATCTTGGTTCCTTATCCAGACTTTTTTCTCCTTTAAAGCAGTATATGGCCACACAAATTGGTTGTATTAGAATTATGAATTCATCTTCAAGATTATGTACTCATACTCATTCTAACCTAATTATCCTAAAGGTTATCCAACAAAATAAAGTGTTTTGATTCAATCCTACTGAAGAGACACATCTGTTTTGTTTAATCATGTAAAACATAATTTTATTTAAATTTTAGGTCACACTGTATATTAGGTGGTATGGGTAGGTTTAAGGGTGGATTAATGTGTAAGGAATGGGACAAAAGTGTAATTCTAAATGTAACTACAAAAATAATGACACATATAATTACATGTAGGTATTTCAAAAATTTAAGTACAATGTAAAATCATCTATGTACACAATAAGTAGTTGTACACATCTAATAAAAGGTGGAACTTGTGTTATCTATAATAATTACAATTTTTTATATTTTATTTTAAATGTAATTTGAATTTTTGTCAAATATATTTAACTTGTCTCAACTGTTTATTTCCTCAGAAGCTTTGTTGAAAATTTAGATGATTTTGGCATACCTTTTTTCCCCCAACATATTTTCCTTTTATGGACAACATTCACTTGTATTAAATTAAACATACTAACAAAGAGTGACTGGGCAGCTGTTGGCGATCCTCGCGAGCGACCTTCGACCACTGAGCGCACAGCGTGCCGCGAGAGGTCCTCCCTGGGCTAACCGGATGGAAAGGCAAGATCAAGACCCTTTGCAAGATCAAGGAGGACGAGGAGCAGGTTCTGCTGGTAGCACCATACTGGCCCTCCCGAACCTGGTTTGCCGACCTGATGTTTCTCGTAACAGCTCCTCCTTGGAAAATCCCCTTGAGGAGAGACCTTCTCTCTCAGGAGATGGGTACCATTTGGCACCCGACCTGTGGAACCTTCATGTATGGCTCCTGGACGGGACGTGGCAGTGCCCCGAGGTTCCCATCTAACACAATATCTGTTCTCTCCTCACGGGCATGGCTGTTACTGTTCCCTTGATACCCCAGTTGGAGGCCTGGTTACAGCTCCCTAACCCCTCTCAGTGGTTGATACGGACGGTACACCTCAGCTATGCGATTCAGTTTGCCAGGCGCCCACCTAGGTACAGAGGCATCCGCCAAACGAGCCTGTTCCTCCAGCCAAGATGAGGTCAGGGTTTTACAGTCCTTACTTCATCGTGCCCAAAAAGAGCGGTGGGCTGAGACCCATCACTGGACCTTCGAGCTCTGAACCTGTCCTTTCTCTGGCTGCCGTTCAAGATGCTCACGCCGAAGCGCATACTAACATGCATTTGGCACCAGGATTGGAGTTCCTGTGGAACCTTCATGTTTGGCTCCTGGACGGGCTGTGGCAGACCTCTCCGGCCTTTCAGCAGCCGTAATTAACACCATCTCTCAGTCTAGGGCACCCTAAGCAAGGCAGGCCTATGCTCTGAGATGAGGTCTGTTCGTTGACTGGTGCTCCTCTCGCAATGAGGACCCCAGAGATGCTCGATTGCAGTTGTGCTTTCCTTTCTGCAAGGAGAAGTTGAAGCGTAGGCTGTCCCCTTCAACTCTGAAAGTGTATGTTGCTGCCATAGCAGCGTACCATGATACAGTGGAGGGTGAATCCCTAAGCACCAACTCATCGTTAGGTTCCTCAGAGGTGCACGTCGGGTTAATCCCCTGAGACTGCCCTCAGTGCCCTCTTGGGACCTTGCCGTCGCCCTAACCAGCCTGCGGCAAAATCCTTTCGAGCCTCTAGCACCAGTCGAGATAAAATACCCGTCACTGAAAACAGCACTCCTGATTGCTTTGGCCTCTGTCAAGAGGGTACGTTGACTGCACTCTGAGCTTCAGGCCCTTTTAGTAGCTTTTTATCTGCTTTGGAGGTCAGCAGAAAGGGAATACTGTTTCCAAACAGAGTTTGGCCCATTGGCTGGTTGATGCATCTCCCTTTCTTACTTATATCAGGGAGAGCCGTGTCCATTAGGTCTGAGAGCCCACTCCACAATTAGTGTTGCCTCCACCTATGCTTTGGCTCACGGCGCCTCTCTAGCAGATATCTGTAGAGTTGTGGGATGGGTGACACCCAACACCTTCACCAGGTTCTATGACCTCCGTGAAGAGGCTGTGTCCTGCCGTGTCTTAAGTCAAACAAGCAGGTAACGGGAGGCTGGCCTGGTTTCGGCTTGTTGCATCATTCCCACAGGATCCATGCGCCTGCCTTAGAGGTTCTCCTGTGCCAAGTCGAACCCCCCTACTCCTGCCCCATAGTCGGACCTAGAGTGGAGTAGCTCCGGCTGTGTTCCTACTGGGTCTCCTTCGCCCAGTAGGTTGTGGCTACAAAATTCCTTATGTTCCACAGTCAGCCAGAAGGCTGTGTATCCCTTCACTTATATCCATATATCTTATTGATATAGTGTATTCCTTTATTTCACATGAAAGAACTGTGTTTATACTTCATGTCTCCGCCCTCAACCAATGCTTCAGTACATCTGGCATCCCTGCCACAGGATCGTAGCGTTTTCCATGGGTCTGTTCCCATATGTAACGTCGGAGTGACTTGACTGAAGGGGAACATCTAAAGTTACGTAGGTAACCCATGTTCCCTAAAGGAGGGAACGTCGCACTAATGCCTGCTCGGTTCCTCAGCAAAAACCTGCAAGTGCATTCCAGCCATGCCCTCTTATACTCACACTGTGATAAGATGCAACTGGCTGTGATGTATTCACGCCAATATTCATTGGCCTTTTCTCATTACTCAAATGCGATTGGTATCTCATGCGAGTTCCCATATGTAACATCTCTGTTCTCTCCTTCAGGGAACGTGGGTTACCTATGTAACCTTAGACGTTCTGCTCCTTGATTAACCCTCTGCAGTCTGAGGTGATTTTGGGGTCCTTGAGATGTTTTGACATGCTCTGATATTTGTGGTTATTTCAACTACTTATAACATACTATTGACCATCATAAAATTGTTTTTGTATACAGCAGAAACTGTGCTACAATAATATGTGACCAGGATGGATGTACATGTTTGCATTT
>JAUYWG010000045.1:36700-50207 GCA_034779775.1 Enteromius afrohamiltoni
TATCGCGAACCTGCGTAAACGGACTACCAGTGTACTGACAAATATTTCCGGTCTCGCGTTGCACGTAAACAAACTCACGTGTAGCTCACTCTGCTCACGCGTTCTTCCCGGTAGACCGTACATCATGACGCATCCTCATAAATTAATCGTGAATTGTTTCACGGCGTTACTTCCAAACCAGCGACCTGTTGCTAAAAACTAATTTGCAGCCTTTTCCCTTTCGTTAGTGATTTAGCACCCGTCTCTGGTACAGTAGCTGGGGGGTGGGCAAAATGCAAACTACTGTAAGGTGTTTGTTTTCGATCAGGTTACTGTTCATTCACCAGGTCACGCTTTGCGCCGATGACTGACTGTCATTATCAATAGCGCTCCTCCTTCACATTCATTCCAGCACGTGCTTAAAGTGTCAGTAACTGCTCAAAAACATGTGAGAAGATAACGATCGTTAATGAAAGGAAACACAGTCAACATTTATGGCACAAAAGGCAATAAACCATTGTTTTGATTATTGTCATCACATAGCATTCCTTATGAGACATTTGTATTTTTCATAAGTTTGAATGGGAAGTATCCAACTTATAATAAACTAAAATAATAAGCTTTGGCAGCAAATATATCCTTATAATGATACATGCATTCATTTATTTTTTTTAATTTAAAAAAGTTAACTTTGAATCTAAAATGTTAACATTTCTGGAAACAGCTAGCTATGTTGGCCATTTGTCATATTGTATGTTTTTTTTTTTTTGTGATTCTGGTACTGGGATTTCTTAGAAAGTGCTCTGTTTTCCACCTTGCACGTTTTGCATGTCATCAGGCATGATGATGTCAAACGCAGCGGTATTCATACAGACAGACTTTCACTTTCACCATCACGCGGCTCAACCCCAGGCTCCACGTGCCACGCGTGATTTCCCACCCCCTCCTTGCCTGTGTTTTTGTTCCGGCAGGCTGTGTCTCATCCTGCCTCTGAAGGGAGGGAGACTGGTCACTGGGTCAAAGTCAAAGAGGCACAGATCTGAGCTCAGATCTTTTTTCTCTGAGTGCATGATCTCTGTTTAACTCACGTTTATAAGATGAACACTTTTATAATATCATATGTACTCAAGTAAATGCTATTTTACATCTACTTAAACTTACATTCAGTGCAATACTTATAATTATTTGGATTATTTACTATCAATTTCTGTGTAGCTGTACCTCACATGCACATTGCATATTGTCCCAGTACAACATCTGATAGTGATCCTTGATTCTAAATCTCATTATTATATACACTTTTTTATTCTTTAAGGGATGGTCTTAAAAATAAATTAACTACATCACAAAGTAAATTATAATAATTGTTAATGTGTGGAAATTGCATAAGTTACACTGCACATGTGTGTTGGCTCCTAGAAGATATAGCAATGTTGACCTACTTTTCAGCAGCATCACATGTCTGAGGGCATCCAGCTCTATGAACAAATCTTGAAACAACAAATCAAACTCTCCCAACTGAGAAAGTTCACCTGCCAAACCAGTGAAAATGGAATTTACTTAAAGAGATAGTTCACCCAAAATTATATTCATCATCATATTCACTCCCATTTTATTTTAAACTGTATACTATTCTTTCTTCACATAAAAGAAGATGTGTAGGTCTATTATGTATTAGTATTTTTAGCATTTACTTCCATTATCAAAATAGTGGGAGTGGGGTGGGATTCTGTAATGTCCCTTTTTATGGTTAGTTCAGACTAATGTTGGAAATTATTTTAATGTTCATGATTTTTCTATAATTCGCTATAATTAATTGTACGATATAATTCTCAAATAAACAATTAACACTGAAAGGAAGCAGCATAATGTGTTGTTATTTGCTTTTAGGTCAAGTAAGCCTGTCTATTCTAATTGATACAAAGCACTATAGCCTATATACCACACAATACACCATACAATACAGCGGGGATTCTCAACTATGGCCCATGTTGTCCACTTCCCTGCAGAGATTCTGAAGACCTTGATTAGCTTGTTCAGTGTGTCTGATCGTGCTTGGAGCTAAAGTCTGCAGGAAAGTGGACCTTGAAGGACAGAATTGAGAACACTTGTAATACAAAATAGGCCACTAATCATAAATAGATGTACTTTTACACGATTGTGGTTTAAATATATTCACAAATTATACCAACAAAAAAAAAACTTGCATATTAAATTAATAGTTCCTATGTCTATATCTGTTAGCTATGACTATTGCTTTTGAGTGGGAGGTTTGTTTAGTCTCAGGGCAGCTGCAAAAGGGCAAATTCACACAAAACAACTGAAATTTAATAACCCGTTTATTTATTCATTCTTTGAGTCACTCACAATCACCCATGTGCATGTGAGACACATTAAGCAAAGGTATAGTGTGTCATGGTGTTTATCATGTCCCTTTTAAATGCCACAATGGTGTTAATTCAGATGCATTATTCAATTGGGAAGGATATTTAACGTAGCCCAAGTTATATTGCAAGCCATTTGTGAGGAATCACGTTATTTAAACAAGTGAGATGTGTTAGGTTAAAAAGAAGGAGGCAAAAACAAAACAGGCTTGTATGTCGAGTAAACGTGACCGTGCACGTTCCTGCATGCACTCCAGTTTCCGGTGACTCGAGTATTATAAACACGCGCACATAAATATGGCCTTGGTTACTGTTTTTAAGTCCTCTTCAAACGTGAGCAGCAGGCTGGCAATTGTGCCTTTTTTCACTTGTACTGCGGCTGTTCTAGACACGGGACTGCGGAAAGAGGCTTGTGTTTTGGGGCGTTCACTATGTCAAGAGCGCATGTGAGTCGGCGGTCAGGTGGCTGGCAGCTCTGGAGCGCGTTCCCGGGCGCGCCGCCAGAGAAGCGAGCAGCGCGCGTGGGAGTTCTCAGATCCGTGTGTACGATTCGCAAACTGTTTTTTGGAGTCTGTTCTTTATAAAGTTTCAGTTTAATTGACCCCCTCCCCCATTGCTTTAAAGAACCAAAAAAATTAAAAAAAATTAAATAAAAAAATTAAAACGCAGCAGCAGCATGACAAAAAACATACATAAATAAACATAACTGGAAAATAAATAAAGAAAACAAAGAAATACAGAAAGATACAATATAAAAATACAATACAAAGGACATTCTTTTTTTCAGGAAAAGTAAGTAAATAATAATATTAAAACTGATCAAAATTGAAGTAACATATAACTTGTTAAATTAAGCATGCATTTCCTTGGTTCTCGTTTTGGACAGACTAAAGTCGGATCGAATCACTGAAGTGAACCGATTTGCTGAAATAAATCCCAGTTTGGCACATCCTGGCTCATTTCTCACATTTAAACCTTCCACTGGCACGGTTTGAAACATGTGATTCATGGAGAAGGATGAGCTGACAGACTAAGTGCAGCAGAGGATTCATACATGTGAGACATTTCCGAGTTTACGTAGAAATTAGTGGCTTGGAAGGTTTGAAACATCCTACTGGTCTGGTGGGGGAAAAGACTCAAGTAAATGGTAGATTTGAGGAATTCATATGTTCATTAATTTTTACTGTAGAGGCACATCATGTTCTCTTGCAGTAAAAAATACAGCAAAGAGGAAAACTGATAACATGACAGGCAGAGCAGGTTATTCTGTTATAAGACACAGTCTCAGCTTTTTAAATTTGATCTTTTTTCTTTTCTTTCTTTCTTTTTTTTACAGCAATTAAAACAAAGAACTGATCGTCTTCTCCTTGGAAAGACACCAATACACAATATTTTTCAAGTTTAAGTCCAACAAAGAAACAGTTACACAATTATAAAAACTTGTTACTGGCAATACATATGCAGACTTGACCAATAGCAGATCTAGACAGGTGGAGCAAGGGGAGGTGGAGGGTTACTGAGGAGTGAATGTACAGCGAACACTTAACAAGACATTTTAAGTGTTGAGCAAGCAATCTCTTTGGCTGCTGATGCACCGGAAACCAATCTGTTTGTGCATGTAGTAAGCATTTTAGCAGATTTTATTAAGGGTGTATACACTGTCTAGAGTTTCATGACAGAGCTCAATATAAATTATAAGACCAATTTCCCTTAATGTAAACTTGTTTGTTTTTTCATCCTCTTCCTTCACACACAGGTGGAGGAGTGATCCTCTATGCAGGCTCAACTGGAAGCGCCAGCCCCAGTCCAGGAAGCCCATCCAGTGGGTACCAAACCCAATCTCCAGCCTCTCAGCCCTCGTCCCCGGAGGAGGTTTCTTTCACTGAGCTTGGTGCCCTTAAAAAACATTCAATGGGAAGCAATGGCAGTTCTGCAGGGAGCAACAAACTGGTTTTCCAATTTCCAGAAGTAAGCAGTGCTACCACTGTCAACCCTGTTACACCGACAGTAACATCATCAGGTCAAAACACCTACTCTCACCCAGTAGTCGGAAGGCGACCAAGTATGTTCACGGGTACCTTTACCAGTGAGTATTATCAGAGTCTTTTTTTGATATTGTCTCAAATTCAGTGACCATCGTCCACTGCTAACTTACTGTTGACAATTTGTTTTACTAGAAACAGGAGGGATGGTGTTGCTCTGCAAAGTATGTGGGGATATTGCATCAGGATTTCACTATGGCGTCCATGCATGTGAGGGATGCAAGGTAAGAACAGACAGATGCACACCGCTCGCTCATAAAATACCCTCACAATGCATAACTGATGTGGTCTGTGACTGTAGGCACAAACACATATTCACTCTGATCTTGTGTTATCCTCAGGGCTTCTTCCGCCGCAGTATCCAGCAAAACATCCATTATAAGATGTGTGTGAAGAATGAAAACTGTCTGATCATGAGGATGAACCGCAATCGTTGTCAGCACTGTCGATTTAAGAAGTGCCTCTCTGTCGGCATGTCCAGAGACGGTATGAGCTTTAAACGCGCAATTATGAACAACATACAAAATTACAATTCTTGGTATGACTACATTATTTGCAGTGTTTGCTAGGGAAAATATCAGTATTGCTGCAAATATTTTGTTCTAGTAACCTCCCTGCAGTTAGACCAGAATATTGAACATAAGCCATTAAAAGCCCACTTAACAACCACATGCAACACTCTAGCAACTGCTCAACAACATGATAAAAAAATGCTCAGTACAAATCAGTAACTTAAAAAAAGAATTTGCTTTGAAAATTCAGTGATCTTTTAAATCAGAATCTGCAAATCTGGGCTGTTGGATGCATCGCTACACACTTGACAAAGGACAATGAGTCTTTTTTTGCCTGCAAAATGTTGCTAATATAAAACTACTGTACGTTTATATTTTCTCATCCCCACATCCACCATCTGTTCTGTGCTGTTTGCACCTATAGCTTACACCCCGTTCTGACAGTTTCCTTTCACCGCTGATTTATTAGTGTGGGCTCTCCGAAATCCCACAAGTCATCACTCACTGTAAAAACTGCAGCAAATCAGGTTAATTTGGGGAATTGGGGACACAAATGGCCCAAGCACCTAGCACGCTGCAGTTTAATGTGTTTCCAGGTCTTCATTTGCTGTATTGCAGGATTAATTAAGATCCGAGTGCTAGCTGGGATTTAATAAAGTGCTTTGTCGATGTAACCCAGAAGCTAAGAGACCTTTATTTCAGTTGAATGCAATGCAAAAACATACTAAAATATCTTTTCGATTTGTCCTCTAGCACACTTCATCCATACAGGACAGTATTGTCTCTAGGGAGCTTTGTAAACTGGGCTGATAATAAATCATATTTTCTGGGGCTAGTGTACATATTTAGGTGACCTAAAAAGTGGGAAAGTAAAGTGATATGCACCATCATATTTCAACGTCACATGATGTACTTGACCTTGTTTTCCTCCCCAGCAGCCTCTCACACTGTAATTACACTAGATTTTGAATTAATTTGGAAGTTTATGAAAAACTTTTGTGGTTTTAACTTTTCAGGGTACTGATATGTTGTAATGCGCTTGAATGCACAGCCATAGCTAATACTTTGTGACTCTGACTGTATGCTATTATCTCCCTCCATTACATTATGTCATTGCACTTGTTACCTGAAACCTTGGCATCTATTCTTACACTAGTCCTCACCTTCACGTGATGGTGGCACATGACACCTTTAAACACAAAAAGCCTTCAAATCTTTGTTCTGTTACAGACCTAAAGACCTAGTTTTGCATTAGTGCTTGTCTTAGCAGTTTTGTCTTTTACCTTTCTCATTGCTCAACACTTGGTGCTTTTTATCAGTCCAGTTTATCATATCACGTTGCTCTGCCATACAGTGTTTCAGCGCTTAACTCTTCTAATGCCTTCTCCTTTCAACCCTTTTTACCTTTTCCTTTAGCCTGCTAACCCTTTAACTCAGTATCCGTTTCACCTGCTGTCATTCACTCATCACTTATTCGCTTAGTGACATCACCTCTGCTTTGGTGACCCACTGACCCACTTCCCAATGGGACAGAGACACAGAGAGAGGGAAAGAGAAGGATGGGGGAGGTGTATTACACTGTAGTCGGATCTATAAATAGCTCTGAGAGGTAGAGTAGGGGGAGACTGGATGAGAAAATGTGGGGGATGTAGAAGAGTAGCTTTGGACATTAGCCGTAATCTAATATGAAAGCCTGGTGGTCACTGTGATGTATCACATGATCATATTTCATGTCTACTAAATGCTGAATTATTAGTACAGTGGTCCTGGTGTCCTAAAGTGCATCCTATAGTAAAACTGTCTAACAAATCTGTAAATGAAAAACTGGAACCTCTTACTACCATGTACTGGATGCCACAGCATCCATAAAAGACAACTGTTAACCTTGTGTTGCAAATATTGAGCCAGTGACTTTGACATTGCTAGTGCCATGCTCTACTGCAGGAGTGTCCAAACTCTGTCCTTGAGGCTACTTTCTTTCAATGTTTAGCTCCAACTTGCCTAAAAGATGTCATAGTTCATTGTTTTCCAAGCAGGTTCAGGTGTGTTTAATTGGGGTTGGAGCTAAACTCTGTAGGACAGTGGCATTGGATTGGATCAAACCCTCAAGAACTCAGGGTTATAGGTCCAACTATCTAACCATTATTCCACAATTGTCCAAGACTGTCCCCTTTTTGGTCTAAAGGAAGGTTTTTATTTTATAAATCAGTAAAGGCTATCATGGTTTTGCCATTGTTAATGAACCTACTCCTCTGCACGTCTAACAATCCTATTTTGCCATTACTTTATTCACAATACAGCACACCCTTTTATACTACAATGCATTATTGTAAAGCTGTTAGATTATGGGCGCCTTTTATATCTCACCATTCCTTATAGTAACATTTATGCCTCCATTTTTTTTCCAGCTGTGCGGTTTGGGCGCATTCCGAAGCGTGAGAAGCAACGCCTACTGGACGAAATGCAGAGTTACATGAACAGCCTTAATGAATCAGCATCCATGGACATCAGCTGTACTACACCCATAGAGACTCCTACCAGCCCTGAAGATGGCCAGTCAGAAGAGGCCATCGGCGCTATCTCGCAAGCTTATCGCAATGTCTTTGTGAACGGGGAGAAGCTGTTGGTAAAGGTTAATGATGACAACAACATCAATAACAATGATTCTTCTTCCTACCATAATAATCCAATTCAAGAGTCAGGCTACAGCCAGTCTCACCCTCAACCAAGCATCTCACCCCAAGAACATTCCATCCATTCCACAACAAGCTGTCTACCCCAATCCAGATGCCCGGTCGCCAACCACGACAGCAAACCCACAACCCAAGTTATGGATAACGGTCACTATAACTTCCCACAGTCCTCAAGTCCCAGTCAGGGAACTACACCTTCTCAAAGCTACCCATCAAAGCTTAACAATTACTCCACTCAAACGTCTTGTCCATGGAGACTGAGTCCTGGTGCTAAAGTTTTGGTATGTGTTTTTTTTTTTTTTTATTTATTTTTGATGGTGTATGATTTTTGTCCTAGTCTTAGTTTACTATTTTTATTTAACTTAAAATGTTCTCTTTCTCTTTCTGAATCTTTTAGGCATGTCCTCTCAATGCATGTCCCATCTCCCCAGCCAGTCACTCCAGTCAACAGGTCTGGGAGAATTTCTCTCAGTGCTTCACTCCAGCTGTTAAAGAAGTGGTTGAATTTGCCAAGAGCATTCCAGGGTTTCAGGCCCTGAGTCAACATGATCAAGTCATGCTGCTGAAGGCAGGAACCTTTCAGGTGAGAAACGCCAATGCCTGTCCTCAAATCAGTTCTGCAAATCAGTTCTTTTGAAAGTAATCATTTAAAAAAACAAAACAGTGAGGAGATTCCTTTTATTCATGACCCAATTGCCTCATCATGTGGTCCCTTGATACTCCTCATTTCACTGGTTGTTATGTTTCAATTAAGTCTTATTAGCAAGGGTGCATTTCAAATGTTATATAGAGCCAAAATAAAATAGTTTTAGCATTAAACTGTAATAAATTTAATTAAGTCTTTGAGTCAAGATTGTGGCTTTGAGCAAGAAACAATTCAGTTCAGACCAGTTTTGTGTTTTAATAATAGAGCAGATTTGGATTAAAAGTGAACCTGTTATGGTAAAGGAAAGGTTCTTATTTTGGGGTTGGGAGTCCCCAAGAACATGTAAACATACATACAAGGTCAAAATTGCTGTGATTGGTTTCATTTTCATATTTGATCATGCCAGTAATGTCTGATAAAGTTGTGTACAGCATGTATAGCTATTTTTACTGCTCCAAAAGCACCACCTAGTGGCAAAGAATGATTTTGCATTTTCATTTAGACCAACACGATTTCATTTAGATCAACATTCAGTAAATAAAGTTTAAAAGCAAAATATGTGCAATGTTTGTATTTCGATTAATAATATCTTCAATTGTTATGATGTAAGTTACACGGCTGAATCTTTAACAGTTTACGTAATGTTATTTTTCTAACCCTCACTTTGATTTATTGCAGGTTCTTATGGTGAGGTTCTGCTCGCTTTTTGATGCTAAGGAACGTACTGTAACATTCCTAAATGGTCAGACCTACCCGCTGGCATCCCTGAGAGTGCTGGGCATGGGCGGCCTTCTGGATGCCATGTTTGAGTTCAGTGAGAAGCTGGGGAACATGGGTCTGGAGGCCGATGAGATGGCCCTCTTCATGGCTGTGGTGCTGGTTTCTGCAGGTACCTTGGATTCCCATTAATTAAGAGAATTATTATATGAAAGCACGTTTTAAAAACGGATTGATTGATTGAGCCTTTATTTATTTGTTGAGATAGTTGCTTGTGCAGACAAATAGCCAGGCATCTTTATAGTGTTTGTGACAGTCTTTCTGTTACTCTCTATCAGATCGTTCTGGTATCTCAGACTTGGGGGCCGTAGAGCAGCTCCAGGAGGATTTGATTGGTGCTCTTCGTGCTCTCATCAATCGGCGAAGGCCAGAGGACAGCTCGCTCTTCCCCAAACTCCTGCTACGTCTGCCTGACCTACGTACCCTCAACAACCAGCACTCCGAGAAACTCCTAGCCTTCCATATTGACCCCTGAAAACAGAAAGAGACCTACTCAAGTCTAGGCCAAAACATAGATTCAGGGTGCTCTTCTTGTACAAATAAGCCATGCATATTTCAGGATAAGCATCTGATTTTGACTAGCACTTACTCAAGACACCTCAGACTTGCTCCACCAAAAGCAAAAACTGACTTTGAACTTTTCCAGTGCAACACAAGAGCAAGAGATGTATGGAAGCAGATGCTGGACATTTTGACTTGTTTATTTTCAAGAAATATAAAACAGAGGAAGATGGTATAGATTTTCAGGTGATGGCTGTTTTATAACTAGAATTAATTTGGGCTTACAATGCGAGATCAGTGTATGAAGTTTTGGGA
Organism: Enteromius afrohamiltoni; assembly: GCA_034779775.1. Lineage (NCBI taxonomy): Eukaryota > Metazoa > Chordata > Actinopteri > Cypriniformes > Cyprinidae > Enteromius > Enteromius afrohamiltoni. The sequence continues at coordinate 46,550 of JAUYWG010000045.1, forward strand.
TGTTATAAGTATTTTTCTCACTCCAGATGCTATGCATCTATCATCATATTCAACACATTGTACAATCTTTCAGATCAATTTAAATTCAGTCGCACAATTCAATAATCTCATTAAACACATTCTTATATCTCTTTGTGGACCTTTATAAATATTGTTTATATTTGTCAGCCAGTCAAAACCTTGGTTGTAAAAAACATGTATTATAATGGAAATATATGATAGTTTCTTATAACTGTATAAGACTGTAGTATGTATTCTCTAATGTCATAAAATAACCAGGGACAATGGGTTGTTTAATGAAGAAAGGACTCACCGGTGTCTATTAAAGTGTTAAACCAACATAATTTACAACAGCTATGCATGGATATGGTTTATTTTACCCTTTGCAGTTCAGAATTTCCTTAAAGAGGATGGGCTAGCTGCAAAAGTGGACTTTTTGCCATCTCCACGCAAATTCAATTCATTTATTTCACTTGCATCTAAATGTGTATTTGGTAAATGTATTATGCTTATTTTTTTCCATAGAGATGGCAGATTATGTGATATTAAAAAATGACCTTTCAAGTTTTGCGATGCATCAGGCTGAGTATTTTATATCCATGCATATTGTGCCTCACGTTTCGCTGCACATGGAATGCTGATGGTGCACAATGGTATCCTAGCAACTGGCAAATGGAAGCAGCATGTGTATGGAGATGATGTACGATATATGCCAAGATTTTCACCTTCATTTAAATAATGGCTCTAGAGGTTCAAGTGGGAATGAAACTATATTTCCCTTCATGCATTTTTTTTAATCAACAAATAGAAGATTAAATCACTGTTGTCACTGCAGTATAGTATAGTATTGTAGCACAGAATAATCGGTCTAGAAAACTTAGATTGTTCTGTTTATAAAGTGTTATCAACCTGAATACCATAGTTAATCATATAATATTCCAATTATAGTGAATACTTCCACTTCATGTGGAATGTTAGAAAATAAGATGCTCTTTGAAGAATGAAGAGGAGGCACCAGAAATAAATCAAACGTGCCAGGAAACCTCTCACAACTGTGGAACGGGACAAAAGAACTCAGTTTGCATTTTGCTCTGTGGTTTAAAAAAGAGAAAGAAAGAAAGATTGACACTGTTCATTCTATTTAAAGTGATCTTAAGGTTTGTAACTCCTTCCTCTCATTTTCTTGACAGTCCCACATGATTCTTAAGAAAAAAGAAATGTAGATATAAAAGAATAATTATTTAATGAGAGATTTTACAGCTACATATTTAGAGTACATTAAACCAATAATGCTTGATATAGAATTATATGCTCTATTGCCCCCTTGAGGTTACTGTGCCATATTACATTTAGATAAACAGTAACATTAATGACATTTGTTTTAAAGCCTTAACATGATTTGATGTATGTATGAATAAGTATATAAAATATAGAAAATACTTTACAATCAGGTCTCATTTTTTAATGCATTAAGTTACATTTACAACGAGCAATACACTTGTTATAGTAGGCTAGGCTATTCATTTTTGATTCATTAACGTGAGTAAATAAAACAACTATTCATTGTTCATGTTGCTCAGATCCATTAAACTTATGTATTAACATTAACTAGGAATAATAAGAATGCTTTGGAAGTTTTTTTTGTTCCGTTGTTACTTTATGTTAAGAAATGTAAATAACTAAAGGTAACCAATGGAAACTCAGATTCTAGACATTCTACACATTATGAAACCTATATGTATTTTAAGTGGATCACAAAAGTTAATTAGAATTGTTCTAAGACAAGAAAGCATTTTGTGTTTAGGTTTTAGAGACAACTTTGATGGAAGTTTTTGATCTACTATACTGTATATTTGAACTTATATGCAGTAAGTGCGCCCTCTTGAGGTTACTGTGTAATACTACATTAACATTAACCGCAGTCAGGATCAGAATGTTTATTGCCAAGGACTTCATTACTACGGTTGTCAGGCCAACGGGTCTGTAGTCATTTAGTGAGCCTGGGTTTTTTGGGGGGATGGGGATGATGCAGGCTGACACAAGGTATATCTTCAAAGAGGTCATTGGAGACATTGGAGACTGCTGGACAGTACTTCTGGTCTGGATCGGCTGAATTCTGAGGATTCTGTCTCTTTAACAAAATAGTAACATTAATGTTATTTGCTTAAATAAAATCTTAAAATATTATTTTACAAAGTATTATTTGTAGTTTCTTGTCCAGCCAATAAAAGAGAAAAAAAAAAAGACATTTAACATGTGACTCACAAACACAAATTTATTGGTGTTGCTGTCATTGTAGGGACACATGGTCCTCATAACACAGGGAATACCAGGAAACCATATACAGACATACACAAGTTTGTCAAATGTTTAGAATATGCTGATGCATGGATAACAAAAAGCTACTGGCTCTGTACATACGGTAATTTCATCATGCACAGAACTGCAGTCGTGAGCAGCTGTTTCAGAGGAGATTCTCCTCAGAGCAGAGTCAGCTGAAACATCTAAAACCTCAGAGATTGTGCTGCGACTGTTATTCTGAGTTATTAAAATAGCACAAATTGTACTTTAGTTTACCGTATTGACATGGAGGTTTCCAGGCACTTTAGAAATAAACCTTTAAACCTTTAACTTTCTTAACACATAGCTCATTAGTCATTACAAAACCAGCCTTACAAAAGCCATGAAGTCACCATTTCAAGACCTGACTGTCACATGACCCAAAAGACTAATCATTATTATACAATATCATATTACAACCTTCAGAAATGGTTTTATTGCCTTATATTGCCTATGCAATTACTTTTAAGAAATACTGTGCATTGTGGTCTATGGAGCTATACACACACACACATACAGTAAACAGTCCTCAAGATTTGAAGTTCATCAAAGTTGTGCTAAGACAAGAGCGCCTTTTGGTTTTATGTTTTAGAACAATTTTGATGTTTTAGAAAATTCTGATCCACTTCAAACGCTGACTACTGTATGTGTACTGTATAACTCTTAATATAGCACACCTGTTTTCTAATGAGAAGGTTGCATCACATCAATGCTGCCCAGCACTGAGACTTTGCTAGAATGAATTGTGTGGAGGAGGGACTGATGGGAACGTAAGAAGGATTAGCCTGAATAGACACTACAAAAGCCTGGAGTAAATCTCCACTGAAACACACACGAAGCACAGACTGACCCACAGCCAGCACAAACAACTACAACTGCTCTGTCTGCTGTGACAACATATCATCTGCTAGACATTAAACATAAAAACAACAAAATAAAATGACACAGAAAAAGGTAAGATACAATTTTATTGATTACTTGAACAGAACAGAATAGAATAGAATAGAATAGAATAGAATAGAATAGAATAGAATAGAAAAAAGACTTTCTTCAAACCCTGTAAGCGGTAACAGAAGTAAATGAATGTAGGAGATGATATCAGCATGATATAATGAAATAATGTTTTTAAATTTAGTGACATTACAACAAATGATTTAATGCTCAGAGAAGACCAATTCAGAAGCTTCACGAGATATTCTACACAAGAATATTTCCATAAGAAGATTATTCTGACTATTTATAGATCAAGCTTCTTTGTTATTTTACATATGGGATAAACCCATTACCAGTCTAGCCTCTAGACTAACTAAAACAGTAA